>CAWVQO010000387.1:0-248000 GCA_963932275.1 Andrena praecox | reverse complement strand
GTAGTCGGACATGTCGGCGGCTGTCCAACTTTGGCCCGGTGTCGTGGGGACGACTCTATAGTCGTCGGACATGTCGGCGGCTGGCCAACCTAGACCCGGGGTCGTGGGGACGACCCTATTGTCGTCGGACATGTCGGCGGCTGGCCAACTTTGGCCCGTGGTCGTGGGGACGACCCTATAGTCGTTGGGCATGTCAGCGGCTGACCAACTTTGGCCCGGTGTAGTGGGGACGCCTCTATAGTCGTCGAACATGTCGGCGGCTGGCCAACCTAGACCCGGGGTCGTAGGTACGACCCTATAGTCGTCGGACATGTCGGCGATTGGCCATTATTGGCCCGGGGCCGTGGGGACGACCCTATAGTCGTCGGACATGTCGGCGGCTGGCCAACTTTGGCCCGTGGTCGTGTGGACGACCCAATAGTCGTCGGACATGTCGGCGGCTGGCCAACTTTGGCCCGTGGTCGTGGGGACGATCCGATAGTCGTTGGACATGACGGTGCCGGGGCAATCGAGTCCCGGGGTCGTAGGTACGACCCTATAGTCGTCGGACATGTCGGGGATTGGCCACCTTTAGCCCGTGGTCGTGGGGACGACCCTATAGCCGTCGGATTTGACGGTGGCGGGCCAATCTAGTCCCTGGGTCGTGGGGACGACCCAACAGTCGTCGGACATTTCGGCGGCTTGCCAACTTTGGCCCGGGGTCGTGGGGACGACCCAATAGTCGTCGGACATGTCGGCGATTGGCCAACATTGGCCCGGGGTCGTGGGGACGACCCTATAGTCGTCGGACATGTCGGTGGTTGGCCAACCTAGTCCCGAGGTCGTGGGGACGACCCTATAGTCGTCGGACTTGACGATGGCGGGCCAATCTAGTCCCGGGGTCGTGGGACGACCCTACAGTCGTCGGACATTTCGGCGGCTTGCCAACTTTGGCCCGGGGTCGTGGGGACGACCCTATAGTCGTCGGACATGTCGGCGGCTGGCCAACTTTGGCCCGTGGTCGTGGGGACGATCCAATAGTCGTCGGACATGTCGGCGGCTGGCCAACTTTGGCCCGTGGTCGTGGGGACGATCCGATATTCGTCGGACATGTCGGCGGCTGGCCAACTTTGGCCCGTGGTCGTGGGGACGATCCAATAGTCGTCGGACATGTCGGCGGCTGGCCAACTTTGGCCCGTGGTCGTGGGGACGATCCGATAGTCGTTGGACATGACGGTGGCGGGCCAATCTAGTCCGGGGATCGTGGGGACGACCCTACAGTCGTCGGACATTTCGGCGGCTTGCCAACTTTGGCCCGGGGTCGTGGGGACGACCCTATAGTCGTCGGACTTGACGGTGGCGGGCCAATCTAGTCCCGGGGTTGTGGGGACGACCCTGCAGTCGTCGGACATTTCGGCGGCTTGCCAACTTTGGCCCGGGGTCGTGGGGACGACCCTATAGTCGTCGGACATGACGGTGCCGGGGCAATCGAGTCCCGGGGTCGTAGGTACGACCCTATAGTCGTCGGACATGTCGGGGATTGGCCACCTTTAGCCCGTGGTCGTGGGGACGACCCTATAGCCGTCAGATTTGACGGTGGCGGGCCAATCTAGTCCCTGGGTCGTGTGGACGACCCAATAGTCGTCGGACATGTCGGCGGCTGGCCAACTTTGGCCCGTGGTCGTGGGGACGATCCGATAGTCGTTGGACATGACGGTGCCGGGGCAATCGAGTCCCGGGGTCGTAGGTACGACCCTATAGTCGTCGGACATGTCGGGGATTGGCCACCTTTAGCCCGTGGTCGTGGGGACGACCCTATAGCCGTCGGATTTGACGGTGGCGGGCCAATCTAGTCCCTGGGTCGTGGGGACGACCCAACAGTCGTCGGACATTTCGGCGGCTTGCCAACTTTGGCCCGGGGTCGTGGGGACGACCCTATAGTCGTCGGACATGTCGGCGATTGGCCAACATTGGCCCGGGGTCGTGGGGACGACCCTATAGTCGTCGGACATGTCGGTGGTTGGCCAACCTAGTCCCGAGGTCGTGGGGACGACCCTATAGTCGTCGGACTTGACGGTGGCGGGCCAATCTAGTCCCGGGGTCGTGGGACGACCCTACAGTCGTCGGACATTTCGGCGGCTTGCCAACTTTGGCCCGGGGTCGTGGGGACGACCCTATAGTCGTCGGACATGTCGGCGGCTGGCCAACTTTGGCCCGTGGTCGTGGGGACGATCCAATAGTCGTCAGACATGTCGGCGGCTGGCCAACTTTGGCCCGTGGTCGTGGGGACGATCCGATAGTCGTCGGACATGTCGGCGGCTGGCCAACTTTGGCCCGTGGTCGTGGGAGCGATCCAATAGTCGTCGGACATGTGGGCGGCTGGCCAACTTTGGCCCGTGGTCGTGGGGACGATCCGATAGTCGTCGGACATGTCGGCGGCTGGCCAACCTAGTCCCGGGGTCGTGGGGACGACCCTATTGTCGTCGGACATGGCGGTGGCGGGCCAATCTAGTCCCGTGGTCGTGGGGACGACCCTATAGTCGTCGGACAAGTCGGCGGCGGGCCAACTTTGGCCCGTGGCCGTGGGGACGATCCAATAGTCGTCTGACATGTCGGCGGCTGGCCAACTTTGGCCCGTGGTCGTGGGGACGATCCGATATTCGTCGGACATGTCGGCGGCTGGCCAACTTTGGCCCGTGGTCGTGGGGACGATCCAATAGTCGTCGGACATGTCGGCGGCTGGCCAACTTTGGCCCGTGGTCGTGGGGACGACTCTATAGTCGTCGGACATGTTGGCGGCTTGTCAGCCTAGTCCCGGGGTCGTGGGTACGACCCTATAGTCGTTGGACATGACGGTGGCGGGCCAATCTAGTCCCGGGGTCGTGGGTACGACCCTATAGTCGTCGGACAAGACGGCGGCTGGACATCTTTGGCCCGCGGTCGTGGGGACGACCCTATAGTCGTCGGACATGACGGTGGCGGGCCAATCTAGTCCCGGGGTCGTGGGGACGACCCTATAATCGTCGGACAAGACGGCGGCTGGACATCCTTGGCTCGCGGTCGTGGGGACGACCCTATAGTCGCCGGACATTTCGGCGGCTTGTCAACCTAGTCCCGGGGTCGTGGGGACGACCCTATAGTCGTTGGACATGACGGTGGCGGGCCAATCTAGTCCCGGGGTCGTGGGTACGACCCTATAGTCGTCGGACAAGACGGCGGCTGGACATCTTTGGCCCGCGGTCGTGGGGACGACCCTATAGTCGTCGGACATTTCGGCGGCTTGCCAACTTTGGCCCGGGGTCGTAGGGACGACCCTATAGTCGTCGGACATGTCGGCGATTGGCCAACATTGGCCCGGGGTCGTGGGGACGACCCTATAGTCGTCGGACATGTCGGCGGCTGGCCAACCTAGTCCCGAGGTCGTGGGGACGACCCTATAGTCGTCGGACTTCACGGTGGCGGGCCAATCTAGTCCCGGGGTCGTGGGGTCGACCCTACAGTCGTCGGACATTTCGGCGGCTTGCCAACTTTGGCCCGGTGTCGTGGGGACGTTCCGATAGTCGTCGGACATGTCGGCGGCTGGCCAACCTAGACCCGGGGTCGTGGGGACGACCCTATTGTCGTCGGACATGTCGGCGGCTGGCCAACTTTGGCCCGTGGTCGTGGGGACGACCCTATAGTCGTTGGGCATGTCAGCGGCTGACCAACTTTGGCCCGGTGTAGTGGGGACGCCTCTATAGTCGTCGAACATGTCGGCGGCTGGCCAACCTAGACCCGGGGTCGTAGGTACGACCCTATAGTCGTCGGACATGTCGGCGATTGGCCATTATTGGCCCGGGGCCGTGGGGACGACCCTATAGTCGTCGGACATGTCGGCGGCTGGCCAACTTTGGCCCGGTGTCGTGGGGACGACTCTATAGTCGTCGGACATGTCGGCGGCTGGCCAACCTAGACCCGGGGTCGTGGGGACGACCCTATAATCGTTGGACATGACGGTGGCGGGCCAATCTAGTCCCGGGGTCGTGGGGACGACCCTATAGTCGTCGGACAAGTCGGCGGCGGGCCAAGCTTGTCCCGGGGTCGTGGGGACGACCCTATATTCGTCGGACATGACGGTGGCGGGCCAATCTAGTCCCGGGGTCGTGGGGACGACCCTATAATCGTTGGACATGACGGTGGCGGGCCAATCTAGTCCCGGGGTCGTAGGGACGACCCTATAGTCGTCGGACATGTTGGCGATTGGCCATCATTGGCCCGGGGTCGTGGGGACGACCCTATTGTCGTCGGACATGACGGTGGCGGGCCAATCTAGTCCCGGGGTCGTGGGGACGACCCTATAGTCGTCGAACAATTCGGCGGCGGGCCAAGCTTGTCCCGGGGTCGTGGGGACGACCCTATAATCGTCGGACATGACGGTGGCGGGCCAATCTAGTCCCGGGGTCGTGGGGACGACCCTATAGTCGTCGGACATGTCGGCGGCTGGCCAACTTTGGCCCGGTGTCGTGGGGACGACTCTATAGACGTCGGACATGACGGTGGCGGGCCAATCTAGTCCCGGGGTCGTGGGGACGACCCTATAATCGTTGGACATGACGGTGGCGGGCCAATCTAGTCCCGGGGTCGTAGGGACGACCCTATAGTCGTCGGACATGTTGGGGATTGGCCAACATTGGCCCGGGGTCGTCGGGACGACCCTATAGTCGTCGGACATGTCGGCGGCTGGCCAACCTAGTCCCGGGGTCGTGGGGACGACCCTATAGTCGTCGGACATTTCGGCGGCTTGCCAACTTTTGCCCGGGGTCGTGGGGACGACCCTATAGTAGTCGGACATGTCGGCGGCTGTCCAACTTTGGCGCGGTGTCGTGGGGACGACTCTATAGTCGTCGGACATGTCGGCAGCTGGCCAACGTAGACCCGGGGTCGTGGGGACGACCCTATTGTCGTCGGACATGACGGTGGCGGGCCAATCTAGTCCCGGGGTCGTGGGGACGACCCTATAGTCGTCGGACAAGTCGGCGGCGGGCCAAGCTTGTCCCGGGGTCGTGGGGACGACCCTATATTCGTCGGACATGACGGTGGCGGGCCAATCTAGTCCCGGGGTCGTGGGGACGACCCTATAATCGTTGGACATGACGGTGGCGGGCCAATCTAGTCCCGGGGTCGTAGGGACGACCCTATAGTCGTCGGACATGTTGGCGATTGGCCAACATTTTCCCGGGGTCGTCGGGACGACCCTATAGTCGTCGGACATGTCGGCGGCTGGCCAACCTAGTCCCGGGGTCGTGGGGACGACCCTATAGTCGTCGGACATGTTGGCGGCTTGTCAGCCTAGTCCCGGGGTCGTGGGTACGGCCCTATATTCGTCGGACATGTCGGCGGCGGGCCAACCTTGTCCCGGGGTCGTGGGGACGACCCTATAGTCGTCGGACATGTCGGCGGCTGGCCAACTTTGGCCCGGTGTCGTGGGGACGACTCTATAGTCGTCGGAAATGTCGGCGGCTGGCCAACATGGACCCGGGGTCGTGGGGACGACCCTATTGTCGTCGGACATGACGGTAGCAGGCCAATCTAGTCTCGGGGTCGTGGGGACGACCCTATAGTCGTCGGACATGTCGGCGGCTGGCCAACTTTGGCCCGGGGTCGTGGGGACGATCCAATAATCGTCGGCCATGTCGGCGGCTGGCCAACTTTGGCCCGTGGTGGTGGGGACGACCCTATAGTCGTTGGACATGACGGTGGCAGGCCAATCTAGTCCCGGGGTCGTGGGGACGACCCTATAGGCGTCGGACAAGACGGCAGCTGGACATCTTTGGCCCGGGGTCGTGGGGACGACCCTATAGTCGTCGGACATGTCGGCGGCTGGCCAACTTTGGCCCGTGGTTGTGGGGACGACCCTATAGTCGTTGGACATGACGGTGCCGGGGCAATCGAGTCCCGGGGTCGCAGGTACGACCCTATAGTCGTCGGACATGTCGGGGATTGGCCACCTTTAGCCCGTGGTCGTGGGGACGACCCTATAGCCGTCGGATTTGACGGTGGCGGGCCAATCTAGTCCCTGGGTCGTGGGGACGACCCAACAGTCGTCGGACATTTCGGCGGCTTGCCAACTTTGGCCCGGGGTCGTGGGGACGACCCTATAGTCGTCGGACATGTCGGCGATTGGCCAACATTGGCCCGGGTTCGTGGGGACGACCCTATAGTCGTCGGACATGTCGGTGGTTGGCCAACCTAGTCCCGAGGTCGTGGGGACGACCCTATAGTCGTCGGACTTGACGGTGGCGGGCCAATCTAGTCCCGGGGTCGTGGGACGACCCTACAGTCGTCGGACATTTCGGCGGCTTGCCAACTTTGGCCCGGGGTCGTGGGGACGACCCTATAGTCGTCGGACATGTCGGCGGCTGGCCAACTTTGGCCCGTGGTCGTGGGGACGATCCGATAGTCGTCGGACATGTCGGCGGCTGGCCAACTTTGGCCCGTGGTCGTGGGGGCGATCCAATTGTCGTCGGACATGTGGGCGGCTGGCCAACTTTGGCCCGTGGTCGTGGGGACGATCCGATAGTCGTCGGACATGTCGGCGGCTGGCCAACCTAGTCCCGGGGTCGTGGGGACGACCCTATTGTCGTCGGACATGGCGGTGGCGGGCCAATCTAGTCCCGTGGTCGTGGGGACGACCCTATAGTCGTCGGACAAGGCGGCGGCGGGCCAACTTTGGCCCGTGGCCGTGGGGACGATCCAATAGTCGTCTGACATGTCGGCGGCTGGCCAACTTTGGCCCGTGGTCGTGGGGACGATCCGATATTCGTCGGACATGTCGGCGGCTGGCCAACTTTGGCCCGTGGTCGTGGGGACGATCCAATAGTCGTCGGACATGTCGGCGGCTGGCCAACTTTGGCCCGTGGTCGTGGGGACGACTCTATAGTCGTCGGACATGTTGGCGGCTTGTCAGCCTAGTCCCGGGGTCGTGGGTACGACCCTATAGTCGTTGGACATGACGGTGGCGGGCCAATCTAGTCCCGGGGTCGTGGATACGACCCTATAGTCGTCGGACAAGACGGCGGCTGGACATCTTTGGCCCGCGGTCGTGGGGACGACCCTATAGTCGTCGGACATGACGGTGGCGGGCCAATCTAGTCCCGGGGTCGTGGGGACGACCCTATAGTCGTCGGACAAGACGGCGGCTGGACATCCTTGGCTCGCGGTCGTGGGGACGACCCTATAGTCGTCGGACATTTCGGCGGCTTGTCAACCTAGTCCCGGGGTCGTGGGGACGACCCTATAGTCGTTGGACATGACGGTGGCGGGCCAATCTAGTCCCGGGGTCGTGGGTACGACCCTATAGTCGTCGGACAAGACGGCGGCTGGACATCTTTGGCCCGCGGTCGTGGGGACGACCCTATAGTCGTCGGACATTTCGGCGGCTTGCCAACTTTGGCCCGGGGTCGTAGGGACGACCCTATAGTCGTCGGACATGTCGGCGATTGGCCAACATTGGCCCGGGGTCGTGGGGACGACCCTATAGACGTCGGACATGTCGGCGGCTGGCCAACCTAGTCCCGAGGTCGTGGGGACGACCCAATAGTCGTCGGACATGTCGGCGTCTGGCCAACTTTGGCCCGTGGTCGTGGGGACGACCCTACAGTCGTCGGACATTTCGGCGGCTTGCCAACTTTGGCCCGGGGTCGTGGGGACGACCCTATAGTCGTCTGACTTGACGGTGGCGGGCCAATCTAGTCCCGGGGTTGTGGGGACGACCCTACAGTCGTCGGACATTTCGGCGGCTTGCCAACTTTGGCCCGGGGTCGTGGGGACGACCCTATAGTCGTCGGACTTGACGTTGGCGGGCCAATCTAGTCCCGAGGTCGTGGGGACGACCCTATAGTCGTCGGACTTGACGGTGGCCGGCCAATCTATTCCCGGGGTCGTGGGGACGACCCTACAGTCGTCGGACATTTCGGCGGCTTGCCAACTTTGGCCCGGGGTCGTGGGGGCGACCCTATAGTCTTCGGACATGACGGTAGCGGGCCAATCTAGACCCGAGGTCGTAGGGACGACCCTATAGTAGTCGGACATGTCGGCGGCTGGCCAAAATTGGCCCGACGTCGTGGGGGCGACCCTATAGTCGTCGGACATGTCGGCGGCTGGCCAACCTAGTCCCGAGGTCGTCGGATTTGACGGTGGCGGGCCAATCTAGTCCCGGGGTCGTAGGGACGACCCTATAGTCGTCGGACATGTCGGCGGCTGGCCAACCTAGACCCGGGGTCGTGGGGACGACCCTATTGTCGTCGGACATGTCGGCGGCTGGCCAACTTTGGCCCGTGGTCGTGGGGACGACCCTATAGTCGTTGGGCATGTCAGCGGCTGACCAACTTTGGCCCGGTGTAGTGGGGACGCCTCTATAGTCGTCGAACATGTCGGCGGCTGGCCAACCTAGACCCGGGGTCGTAGGTACGACCCTATAGTCGTCGGACATGTCGGCGATTGGCCATTATTGGCCCGGGGCCGTGGGGACGACCCTATAGTCGTCGGACATGTCGGCGGCTGGCCAACTTTGGCCCGTGGTCGTGTGGACGACCCAATAGTCGTCGGACATGTCGGCGGCTGGCCAACTTTGGCCCGTGGTCGTGGGGACGATCCGATAGTCGTTGGACATGACGGTGCCGGGGCAATCGAGTCCCGGGGTCGTAGGTACGACCCTATAGTCGTCGGACATGTCGGGGATTGGCCACCTTTAGCCCGTGGTCGTGGGGACGACCCTATAGCCGTCGGATTTGACGGTGGCGGGCCAATCTAGTCCCTGGGTCGTGGGGACGACCCAACAGTCGTCGGACATTTCGGCGGCTTGCCAACTTTGGCCCGGGGTCGTGGGGACGACCCTATAGTCGTCGGACATGTCGGCGATTGGCCAACATTGGCCCGGGGTCGTGGGGACGACCCTATAGTCGTCGGACATGTCGGTGGTTGGCCAACCTAGTCCCGAGGTCGTGGGGACGACCCTATAGTCGTCGGACTTGACGGTGGCGGGCCAATCTAGTCCCGGGGTCGTGGGACGACCCTACAGTCGTCGGACATTTCGGCGGCTTGCCAACTTTGGCCCGGGGTCGTGGGGACGACCCTATAGTCGTCGGACATGTCGGCGGCTGGCCAACTTTGGCCCGTGGTCGTGGGGACGATCCAATAGTCGTCGGACATGTCGGCGGCTGGCCAACTTTGGCCCGTGGTCGTGGGGACGATCCGATATTCGTCGGACATGTCGGCGGCTGGCCAACTTTGGCCCGTGGTCGTGGGGACGATCCAATAGTCGTCGGACATGTCGGCGGCTGGCCAACTTTGGCCCGTGGTCGTGGGGACGACTCTATAGTCGTCGGACATGTTGGCGGCTTGTCAGCCTAGTCCCGGGGTCGTGGGTACGACCCTATAGTCGTTGGACATGACGGTGGCGGGCCAATCTAGTCCCGGGGTCGTGGGTACGACCCTATAGTCGTCGGACAAGACGGCGGCTGGACATCTTTGGCCCGCGGTCGTGGGGACGACCCTATAGTCGTCGGACATGACGGTGGCGGGCCAATCTAGTCCCGGGGTCGTGGGGACGACCCTATAGTCGTCGGACAAGACGGCGGCTGGACATCCTTGGCTCGCGGTCGTGGGGACGACCCTATAGTCGTCGGACATTTCGGCGGCTTGTCAACCTAGTCCCGGGGTCGTGGGGACGACCCTATAGTCGTTGGACATGACGGTGGCGGGCCAATCTAGTCCCGGGGTCGTGGGTACGACCCTATAGTCGTCGGACAAGACGGCGGCTGGACATCTTTGGCCCGCGGTCGTGGGGACGACCCTATAGTCGTCGGACATGTCGGCGGCTGGCCAACCTAGACCCGGGGTCGTGGGGACGACCCTATAATCGTTGGACATGACGGTGGCGGGCCAATCTAGTCCCGGGGTCGTGGGGACGACCCTATAGTCGTCGGACATGTCGGCGGCTGGCCAACTTTGGACCGGTGTCGTGGGGACGACCCTATAGTCTTCGGACATGACGGTAGCGGGCCAATCTAGACCCGAGGTCGTGGGGACGACCCTATAGTAGTCGGACATGTCGGCGGCTGTCCAACTTTGGCCCGGTGTCGTGGGGACGACTCTATAGTCGTCGGACATGTCGGCGGCTGGCCAACCTAGACCCGGGGTCGTGGGGACGACCCTATTGTCGTCGGACATGACGGTGGCGGGCCAATTTAGTCCCGGGGTCGTGGGGACGACCCTATAGTCGTCGGACAAGTCGGCGGCGGGCCAAGCTTGTCCCGGGGTCGTGGGGACGACCCTATAATCGTCGGACATGACGGTGGCGGGCCAATCTAGTCCCGGGGTCGTGGGGACGACCCTATAATCGTTGGACATGACGGTGGCGGGCCAATCTAGTCCCAGGGTCGTAGGGACGACCCTATAGTCGTCGGACATGTTGGCGATTGGCCAACATTGGCCCGGGGTCGTCGGGTCGACCCTATAGTCGTCGGACATGTCGGCGGCTGGCCAACCTAGTCCCGGGGTCGTGGGGACGACCCTATAGTCGTCGGACATGTCGGCGGCTGGCCAACTTTGGCCCGTGGTCGTGGGGACGACCCTATAGTCGTCGGACATGTCGGTGGTTGGCCAACCTAGTCCCGAGGTCGTGGGGACGACCCTATAGTCGTCGGACTTGACGGTGGCGGGCCAATCTAGACCCGGGGTCGTGGGACGACCCTACAGTCGTCGGACATTTCGGCGGCTTGCCAACTTTGGCCCGGGGTCGTGGGGACGACCCTATAGTCGTCGGACATGTCGGCGGCTGGCCAACTTTGGCCCGTGGTCGTGGGGACGATCCAATAGTCGTCGGACATGTCGGCGGCTGGCCAACTTTGGCCCGTGGTCGTGGGGACGATCCGATATTCGTCGGACATGTCGGCGGCTGGCCAACTTTGGCCCGTGGTCGTGGGGACGATCCAATAGTCGTCGGACATGTCGGCGATTGGCCATTATTGGCCCGGGGCCGTGGGGACGACCCTATAGTCGTCGGACATGTCGGCGGCTGGCCAACTTTGGCCCGTGGTCGTGTGGACGACCCAATAGTCGTCGGACATGTCGGCGGCTGGCCAACTTTGGCCCGTGGTCGTGGGGACGATCCGATAGTCGTTGGACATGACGGTGCCGGGGCAATCGAGTCCCGGGGTCGTAGGTACGACCCTATAGTCGTCGGACATGTCGGGGATTGGCCACCTTTAGCCCGTGGTCGTGGGGACGACCCTATAGCCGTCGGATTTGACGGTGGCGGGCCAATCTAGTCCCTGGGTCGTGGGGACGACCCAACAGTCGTCGGACATTTCGGCGGCTTGCCAACTTTGGCCCGGGGTCGTGGGGACGACCCTATAGTCGTCGGACATGTCGGCGATTGGCCAACATTGGCCCGGGGTCGTGGGGACGACCCTATAGTCGTCGGACATGTCGGTGGTTGGCCAACCTAGTCCCGAGGTCGTGGGGACGACCCTATAGTCGTCGGACTTGACGGTGGCGGGCCAATCTAGTCCCGGGGTCGTGGGACGACCCTACAGTCGTCGGACATTTCGGCGGCTTGCCAACTTTGGCCCGGGGTCGTGGGGACGACCCTATAGTCGTCGGACATGTCGGCGGCTGGCCAACTTTGGCCCGTGGTCGTGGGGACGATCCAATAGTCGTCGGACATGTCGGCGGCTGGCCAACTTTGGCCCGTGGTCGTGGGGACGATCCGATATTCGTCGGACATGTCGGCGGCTGGCCAACTTTGGCCCGTGGTCGTGGGGACGATCCAATAGTCGTCGGACATGTCGGCGGCTGGCCAACTTTGGCCCGTGGTCGTGGGGACGACTCTATAGTCGTCGGACATGTTGGCGGCTTGTCAGCCTAGTCCCGGGGTCGTGGGTACGACCCTATAGTCGTTGGACATGACGGTGTCGGGCCAATCTAGTCCCGGGGTCGTGGGTACGACCCTATAGTCGTCGGACAAGACGGCGGCTGGACATCTTTGGCCCGCGGTCGTGGGGACGACCCTATAGTCGTCGGACATGACGGTGGCGGGCCAATCTAGTCCCGGGGTCGTGGGGACGACCCTATAGTCGTCGGACAAGACGGCGGCTGGACATCCTTGGCTCGCGGTCGTGGGGACGACCCTATAGTCGCCGGTCATTTCGGCGGCTTGTCAACCTAGTCCCGGGGTCGTGGGGACGACCCTATAGTCGTTGGACATGACGGTGGCGGGCCAATCTAGTCCCGGGGTCGTGGGTACGACCCTATAGTCGTCGGACAAGACGGCGGCTGGACATCTTTGGCCCGCGGTCGTGGGGACGACCCTATAGTCGTCGGACATGTCGGCGGCTGGCCAACCTAGACCCGGGGTCGTGGGGACGACCCTATAATCGTTGGACATGACGGTGGCGGGCCAATCTAGTCCCGGGGTCGTAGGGACGACCCTATAGTCGTCGGACATGTTGGGGATTGGCCAACGTAGACCCGGGGTCGTGGGGACGACCCTATTGTCGTCGGACATGACGGTGGCGGGCCAATCTAGTCCCGGGGTCGTGGGGACGACCCTATAGTCGTCGGACAAGTCGGCGGCGGGCCAAGCTTGTCCCGGGGTCGTGGGGACGACCCTATATTCGTCGGACATGACGGTGGCGGGCCAATCTAGTCCCGGGGTCGTGGGGACGACCCTATAATCGTTGGACATGACGGTGGCGGGCCAATCTAGTCCCGGGGTCGTAGGGACGACCCTATAGTCGTCGGACATGTTGGCGATTGGCCAACATTTTCCCGGGGTCGTCGGGACGACCCTATAGTCGTCGGACATGTCGGCGGCTGGCCAACCTAGTCCCGGGGTCGTGGGGACGACCCTATAGTCGTCGGACATGTTGGCGGCTTGTCAGCCTAGTCCCGGGGTCGTGGGTACGGCCCTATAATCGTCGGACATGTCGGCGGCGGGCCAACCTTGTCCCGGGGTCGTGGGGACGACCCTATAGTCGTCGGACATGTCGGCGGCTGGCCAACTTTGGCCCGGTGTCGTGAGGACGACTCTATAGTCGTCGGAAATGTCGGCGGCTGGCCAACATGGACCCGGGGTCGTGGGGACGACCCTATTGTCGTCGGACATGACGGTAGCAGGCCAATCTAGTCTCGGGGTCGTGGGGACGACCCTATAGTCGTCGGACATGTCGGCGGCTGGCCAACTTTGGCCCGGGGTCGTGGGGACGATCCAATAATCGTCGGCCATGTCGGCGGCTGGCCAACTTTGGCCCGTGGTGGTGGGGACGACCCTATAGTCGTTGGACATGACGGTGGCAGGCCAATCTAGTCCCGGGGTCGTGGGGACGACCCTATAGGCGTCGGACAAGACGGCGGCTGGACATCTTTGGCCCGGGGTCGTGGGGACGACCCTATAGTCGTCGGACATGTCGGCGGCTGGCCAACTTTGGCCCGTGGTTGTGGGGACGACCCTATAGTCGTTGGACATGACGGTGCCGGGGCAATCGAGTCCCGGGGTCGTAGGTACGACCCTATAGTCGTCGGACATGTCGGGGATTGGCCACCTTTAGCCCGTGGTCGTGGGGACGACCCTACAGTCGTCGGACATTTCGGCGGCTTGCCAACTTTGGCCCGGGGTCGTGGGGACGACCCTATAGTCGTCTGACTTGACGGTGGCGGGCCAATCTAGTCCCGGGGTTGTGGGGGCGACCCTACAGTCGTCGGACATGTCGGCGGCTGGCCAACTTTGGCCCGTGGTCGTGGGGACGATCCGATAGTCGTTGGACATGATGGTGGCGGGCCAATCTAGTCCGGGGATCGTGGGGACGACTCTAGAGTCGTCGGACATTTCGGCGGCTTGCCAACTTTGGCCCGGGGTCGTGGGGACGACCCTATAGTCGTCGGACTTGACGGTGGCGGGCCAATCTAGTCCCGGGGTTGTGGGGACGACCCTACAGTCGTCGGACATTTCGGCGGCTTGCCAACTTTGGCCCGGGGTCGTGGGGACGACCCTATAGTCGTCGGACTTGACGTTGGCGGGCCAATCTAGTCCCGAGGTCGTGGGGACGACCCTATAGTCGTCGGACTTGACGGTGGCCGGCCAATCTATTCCCGGGGTCGTGGGGACGACCCTACAGTCGTCGGACATTTCGGCGGCTTGCCAACTTTGGCCCGGGGTCGTGGGGGCGACCCTATAGTCTTCGGACATGACGGTAGCGGGCCAATCTAGACCCGAGGTCGTAGGGACGACCCTATAGTAGTCGGACATGTCGGCGGCGGTCCAACTTTGGCCCGGTGTCGTGGGGACGACTCTATAGTCGTCGGACATGTCGGCGGCTGGCCAACCTAGACCCGGGGTCGTGGGGACGACCCTATAATCGTTGGACATGACGGTGGCGGGCCAATCTAGTCCCGGGGTCGTGGGGACGACCCTATAGTCGTCGGACATGTCGGCGGCTGGCCAACTTTGGACCGGTGTCGTGGGGACGACCCTATAGTCTTCGGACATGACGGTAGCGGGCCAATCTAGACCCGAGGTCGTGGGGACGACCCTATAGTATTCGGACATGTCGGCGGCTGTCCAACTTTGGCCCGGTGTCGTGGGGACGACTCTATAGTCGTCGGACATGTCGGCGGCTGGCCAACCTAGACCCGGGGTCGTGGGGACGACCCTATTGTCGTCGGACATGACGGTGGCGGGCCAATCTAGTCCCGGGGTCGTGGGGACGACCCTATAGTCGTCGGACAAGTCGGCGGCGGGCCAAGCTTGTCCCGGGGTCGTGGGGACGACCCTATAATCGTCGGCCATGACGGTGGCGGGCCAATCTAGTCCCGGGGTCGTGGGGACGACCCTATAATCGTTGGACATGACGGTGGCGGGCCAATCTAGTCCCGGGGTCGTAGGGACGACCCTATAGTCGTCGGACATGTTGGCGATTGGCCAACATTTGCCCGGGGTCGTCGGGACGACCCTATAGTCTTCGGACATGTCGGCGGCTGGCCAACCTAGTCCCGGGGTCGTCGGACTTGACGGTGGCGGGCCAATCTAGTCCCGGGGTCGTAGGGACGACCCTATAGTCGTCGGACATGTTGGCGATTGGCCAACATTTGCCCGGGGTCGTCGGGACGACCCTATAGTCGTCGGACATGTCGGCGGCTGGCCAAAATTGGCCCGACGTCGTGGGGGCGACCCTATAGTCGTCGGACATGTCGGCGGCTGGCCAACCTAGTCCCGAGGTCGTCGGATTTGACGGTGGCGGGCCAATCTAGTCCCGGGGTCGTAGGGACGACCCTATAGTCGTCGGACATGTCGGCGGCTGGCCAACCTAGACCCGGGGTCGTGGGGACGACCCTATTGTCGTCGGACATGTCGGCGGCTGTCCAACTTTGGCCCGGTGTCGTGGGGACGACTCTATAGTCGTCGGACATGTCGGCGGCTGGCCAACCTAGACCCGGGGTCGTGGGGACGACCCTATTGTCGTCGGACATGTCGGCGGCTGGCCAACTTTGGCCCGTGGTCGTGGGGACGACCCTATAGTCGTTGGGCATGTCAGCGGCTGACCAACTTTGGCCCGGTGTAGTGGGGACGCCTCTATAGTCGTCGAACATGTCGGCGGCTGGCCAACCTAGACCCGGGGTCGTAGGTACGACCCTATAGTCGTCGGACATGTCGGCGATTGGCCATTATTGGCCCGGGGCCGTGGGGACGACCCTATAGTCGTCGGACATGTCGGCGGCTGGCCAACTTTGGCCCGTGGTCGTGTGGACGACCCAATAGTCGTCGGACATGTCGGCGGCTGGCCAACTTTGGCCCGTGGTCGTGGGGACGATCCGATAGTCGTTGGACATGACGGTGCCGGGGCAATCGAGTCCCGGGGTCGTAGGTACGACCCTATAGTCGTCGGACATGTCGGGGATTGGCCACCTTTAGCCCGTGGTCGTGGGGACGACCCTATAGCCGTCGGATTTGACGGTGGCGGGCCAATCTAGTCCCTGGGTCGTGGGGACGACCCAACAGTCGTCGGACATTTCGGCGGCTTGCCAACTTTGGCCCGGGGTCGTGGGGACGACCCAATAGTCGTCGGACATGTCGGCGATTGGCCAACATTGGCCCGGGGTCGTGGGGACGACCCTATAGTCGTCGGACATGTCGGTGGTTGGCCAACCTAGTCCCGAGGTCGTGGGGACGACCCTATAGTCGTCGGACTTGACGATGGCGGGCCAATCTAGTCCCGGGGTCGTGGGACGACCCTACAGTCGTCGGACATTTCGGCGGCTTGCCAACTTTGGCCCGGGGTCGTGGGGACGACCCTATAGTCGTCGGACATGTCGGCGGCTGGCCAACTTTGGCCCGTGGTCGTGGGGACGATCCAATAGTCGTCGGACATGTCGGCGGCTGGCCAACTTTGGCCCGTGGTCGTGGGGACGATCCGATATTCGTCGGACATGTCGGCGGCTGGCCAACTTTGGCCCGTGGTCGTGGGGACGATCCAATAGTCGTCGGACATGTCGGCGGCTGGCCAACTTTGGCCCGTGGTCGTGGGGACGATCCGATAGTCGTTGGACATGACGGTGGCGGGCCAATCTAGTCCGGGGATCGTGGGGACGACCCTACAGTCGTCGGACATTTCGGCGGCTTGCCAACTTTGGCCCGGGGTCGTGGGGACGACCCTATAGTCGTCGGACTTGACGGTGGCGGGCCAATCTAGTCCCGGGGTTGTGGGGACGACCCTGCAGTCGTCGGACATTTCGGCGGCTTGCCAACTTTGGCCCGGGGTCGTGGGGACGACCCTATAGTCGTCGGACATGACGGTGCCGGGGCAATCGAGTCCCGGGGTCGTAGGTACGACCCTATAGTCGTCGGACATGTCGGGGATTGGCCACCTTTAGCCCGTGGTCGTGGGGACGACCCTATAGCCGTCAGATTTGACGGTGGCGGGCCAATCTAGTCCCTGGGTCGTGTGGACGACCCAATAGTCGTCGGACATGTCGGCGGCTGGCCAACTTTGGCCCGTGGTCGTGGGGACGATCCGATAGTCGTTGGACATGACGGTGCCGGGGCAATCGAGTCCCGGGGTCGTAGGTACGACCCTATAGTCGTCGGACATGTCGGGGATTGGCCACCTTTAGCCCGTGGTCGTGGGGACGACCCTATAGCCGTCGGATTTGACGGTGGCGGGCCAATCTAGTCCCTGGGTCGTGGGGACGACCCAACAGTCGTCGGACATTTCGGCGGCTTGCCAACTTTGGCCCGGGGTCGTGGGGACGACCCTATAGTCGTCGGACATGTCGGCGATTGGCCAACATTGGCCCGGGGTCGTGGGGACGACCCTATAGTCGTCGGACATGTCGGTGGTTGGCCAACCTAGTCCCGAGGTCGTGGGGACGACCCTATAGTCGTCGGACTTGACGGTGGCGGGCCAATCTAGTCCCGGGGTCGTGGGACGACCCTACAGTCGTCGGACATTTCGGCGGCTTGCCAACTTTGGCCCGGGGTCGTGGGGACGACCCTATAGTCGTCGGACATGTCGGCGGCTGGCCAACTTTGGCCCGTGGTCGTGGGGACGATCCAATAGTCGTCAGACATGTCGGCGGCTGGCCAACTTTGGCCCGTGGTCGTGGGGACGATCCGATAGTCGTCGGACATGTCGGCGGCTGGCCAACTTTGGCCCGTGGTCGTGGGAGCGATCCAATAGTCGTCGGACATGCGGGCGGCTGGCCAACTTTGGCCCGTGGTCGTGGGGACGATCCGATAGTCGTCGGACATGTCGGCGGCTGGCCAACCTAGTCCCGGGGTCGTGGGGACGACCCTATTGTCGTCGGACATGGCGGTGGCGGGCCAATCTAGTCCCGTGGTCGTGGGGACGACCCTATAGTCGTCGGACAAGTCGGCGGCGGGCCAACTTTGGCCCGTGGCCGTGGGGACGATCCAATAGTCGTCTGACATGTCGGCGGCTGGCCAACTTTGGCCCGTGGTCGTGGGGACGATCCGATATTCGTCGGACATGTCGGCGGCTGGCCAACTTTGGCCCGTGGTCGTGGGGACGATCCAATAGTCGTCGGACATGTCGGCGGCTGGCCAACTTTGGCCCGTGGTCGTGGGGACGACTCTATAGTCGTCGGACATGTTGGCGGCTTGTCAGCCTAGTCCCGGGGTCGTGGGTACGACCCTATAGTCGTTGGACATGACGGTGGCGGGCCAATCTAGTCCCGGGGTCGTGGGTACGACCCTATAGTCGTCGGACAAGACGGCGGCTGGACATCTTTGGCCCGCGGTCGTGGGGACGACCCTATAGTCGTCGGACATGACGGTGGCGGGCCAATCTAGTCCCGGGGTCGTGGGGACGACCCTATAATCGTCGGACAAGACGGCGGCTGGACATCCTTGGCTCGCGGTCGTGGGGACGACCCTATAGTCGCCGGACATTTCGGCGGCTTGTCAACCTAGTCCCGGGGTCGTGGGGACGACCCTATAGTCGTTGGACATGACGGTGGCGGGCCAATCTAGTCCCGGGGTCGTGGGTACGACCCTATAGTCGTCGGACAAGACGGCGGCTGGACATCTTTGGCCCGCGGTCGTGGGGACGACCCTATAGTCGTCGGACATTTCGGCGGCTTGCCAACTTTGGCCCGGGGTCGTAGGGACGACCCTATAGTCGTCGGACATGTCGGCGATTGGCCAACATTGGCCCGGGGTCGTGGGGACGACCCTATAGTCGTCGGACATGTCGGCGGCTGGCCAACCTAGTCCCGAGGTCGTGGGGACGACCCTATAGTCGTCGGACTTCACGGTGGCGGGCCAATCTAGTCCCGGGGTCGTGGGGTCGACCCTACAGTCGTCGGACATTTCGGCGGCTTGCCAACTTTGGCCCGGTGTCGTGGGGACGTTCCGATAGTCGTCGGACATGTCGGCGGCTGGCCAACCTAGACCCGGGGTCGTGGGGACGACCCTATTGTCGTCGGACATGTCGGCGGCTGGCCAACTTAGGCCCGTGGTCGTGGGGACGACCCTATAGTCGTTGGGCATGTCAGCGGCTGACCAACTTTGGCCCGGTGTAGTGGGGACGCCTCTATAGTCGTCGAACATGTCGGCGGCTGGCCAACCTAGACCCGGGGTCGTAGGTACGACCCTATAGTCGTCGGACATGTCGGCGATTGGCCATTATTGGCCCGGGGCCGTGGGGACGACCCTATAGTCGTCGGACATGTCGGCGGCTGGCCAACTTTCGCCCGGTGTCGTGGGGACGACTCTATAGTCGTCGGACATGTCGGCGGCTGGCCAACCTAGACCCGGGGTCGTGGGGACGACCCTATAATCGTTGGACATGACGGTGGCGGGCCAATCTAGTCCCGGGGTCGTGGGGACGACCCTATAGTCGTCGGACAAGTCGGCGGCGGGCCAAGCTTGTCCCGGGGTCGTGGGGACGACCCTATATTCGTCGGACATGACGGTGGCGGGCCAATCTAGTCCCGGGGTCGTGGGGACGACCCTATAATCGTTGGACATGACGGTGGCGGGCCAATCTAGTCCCGGGGTCGTAGGGACGACCCTATAGTCGTCGGACATGTTGGGGATTGGCCAACATTGGCCCGGGGTCGTCGGGACGACCCTATAGTCGTCGGACATGTCGGCGGCTGGCCAACCTAGTCCCGGGGTCGTGGGGACGACCCTATAGTCGTCGGACATTTCGGCGGCTTGCCAACTTTTGCCCGGGGTCGTGGGGACGACCCTATAGTAGTCGGACATGTCGGCGGCTGTCCAACTTTGGCGCGGTGTCGTGGGGACGACTCTATAGTCGTCGGACATGTCGGCAGCTGGCCAACGTAGACCCGGGGTCGTGGGGACGACCCTATTGTCGTCGGACATGACGGTGGCGGGCCAATCTAGTCCCGGGGTCGTGGGGACGACCCTATAGTCGTCGGACAAGTCGGCGGCGGGCCAAGCTTGTCCCGGGGTCGTGGGGACGACCCTATATTCGTCGGACATGACGGTGGCGGGCCAATCTAGTCCCGGGGTCGTGGGGACGACCCTATAATCGTTGGACATGACGGTGGCGGGCCAATCTAGTCCCGGGGTCGTAGGGACGACCCTATAGTCGTCGGACATGTTGGCGATTGGCCAACATTTTCCCGGGGTCGTCGGGACGACCCTATAGTCGTCGGACATGTCGGCGGCTGGCCAACCTAGTCCCGGGGTCGTGGGGACGACCCTATAGTCGTCGGACATGTTGGCGGCTTGTCAGCCTAGTCCCGGGGTCGTGGGTACGGCCCTATATTCGTCGGACATGTCGGCGGCGGGCCAACCTTGTCCCGGGGTCGTGGGGACGACCCTATAGTCGTCGGACATGTCGGCGGCTGGCCAACTTTGGCCCGGTGTCGTGGGGACGACTCTATAGTCGTCGGAAATGTCGGCGGCTGGCCAACATGGACCCGGGGTCGTGGGGACGACCCTATTGTCGTCGGACATGACGGTAGCAGGCCAATCTAGTCTCGGGGTCGTGGGGACGACCCTATAGTCGTCGGACATGTCGGCGGCTGGCCAACTTTGGCCCGGGGTCGTGGGGACGATCCAATAATCGTCGGCCATGTCGGCGGCTGGCCAACTTTGGCCCGTGGTGGTGGGGACGACCCTATAGTCGTTGGACATGACGGTGGCAGGCCAATCTAGTCCCGGGGTCGTGGGGACGACCCTATAGGCGTCGGACAAGACGGCAGCTGGACATCTTTGGCCCGGGGTCGTGGGGACGACCCTATAGTCGTCGGACATGTCGGCTGCTGGCCAACTTTGGCCCGTGGTTGTGGGGACGACCCTATAGTCGTTGGACATGACGGTGCCGGGGCAATCGAGTCCCGGGGTCGTAGGTACGACCCTATAGTCGTCGGACATGTCGGGGATTGGCCACCTTTAGCCCGTGGTCGTGGGGACGACCCTATAGCCGTCGGATTTGACGGTGGCGGGCCAATCTAGTCCCTGGGTCGTGGGGACGACCCAACAGTCGTCGGACATTTCGGCGGCTTGCCAACTTTGGCCCGGGGTCGTGGGGACGACCCTATAGTCGTCGGACATGTCGGCGATTGGCCAACATTGGCCCGGGTTCGTGGGGACGACCCTATAGTCGTCGGACATGTCGGTGGTTGGCCAACCTAGTCCCGAGGTCGTGGGGACGACCCTATAGTCGTCGGACTTGACGGTGGCGGGCCAATCTAGTCCCGGGGTCGTGGGACGACCCTACAGTCGTCGGACATTTCGGCGGCTTGCCAACTTTGGCCCGGGGTCGTGGGGACGACCCTATAGTCGTCGGACATGTCGGCGGCTGGCCAACTTTGGCCCGTGGTCGTGGGGACGATCCGATAGTCGTCGGACATGTCGGCGGCTGGCCAACTTTGGCCCGTGGTCGTGGGGGCGATCCAATTGTCGTCGGACATGTGGGCGGCTGGCCAACTTTGGCCCGTGGTCGTGGGGACGATCCGATAGTCGTCGGACATGTCGGCGGCTGGCCAACCTAGTCCCGGGGTCGTGGGGACGACCCTATTGTCGTCGGACATGGCGGTGGCGGGCCAATCTAGTCCCGTGGTCGTGGGGACGACCCTATAGTCGTCGGACAAGGCGGCGGCGGGCCAACTTTGGCCC
This sequence comes from Andrena praecox, assembly GCA_963932275.1. NCBI lineage: Eukaryota > Metazoa > Arthropoda > Insecta > Hymenoptera > Andrenidae > Andrena > Andrena praecox. The sequence continues at coordinate 226,372 of CAWVQO010000387.1, read as the reverse complement.
GTGGCCGTGGGGACGATCCAATAGTCGTCTGACATGTCGGCGGCTGGCCAACTTTGGCCCGTGGTCGTGGGGACGATCCGATATTCGTCGGACATGTCGGCGGCTGGCCAACTTTGGCCCGTGGTCGTGGGGACGATCCAATAGTCGTCGGACATGTCGGCGGCTGGCCAACTTTGGCCCGTGGTCGTGGGGACGACTCTATAGTCGTCGGACATGTTGGCGGCTTGTCAGCCTAGTCCCGGGGTCGTGGGTACGACCCTATAGTCGTTGGACATGACGGTGGCGGGCCAATCTAGTCCCGGGGTCGTGGATACGACCCTATAGTCGTCGGACAAGACGGCGGCTGGACATCTTTGGCCCGCGGTCGTGGGGACGACCCTATAGTCGTCGGACATGACGGTGGCGGGCCAATCTAGTCCCGGGGTCGTGGGGACGACCCTATAGTCGTCGGACAAGACGGCGGCTGGACATCCTTGGCTCGCGGTCGTGGGGACGACCCTATAGTCGTCGGACATTTCGGCGGCTTGTCAACCTAGTCCCGGGGTCGTGGGGACGACCCTATAGTCGTTGGACATGACGGTGGCGGGCCAATCTAGTCCCGGGGTCGTGGGTACGACCCTATAGTCGTCGGACAAGACGGCGGCTGGACATCTTTGGCCCGCGGTCGTGGGGACGACCCTATAGTCGTCGGACATTTCGGCGGCTTGCCAACTTTGGCCCGGGGTCGTAGGGACGACCCTATAGTCGTCGGACATGTCGGCGATTGGCCAACATTGGCCCGGGGTCGTGGGGACGACCCTATAGACGTCGGACATGTCGGCGGCTGGCCAACCTAGTCCCGAGGTCGTGGGGACGACCCAATAGTCGTCGGACATGTCGGCGTCTGGCCAACTTTGGCCCGTGGTCGTGGGGACGACCCTACAGTCGTCGGACATTTCGGCGGCTTGCCAACTTTGGCCCGGGGTCGTGGGGACGACCCTATAGTCGTCTGACTTGACGGTGGCGGGCCAATCTAGTCCCGGGGTTGTGGGGGCGACCCTACAGTCGTCGGACATGTCGGCGGCTGGCCAACTTTGGCCCGTGGTCGTGGGGACGATCCGATAGTCGTTGGACATGATGGTGGCGGGCCAATCTAGTCCGGGGATCGTGGGGACGACTCTAGAGTCGTCGGACATTTCGGCGGCTTGCCAACTTTGGCCCGGGGTCGTGGGGACGACCCTATAGTCGTCGGACTTGACGGTGGCGGGCCAATCTAGTCCCGGGGTTGTGGGGACGACCCTACAGTCGTCGGACATTTCGGCGGCTTGCCAACTTTGGCCCGGGGTCGTGGGGACGACCCTATAGTCGTCGGACTTGACGTTGGCGGGCCAATCTAGTCCCGAGGTCGTGGGGACGACCCTATAGTCGTCGGACTTGACGGTGGCCGGCCAATCTATTCCCGGGGTCGTGGGGACGACCCTACAGTCGTCGGACATTTCGGCGGCTTGCCAACTTTGGCCCGGGGTCGTGGGGGCGACCCTATAGTCTTCGGACATGACGGTAGCGGGCCAATCTAGACCCGAGGTCGTAGGGACGACCCTATAGTAGTCGGACATGTCGGCGGCTGGCCAAAATTGGCCCGACGTCGTGGGGGCGACCCTATAGTCGTCGGACATGTCGGCGGCTGGCCAACCTAGTCCCGAGGTCGTCGGATTTGACGGTGGCGGGCCAATCTAGTCCCGGGGTCGTAGGGACGACCCTATAGTCGTCGGACATGTCGGCGGCTGGCCAACCTAGACCCGGGGTCGTGGGGACGACCCTATTGTCGTCGGACATGTCGGCGGCTGGCCAACTTTGGCCCGTGGTCGTGGGGACGACCCTATAGTCGTTGGGCATGTCAGCGGCTGACCAACTTTGGCCCGGTGTAGTGGGGACGCCTCTATAGTCGTCGAACATGTCGGCGGCTGGCCAACCTAGACCCGGGGTCGTAGGTACGACCCTATAGTCGTCGGACATGTCGGCGATTGGCCATTATTGGCCCGGGGCCGTGGGGACGACCCTATAGTCGTCGGACATGTCGGCGGCTGGCCAACTTTGGCCCGTGGTCGTGTGGACGACCCAATAGTCGTCGGACATGTCGGCGGCTGGCCAACTTTGGCCCGTGGTCGTGGGGACGATCCGATAGTCGTTGGACATGACGGTGCCGGGGCAATCGAGTCCCGGGGTCGTAGGTACGACCCTATAGTCGTCGGACATGTCGGGGATTGGCCACCTTTAGCCCGTGGTCGTGGGGACGACCCTATAGCCGTCGGATTTGACGGTGGCGGGCCAATCTAGTCCCTGGGTCGTGGGGACGACCCAACAGTCGTCGGACATTTCGGCGGCTTGCCAACTTTGGCCCGGGGTCGTGGGGACGACCCTATAGTCGTCGGACATGTCGGCGATTGGCCAACATTGGCCCGGGGTCGTGGGGACGACCCTATAGTCGTCGGACATGTCGGTGGTTGGCCAACCTAGTCCCGAGGTCGTGGGGACGACCCTATAGTCGTCGGACTTGACGGTGGCGGGCCAATCTAGTCCCGGGGTCGTGGGACGACCCTACAGTCGTCGGACATTTCGGCGGCTTGCCAACTTTGGCCCGGGGTCGTGGGGACGACCCTATAGTCGTCGGACATGTCGGCGGCTGGCCAACTTTGGCCCGTGGTCGTGGGGACGATCCAATAGTCGTCGGACATGTCGGCGGCTGGCCAACTTTGGCCCGTGGTCGTGGGGACGATCCGATATTCGTCGGACATGTCGGCGGCTGGCCAACTTTGGCCCGTGGTCGTGGGGACGATCCAATAGTCGTCGGACATGTCGGCGGCTGGCCAACTTTGGCCCGTGGTCGTGGGGACGACTCTATAGTCGTCGGACATGTTGGCGGCTTGTCAGCCTAGTCCCGGGGTCGTGGGTACGACCCTATAGTCGTTGGACATGACGGTGGCGGGCCAATCTAGTCCCGGGGTCGTGGGTACGACCCTATAGTCGTCGGACAAGACGGCGGCTGGACATCTTTGGCCCGCGGTCGTGGGGACGACCCTATAGTCGTCGGACATGACGGTGGCGGGCCAATCTAGTCCCGGGGTCGTGGGGACGACCCTATAGTCGTCGGACAAGACGGCGGCTGGACATCCTTGGCTCGCGGTCGTGGGGACGACCCTATAGTCGTCGGACATTTCGGCGGCTTGTCAACCTAGTCCCGGGGTCGTGGGGACGACCCTATAGTCGTTGGACATGACGGTGGCGGGCCAATCTAGTCCCGGGGTCGTGGGTACGACCCTATAGTCGTCGGACAAGACGGCGGCTGGACATCTTTGGCCCGCGGTCGTGGGGACGACCCTATAGTCGTCGGACATGTCGGCGGCTGGCCAACCTAGACCCGGGGTCGTGGGGACGACCCTATAATCGTTGGACATGACGGTGGCGGGCCAATCTAGTCCCGGGGTCGTGGGGACGACCCTATAGTCGTCGGACATGTCGGCGGCTGGCCAACTTTGGACCGGTGTCGTGGGGACGACCCTATAGTCTTCGGACATGACGGTAGCGGGCCAATCTAGACCCGAGGTCGTGGGGACGACCCTATAGTAGTCGGACATGTCGGCGGCTGTCCAACTTTGGCCCGGTGTCGTGGGGACGACTCTATAGTCGTCGGACATGTCGGCGGCTGGCCAACCTAGACCCGGGGTCGTGGGGACGACCCTATTGTCGTCGGACATGACGGTGGCGGGCCAATTTAGTCCCGGGGTCGTGGGGACGACCCTATAGTCGTCGGACAAGTCGGCGGCGGGCCAAGCTTGTCCCGGGGTCGTGGGGACGACCCTATAATCGTCGGACATGACGGTGGCGGGCCAATCTAGTCCCGGGGTCGTGGGGACGACCCTATAATCGTTGGACATGACGGTGGCGGGCCAATCTAGTCCCAGGGTCGTAGGGACGACCCTATAGTCGTCGGACATGTTGGCGATTGGCCAACATTGGCCCGGGGTCGTCGGGTCGACCCTATAGTCGTCGGACATGTCGGCGGCTGGCCAACCTAGTCCCGGGGTCGTGGGGACGACCCTATAGTCGTCGGACATGTCGGCGGCTGGCCAACTTTGGCCCGTGGTCGTGGGGACGACCCTATAGTCGTCGGACATGTCGGTGGTTGGCCAACCTAGTCCCGAGGTCGTGGGGACGACCCTATAGTCGTCGGACTTGACGGTGGCGGGCCAATCTAGACCCGGGGTCGTGGGACGACCCTACAGTCGTCGGACATTTCGGCGGCTTGCCAACTTTGGCCCGGGGTCGTGGGGACGACCCTATAGTCGTCGGACATGTCGGCGGCTGGCCAACTTTGGCCCGTGGTCGTGGGGACGATCCAATAGTCGTCGGACATGTCGGCGGCTGGCCAACTTTGGCCCGTGGTCGTGGGGACGATCCGATATTCGTCGGACATGTCGGCGGCTGGCCAACTTTGGCCCGTGGTCGTGGGGACGATCCAATAGTCGTCGGACATGTCGGCGATTGGCCATTATTGGCCCGGGGCCGTGGGGACGACCCTATAGTCGTCGGACATGTCGGCGGCTGGCCAACTTTGGCCCGTGGTCGTGTGGACGACCCAATAGTCGTCGGACATGTCGGCGGCTGGCCAACTTTGGCCCGTGGTCGTGGGGACGATCCGATAGTCGTTGGACATGACGGTGCCGGGGCAATCGAGTCCCGGGGTCGTAGGTACGACCCTATAGTCGTCGGACATGTCGGGGATTGGCCACCTTTAGCCCGTGGTCGTGGGGACGACCCTATAGCCGTCGGATTTGACGGTGGCGGGCCAATCTAGTCCCTGGGTCGTGGGGACGACCCAACAGTCGTCGGACATTTCGGCGGCTTGCCAACTTTGGCCCGGGGTCGTGGGGACGACCCTATAGTCGTCGGACATGTCGGCGATTGGCCAACATTGGCCCGGGGTCGTGGGGACGACCCTATAGTCGTCGGACATGTCGGTGGTTGGCCAACCTAGTCCCGAGGTCGTGGGGACGACCCTATAGTCGTCGGACTTGACGGTGGCGGGCCAATCTAGTCCCGGGGTCGTGGGACGACCCTACAGTCGTCGGACATTTCGGCGGCTTGCCAACTTTGGCCCGGGGTCGTGGGGACGACCCTATAGTCTTCGGACATGACGGTAGCGGGCCAATCTAGACCCGAGGTCGTAGGGACGACCCTATAGTAGTCGGACATGTCGGCGGCGGTCCAACTTTGGCCCGGTGTCGTGGGGACGACTCTATAGTCGTCGGACATGTCGGCGGCTGGCCAACCTAGACCCGGGGTCGTGGGGACGACCCTATAATCGTTGGACATGACGGTGGCGGGCCAATCTAGTCCCGGGGTCGTGGGGACGACCCTATAGTCGTCGGACATGTCGGCGGCTGGCCAACTTTGGACCGGTGTCGTGGGGACGACCCTATAGTCTTCGGACATGACGGTAGCGGGCCAATCTAGACCCGAGGTCGTGGGGACGACCCTATAGTATTCGGACATGTCGGCGGCTGTCCAACTTTGGCCCGGTGTCGTGGGGACGACTCTATAGTCGTCGGACATGTCGGCGGCTGGCCAACCTAGACCCGGGGTCGTGGGGACGACCCTATTGTCGTCGGACATGACGGTGGCGGGCCAATCTAGTCCCGGGGTCGTGGGGACGACCCTATAGTCGTCGGACAAGTCGGCGGCGGGCCAAGCTTGTCCCGGGGTCGTGGGGACGACCCTATAATCGTCGGCCATGACGGTGGCGGGCCAATCTAGTCCCGGGGTCGTGGGGACGACCCTATAATCGTTGGACATGACGGTGGCGGGCCAATCTAGTCCCGGGGTCGTAGGGACGACCCTATAGTCGTCGGACATGTTGGCGATTGGCCAACATTTGCCCGGGGTCGTCGGGACGACCCTATAGTCTTCGGACATGTCGGCGGCTGGCCAACCTAGTCCCGGGGTCGTCGGACTTGACGGTGGCGGGCCAATCTAGTCCCGGGGTCGTAGGGACGACCCTATAGTCGTCGGACATGTTGGCGATTGGCCAACATTTGCCCGGGGTCGTCGGGACGACCCTATAGTCGTCGGACATGTCGGCGGCTGGCCAAAATTGGCCCGACGTCGTGGGGGCGACCCTATAGTCGTCGGACATGTCGGCGGCTGGCCAACCTAGTCCCGAGGTCGTCGGATTTGACGGTGGCGGGCCAATCTAGTCTCGGGGTCGTAGGGACGACCCTATAGTCGTCGGACATGTCGGCGGCTGGCCAACCTAGACCCGGGGTCGTGGGGACGACCCTATTGTCGTCGGACATGTCGGCGGCTGGCCAACTTTGGCCCGTGGTCGTGGGGACGACCCTATAGTCGTTGGGCATGTCAGTGGCTGACCAACTTTGGCCCGGTGTAGTGGGGACGCCTCTATAGTCGTCGAACATGTCGGCGGCTGGCCAACCTAGACCCGGGGACGTAGGTACGACCCTATAGTCGTCGGACATGTCGGCGATTGGCCATTATTGGCCCGGGGCCGTGGGGACGACCCTATAGTCGTCGGACATGTCGGCGGCTGGCCAACTTTGGCCCGTGGTCGTGTGGACGACCCAATAGTCGTCGGACATGTCGGCGGCTGGCCAACTTTGGCCCGTGGTCGTGGGGACGATCCGATAGTCGTTGGACATGACGGTGCCGGGGCAATCGAGTCCCGGGGTCGTAGGTACGACCCTATAGTCGTCGGACATGTCGGGGATTGGCCACCTTTAGCCCGTGGTCGTGGGGACGACCCTATAGCCGTCGGATTTGACGGTGGCGGGCCAATCTAGTCCCTGGGTCGTGGGGACGACCCAACAGTCGTCGGACATTTCGGCGGCTTGCCAACTTTGGCCCGGGGTCGTGGGGACGACCCTATAGTCGTCGGACATGTCGGCGATTGGCCAACATTGGCCCGGGGTCGTGGGGACGACCCTATAGTCGTCGGACATGTCGGTGGTTGGCCAACCTAGTCCCGAGGTCGTGGGGACGACCCTATAGTCGTCGGACTTGACGGTGGCGGGCCAATCTAGTCCCGGGGTCGTGGGACGACCCTACAGTCGTCGGACATTTCGGCGGCTTGCCAACTTTGGCCCGGGGTCGTGGGGACGACCCTATAGTCGTCGGACATGTCGGCGGCTGGCCAACTTTGGCCCGTGGTCGTGGGGACGATCCAATAGTCGTCGGACATGTCGGCGGCTGGCCAACTTTGGCCCGTGGTCGTGGGGACGATCCGATATTCGTCGGACATGTCGGCGGCTGGCCAACTTTGGCCCGTGGTCGTGGGGACGATCCAATAGTCGTCGGACATGTCGGCGGCTGGCCAACTTTGGCCCGTGGTCGTGGGGACGACTCTATAGTCGTCGGACATGTTGGCGGCTTGTCAGCCTAGTCCCGGGGTCGTGGGTACGACCCTATAGTCGTTGGACATGACGGTGGCGGGCCAATCTAGTCCCGGGGTCGTGGGTACGACCCTATAGTCGTCGGACAAGACGGCGGCTGGACATCTTTGGCCCGCGGTCGTGGGGACGACCCTATAGTCGTCGGACATGACGGTGGCGGGCCAATCTAGTCCCGGGGTCGTGGGGACGACCCTATAGTCGTCGGACAAGACGGCGGCTGGACATCCTTGGCTCGCGGTCGTGGGGACGACCCTATAGTCGTCGGACATTTCGGCGGCTTGTCAACCTAGTCCCGGGGTCGTGGGGACGACCCTATAGTCGTTGGACATGACGGTGGCGGGCCAATCTAGTCCCGGGGTCGTGGGTACGACCCTATAGTCGTCGGACAAGACGGCGGCTGGACATCTTTGGCCCGCGGTCGTGGGGACGACCCTATAGTCGTCGGACATGTCGGCGGCTGGCCAACCTAGACCCGGGGTCGTGAGGACGACCCTATAATCGTTGGACATGTTGGTGGCGGGCCAATCTAGTCCCGGGGTCGTGGGGACGACCCTATAGTCGTCGGACATGTCGGCGGCTGGCCAACTTTGGACCGGTGTCGTGGGGACGACCCTATAGTCTTCGGACATGACGGTAGCGGGCCAATCTAGACCCGAGGTCGTGGGGACGACCCTATAGTAGTCGGACATGTCGGCGGCTGTCCAACTTTGGCCCGGTGTCGTGGGGACGACTCTATAGTCGTCGGACATGTCGGCGGCTGGCCAACCTAGACCCGGGGTCGTGGGGACGACCCTATTGTCGTCGGACATGACGGTGGCGGGCCAATCTAGTCCCGGGGTCGTGGGGACGACCCTATAGTCGTCGGACAAGTCGGCGGCGGGCCAAGCTTGTCCCGGGGTCGTGGGGACGACCCTATAATCGTCGGACATGACGGTGGCGGGCCAATCTAGTCCCGGGGTCGTGGGGACGACCCTATAATCGTTGGACATGACGGTGGCGGGCCAATCTAGTCCCGGGGTCGTAGGGACGACCCTATAGTCGTCGGACATGTTGGCGATTGGCCAACATTGGCCCGGGGTCGTCGGGTCGACCCTATAGTCGTCGGACATGTCGGCGGCTGGCCAACCTAGTCCCGGGGTCGTGGGGACGACCCTATAGTCGTCGGACATGTCGGCGGCTGGCCAACTTTGGCCCGTGGTCGTGGGGACGACCCTATAGTCGTCGGACATGCCGGTGGTTGGCCAACCTAGTCCCGAGGTCGTGGGGACGACCCTATAGTCGTCGGACTTGACGGTGGCGGGCCAATCTAGTCCCGGGGTCGTGGGACGACCCTACAGTCGTCGGACATTTCGGCGGCTTGCCAACTTTGGCCCGGGGTCGTGGGGACGACCCTATAGTCGTCGGACATGTCGGCGGCTGGCCAACTTTGGCCCGTGGTCGTGGGGACGATCCAATAGTCGTCGGACATGTCGGCGGCTGGCCAACTTTGGCCCGTGGTCGTGGGGACGATCCGATATTCGTCGGACATGTCGGCGGCTGGCCAACTTTGGCCCGTGGTCGTGGGGACGATCCAATAGTCGTCGGACATGTCGGCGATTGGCCATTATTGGCCCGGGGCCGTGGGGACGACCCTATAGTCGTCGGACATGTCGGCGGCTGGCCAACTTTGGCCCGTGGTCGTGTGGACGACCCAATAGTCGTCGGACATGTCGGCGGCTGGCCAACTTTGGCCCGTGGTCGTGGGGACGATCCGATAGTCGTTGGACATGACGGTGCCGGGGCAATCGAGTCCCGGGGTCGTAGGTACGACCCTATAGTCGTCGGACATGTCGGGGATTGGCCACCTTTAGCCCGTGGTCGTGGGGACGACCCTATAGCCGTCGGATTTGACGGTGGCGGGCCAATCTAGTCCCTGGGTCGTGGGGACGACCCAACAGTCGTCGGACATTTCGGCGGCTTGCCAACTTTGGCCCGGGGTCGTGGGGACGACCCTATAGTCGTCGGACATGTCGGCGATTGGCCAACATTGGCCCGGGGTCGTGGGGACGACCCTATAGTCGTCGGACATGTCGGTGGTTGGCCAACCTAGTCCCGAGGTCGTGGGGACGACCCTATAGTCGTCGGACTTGACGGTGGCGGGCCAATCTAGTCCCGGGGTCGTGGGACGACCCTACAGTCGTCGGACATTTCGGCGGCTTGCCAACTTTGGCCCGGGGTCGTGGGGACGACCCTATAGTCGTCGGACATGTCGGCGGCTGGCCAACTTTGGCCCGTGGTCGTGGGGACGATCCAATAGTCGTCGGACATGTCGGCGGCTGGCCAACTTTGGCCCGTGGTCGTGGGGACGATCCGATATTCGTCGGACATGTCGGCGGCTGGCCAACTTTGGCCCGTGGTCGTGGGGACGATCCAATAGTCGTCGGACATGTCGGCGGCTGGCCAACTTTGGCCCGTGGTCGTGGGGACGACTCTATAGTCGTCGGACATGTTGGCGGCTTGTCAGCCTAGTCCCGGGGTCGTGGGTACGACCCTATAGTCGTTGGACATGACGGTGTCGGGCCAATCTAGTCCCGGGGTCGTGGGTACGACCCTATAGTCGTCGGACAAGACGGCGGCTGGACATCTTTGGCCCGCGGTCGTGGGGACGACCCTATAGTCGTCGGACATGACGGTGGCGGGCCAATCTAGTCCCGGGGTCGTGGGTACGACCCTATAGTCGTCGGACAAGACGGCGGCTGGACATCTTTGGCCCGCGGTCGTGGGGACGACCCTATAGTCGTCGGACATGTCGGCGGCTGGCCAACCTAGACCCGGGGTCGTGGGGACGACCCTATAATCGTTGGACATGACGGTGGCGGGCCAATCTAGTCCCGGGGTCGTGGGGACGACCCTATAGTCGTCGGACATGTCGGCGGCTGGCCAACTTTGGACCGGTGTCGTGGGGACGACCCTATAGTCTTCGGACATGACGGTAGCGGGCCAATCTAGACCCGAGGTCGTGGGGACGACCCTATAGTAGTCGGACATGTCGGCGGCTGTCCAACTTTGGCCCGGTGTCGTGGGGACGACTCTATAGTCGTCGGACATGTCGGCGGCTGGCCAACCTAGACCCGGGGTCGTGGGGACGACCCTATTGTCGTCGGACATGACGGTGGCGGGCCAATCTAGTCCCGGGGTCGTGGGGACGACCCTATAGTCGTCGGACAAGTCGGCGGCGGGCCAAGCTTGTCCCGGGGTCGTGGGGACGACCCTATAATCGTCGGACATGACGGTGGCGGGCCAATCTAGTCCCGGGGTCGTGGGGACGACCCTATAATCGTTGGACATGACGGTGGCGGGCCAATCTAGTCCCGGGGTCGTAGGGACGACCCTATAGTCGTCGGACATGTTGGCGATTGGCCAACATTGGCCCGGGGTCGTCGGGTCGACCCTATAGTCGTCGGACATGTCGGCGGCTGGCCAACCTAGTCCCGGGGTCGTGGGGACGACCCTATAGTCGTCGGACATGTCGGCGGCTGGCCAACTTTGGCCCGTGGTCGTGGGGACGACCCTATAGTCGTCGGACATGTCGGTGGTTGGCCAACCTAGTCCCGAGGTCGTGGGGACGACCCTATAGTCGTCGGACTTGACGGTGGCGGGCCAATCTAGTCCCGGGGTCGTGGGACGACCCTACAGTCGTCGGACATTTCGGCGGCTTGCCAACTTTGGCCCGGGGTCGTGGGGACGACCCTATAGTCGTCGGACATGTCGGCGGCTGGCCAACTTTGGCCCGTGGTCGTGGGGACGATCCAATAGTCGTCGGACATGTCGGCGGCTGGCCAACTTTGGCCCGTGGTCGTGGGGACGATCCGATATTCGTCGGACATGTCGGCGGCTGGCCAACTTTGGCCCGTGGTCGTGGGGACGATCCAATAGTCGTCGGACATGTCGGCGATTGGCCATTATTGGCCCGGGGCCGTGGGGACGACCCTATAGTCGTCGGACATGTCGGCGGCTGGCCAACTTTGGCCCGTGGTCGTGTGGACGACCCAATAGTCGTCGGACATGTCGGCGGCTGGCCAACTTTGGCCCGTGGTCGTGGGGACGATCCGATAGTCGTTGGACATGACGGTGCCGGGGCAATCGAGTCCCGGGGTCGTAGGTACGACCCTATAGTCGTCGGACATGTCGGGGATTGGCCACCTTTAGCCCGTGGTCGTGGGGACGACCCTATAGCCGTCGGATTTGACGGTGGCGGGCCAATCTAGTCCCTGGGTCGTGGGGACGACCCAACAGTCGTCGGACATTTCGGCGGCTTGCCAACTTTGGCCCGGGGTCGTGGGGACGACCCTATAGTCGTCGGACATGTCGGCGATTGGCCAACATTGGCCCGGGGTCGTGGGGACGACCCTATAGTCGTCGGACATGTCGGTGGTTGGCCAACCTAGTCCCGAGGTCGTGGGGACGACCCTATAGTCGTCGGACTTGACGGTGGCGGGCCAATCTAGTCCCGGGGTCGTGGGACGACCCTACAGTCGTCGGACATTTCGGCGGCTTGCCAACTTTGGCCCGGGGTCGTGGGGACGACCCTATAGTCGTCGGACATGTCGGCGGCTGGCCAACTTTGGCCCGTGGTCGTGGGGACGATCCAATAGTCGTCGGACATGTCGGCGGCTGGCCAACTTTGGCCCGTGGTCGTGGGGACGATCCGATATTCGTCGGACATGTCGGCGGCTGGCCAACTTTGGCCCGTGGTCGTGGGGACGATCCAATAGTCGTCGGACATGTCGGCGGCTGGCCAACTTTGGCCCGTGGTCGTGGGGACGACTCTATAGTCGTCGGACATGTTGGCGGCTTGTCAGCCTAGTCCCGGGGTCGTGGGTACGACCCTATAGTCGTTGGACATGACGGTGTCGGGCCAATCTAGTCCCGGGGTCGTGGGTACGACCCTATAGTCGTCGGACAAGACGGCGGCTGGACATCTTTGGCCCGCGGTCGTGGGGACGACCCTATAGTCGTCGGACATGACGGTGGCGGGCCAATCTAGTCCCGGGGTCGTGGGGACGACCCTATAGTCGTCGGACAAGACGGCGGCTGGACATCCTTGGCTCGCGGTCGTGGGGACGACCCTATAGTCGCCGGACATTTCGGCGGCTTGTCAACCTAGTCCCGGGGTCGTGGGGACGACCCTATAGTCGTTGGACATGACGGTGGCGGGCCAATCTAGTCCCGGGGTCGTGGGTACGACCCTATAGTCGTCGGACAAGACGGCGGCTGGACATCTTTGGCCCGCGGTCGTGGGGACGACCCTATAGTCGTCGGACATGTCGGCGGCTGGCCAACCTAGACCCGGGGTCGTGGGGACGACCCTATAATCGTTGGACATGACGGTGGCGGGCCAATCTAGTCCCGGGGTCGTGGGGACGACCCTATAGTCGTCGGACATGTCGGCGGCTGGCCAACTTTGGACCGGTGTCGTGGGGACGACCCTATAGTCTTCGGACATGACGGTAGCGGGCCAATCTAGACCCGAGGTCGTGGGGACGACCCTATAGTAGTCGGACATGTCGGCGGCTGTCCAACTTTGGCCCGGTGTCGTGGGGACGACTCTATAGTCGTCGGACATGTCGGCGGCTGGCCAACCTAGACCCGGGGTCGTGGGGACGACCCTATTGTCGTCGGACATGACGGTGGCGGGCCAATCTAGTCCCGGGGTCGTGGGGACGACCCTATAGTCGTCGGACAAGTCGGCGGCGGGCCAAGCTTGTCCCGGGGTCGTGGGGACGACCCTATAATCGTCGGACATGACGGTGGCGGGCCAATCTAGTCCCGGGGTCGTGGGGACGACCCTATAATCGTTGGACATGACGGTGGCGGGCCAATCTAGTCCCGGGGTCGTAGGGACGACCCTATAGTCGTCGGACATGTTGGCGATTGGCCAACATTGGCCCGGGGTCGTCGGGTCGACCCTATAGTCGTCGGACATGTCGGCGGCTGGCCAACCTAGTCCCGGGGTCGTGGGGACGACCCTATAGTCGTCGGACATGTCGGCGGCTGGCCAACTTTGGCCCGTGGTCATGGGGACGACCCTATAGTCGTTGGACATGTCAGCGGCTGGCCAACTTTGGCCCGGTGTCGTGGGGACGACTCTATAGTCGTCGGACATGTAGGCGGCTGGCCAACCTAGACCCGGGGTCGTGGGGGCGACCCTATAGTCGTCGGACATGTCGGCGGCTGGCCAACTTTGGCCCGTGGTCGTGGGGACGATCCGATAGTCGTTGGACATGACGGTGCCGGGGCAATCGAGTCCCGGGGTAGTAGGTACGACCCTATAGTCGTCGGACATGTCGGCGATTGGCCATTATTGGCCCGGGGTCGAGGGGACGACCCTATAGTCGTCGGACATGTCGGCGGCTGGCCAACTTTGGCCCGTGGTTGTGGGGACGACCCTATAGTCGTTGGACATGACGGTGGCGGGCCAATCTAGTCCCGGGGTCGTGGGGACGACCCTATAGTCGTCGGAAATGTCGGCGGCTGGCCAACCTGGACCCGGGGTCGTGGGGACGACCCTATTGTCGTCGGACATGACGGTGGCGGGCCAATCTAGTCCCGGTGTCGTGGGGACGACCCTATAGTCGTCGGGCAAGTCGGCGGCGGGCCAAGCTTGTCCCGGGGTCGTGAGGACGATCCAATAGTCGTCGGACATGTCGGCGGCTGGCCAACTTTGGCGCGTGGTCGTGGGGACGATCCGATTGTCGTCGGGCATGTCGGCGGCTGGCCAACCTAGACCCGGGGTCGTGGGGACGATCCGATTGTCGCCGGACATGTCGGCGGCTGGCCAACTTTGGCACCGTGGTCGTGGGGACGATCCAATAGTCGTCAGACATGTCGGCGGCTGGCCAACCTGGACCCGGGGTCGTGGGGACGACCCTATTGTCGTCGGACATGACGGTGGCGGGCCAATCTAGTCTCGCGGTCGTGGGGACGACCCTATAATCGTCGGACATGACGGTGGCGGGCCAATCTAGTCCCGGGGTCGTGGGGACGACCCTATAGTCGTCGGACATGTCGGCGGCTGGCCAACTTTGGCCCGGTGTCGTGGGGACGACCCTATAGTCGTCGGAAATGTCGGCGGCTGGCCAACCTGGACCTGGGGTCGTGGGGACGACCCTATTGTCGTCGGACATGACGGTGGCGGGCCAATCTAGTCTCGCGGTCGTGGGGACGACCCTATAATCGTCGGACATGACGGTGGCGGGCCAATCTAGTCCCGGGGTCGTGGGGACGACCCTATAGTCGTCGGACATGTCGGCGGCTGGCCAACTTTGGCCCGGTGTCGTGGGGACGACTCTATAGTCGTCGGACATGTCGGCGGCTGGCCAACCTAGACCCGGGGTCGTGGGGACGACCCTATTGTCGTCGGACATGACGGTGGAGGGCCAATCTAGTCCCGGGTTCGTGGGGACGACCCTATAGTCGTCGGACAAGTCGGCGGCGGGCCAAGCTTGTCCCGGGGTCGTGGGGACGACCCTATAATCGTCGGACATGACGGTGGCGGGCCAATCTAGTCCCGGGGTCGTGGGGACGACCCTATAATCGTTGGACATGACGGTGGCGGGCCAATCTAGTCCCGGGGTCGTAGGGACGACCCTATAGTCTTCGGCCATGTTGGCGATTGGCCAACATTGGCCCGGGGTCGTCGGGACGACCCTATTGTCGTCGGACATGTCGGCGGCTGGCCAACCTAGTCCCGGGGTCGTGGGGACGACCCTATAGTCGTCGGACATTTCGGCGGCTTGCCAACTTTGGCCCGGGGTCGTGGGGACGACCCTATAGTCGTCGGACATGTCGGCGGCTGGCCAACTTTGGCCCGTGGTTGTGGGGACGACCCTATAGTCGTTGGACATGACGGTGGCGGGCCAATCTAGTCCCGGGGTCGTGGGGACGACCCTATAGTCGTCGGAAATGTCGGCGGCTGGCCAACCTGGACCCGGGGTCGTGGGGACGACCCTATTGTCGTCGGACATGACGGTGGCGGGCCAATCTAGTCTCGCGGTCGTGGGGACGACCCTATAATCGTCGGACATGACGGTGGCGGGCCAATCTAGTCCCGGGGTCGTGGGGACGACCCTATAGTCGTCGGACATGTCGGCGGCAGGCCAATCTAGTCCCGGGGTCGTGGGGACGACCCTATAGTCGTCGGACATGTCGGCGGCTGGCCAATCTAGGCCCGGGGTCGTAGGGACGACCCTATAGTCGTTGGACATGTCGGCGATTGGCCAACATTGGCCCGGGGTCGTGGGGACGACTCTATAGTCGTCGGACATGACGGTGGCGGGCCAATCTAGGCCCGGGGTCGTGGGGACGACCCTATAATCGTCGGACATGTCGGCGGCTGGCCAACTTTGGCCCGGTGTCGTGGGGACGACCCTATAGTCGTCGGACATGTCGGCGGCTGGCCAACCTAGTCCCGGGGTCGTGGGGACGACCCTATAGTCGTCGGAAATGTCGGCGGCTGGCCAACCTGGACCCGGGGTCGTGGGGACGACCCTATTGTCGTCGGACATGACGGTGGCGGGCCAATCTAGTCTCGCGGTCGTGGGGACGACCCTATAATCGTCGGACATGACGGTGGCGGGCCAATCTAGTCCCGGGGTCGTGGGGACGACCCTATAGTCGTCGGACATTTCGGCGGCTTGCCAACTTTGGCCCGGGGTCGTGGGGACGACCCTATAGTCGTCGGACATGTCGGCGGCTGGCCAACTTTGGCCCGTGGTTGTGGGGACGACCCTATAGTTGTTGGACATGACGGTGGCGGGCTAATCTAGTCCCGGGGTCGTAGGGACGACCCTATAGTCGTTGGACATGTCGGCGATTGGCCAACATTGGCCCGGGGTCGTGGGGACGAACCTATAGTCGTCGGACATGTCGGCGGCTGGCCAACTTTGGCCCGTGGTTGTGGGGACGACCCTATAGTCGTTGGACATGACGGTGGCGGGCCAATCTAGTCCCGGGGTCGTGGGGACGACCCTATAGTCGTCGGACATGTCGGCGGCTGGCCAACTTTGGCCCGGTGTCGTGGGGACGACTCTATAGTCGTCGGAAATGTCGGCGGCTGGCCAGCCTGGACCCGGGGTCGTGGGGACGACCCTATTGTCGTCGGACATGACGGTGGCGGGCCAATCTAGTCTCGCGGTCGTGGGGACGACCCTATAATCGTCGGACATGACGGTGGCGGGCCAATCTAGTCCCGGGGTCGTGGGGACGACCCTATAGGCGTCGGACATTTCGGCGGCATGCCAACTTTGGCCCGTGGTCGTGGGGACGACCCTATAGTTGTTGGACATGACGGTGGCGGGATAATCTAGTCCCGGGGTCGTAGGGACGACCCTATAGTCGTCGGACATGTTGGCGATTGGCCAACATTGGCCCGGGGTCGTCGGGACGACCCTATAGTCGTCGGACATGTCGGCGGCTGGCCAACCTAGTCCCGGGGTCGTGGGGACGACCCTATTGTCGTCAACATGGCGGTGGCGGGCCAATCTAGTCCCGTGGTCGTGGGGACGACCCTATAGTCTTCGGACATGACGGTAGCGGGCCAGTCTAGACCCGAGGTCCTGGGGACGACCCTATAGTAGTCGGACATGTCGGCGGCTGTCCAACTTTGGATTGGAGTCGTGGGGACGACTCTATAGTCGTCGGACATGTCGGCGGCTGGCCAATCTAGACCCGAGGTCCTGGGGACGACCCTATAGTAGTCGGACATGTCGGCGGATGTCCAACTTTGGATTGGAGTCGTGGGGACGACTCTATAGTCGTCGGACATGTCGGCGATTGGCCAACATTGGCCCGGGGTCGTGGGGACGAACCTATAGTCGTCGGACATGTCGGCGGCTGGCCAACTTTGGCCCGTGGTTGTGGGGACGACCCTATAGTCGTTGGACATGACGGTGGCGGGCCAATCTAGTCCCGGGGTCGTGGGGACGACCCTATAGTCGTCGGACATGTCGGCGGCTGGCCAACTTTGGCCCGGTGTCGTGGGGACGACTCTATAGTCGTCGGAAATGTCGGCGGCTGGCCAGCCTGGACCCGGGGTCGTGGGGACGACCCTATTGTCGTCGGACATGACGGTGACGGGCCAATCTAGTCTCGCGGTCGTGGGGACGACCCTATAATCGTCGGACATGACGGTGGCGGGCCAATCTAGTCCCGGGGTCGTGGGGACGACCCTATAGTCGTCGGACATTTCGGCGGCATGCCAACTTTGGCCCGTGGTCGTGGGGACGACCCTATAGTTGTTGGACATGACGGTGGCGGGATAATCTAGTCCCGGGGTCGTAGGGACGACCCTATAGTCGTCGGACATGTTGGCGATTGGCCAACATTGGCCCGGGGTCGTGGGGACGACCCTATAGTCGTCGGACAAGTCGGCGGCGGGCCAAGCTTGTCCCGGGGTCGTGGGGACGACCCTATAATCGTCGGACATGACGGTGGCGGGCCAATCTAGTCCCGGGGTCGTGGGGACGACCCTATAATCGTTGGACATGACGGTGGCGGGCCAATCTAATCCCGGGGTCGTAGGGACGACCCTATAGTCGTCGGGCAAGTCGGCGGCGGGCCAAGCTTGTCCCGGGGTCGTGGGGACGACCCTATAATCGTCGGACATGTCGGCGGCTGGCCAACCTAGACCCGGGGTCGTGGGGACGACCCTATAGTCGTCGGGCAAGTCGGCGGCGGGCCAAGCTTGTCCCGGGGTCGTGGGGACGACCCTATAATCGTCGGACATGTCGGCGGCTGGCCAACCTAGACCCGGGGTCGTGGGGACGACCCTATTGTCGTCGGACATGACGGTGGCGGGCCAATCTAGTCCCGGTGTCGTGGGGACGACCCTATAGTCGTCGGGCAAGTCGGCGGCGGGCCAAGCTTGTCCCGGGGTCGTGGGGACGATCCAATAGTCGTCGGACATGTCGGCGGCTGGCCAACTTTGGCGCGTGGTCGTGGGGACGATCCGATTGTCGTCGGGCATGTCGGCGGCTGGCCAACCTAGACCCGGGGTCGTGGGGACGATCCGATTGTCGCCGGACATGTCGGCGGCTGGCCAACTTTGGCACCGTGGTCGTGGGGACGATCCAATAGTCGTCAGACATGTCGGCGGCTGGCCAACCTGGACCCGGGGTCGTGGGGACGACCCTATTGTCGTCGGACATGACGGTGGAGGGCCAATCTAGTCCCGGGGTCGTGGGGACGACCCTATAGTCGTCGGACAAGTCGGCGGCGGGCCAAGCTTGTCCCGGGGTCGTGGGGACGACCCTATAATCGTTGGACATGACGGTGGCGGGCCAATCTAGTCCCGGGTCATGGGGACGACCCTATAGTCGTCGGACTTGACGGTGGCGGGCCAGTCTAGTCCCGGGTCGTGGGCACGACCCTATAGTCGTCGGAAATGTCGCCGGCTGGCCAACTTTGGCCCGTGGTCGTGGGCACGACCCTATAGTCGTCAGACATGACGGTGGCGAGCCAACCTAGTCCCGGGCTCGTGGGGACGACCCTATAGTCGTCGGACAAGTCGGCGGCGAGCCCACCTAGTCGGGGGGTCGTGGGGACGACCCTATAGTCGTCGGACAAGTCGGAGGCCGGCCAACCTAGTCCGGGGGTCGTGGGGACGACCCTATAGTCGTCGGACATGACGGTGGCGGGCCAGTCTAGTCCCGGGTCGTGGGGACGACCCTATAGTCGTCGGACATGTCGGCGGCTGGCCAACTTTGGCCCGTGGTCGTGGGGACGACCCTATAGTCGTCGGAAATGTCGGTGGCTGTCCAACTTTGGCCCGGGGGTCGTGGGGACGACCCTATAGTCGTCGGACATGTCGGCGGCGAGCCAACATTGACCCGGGGTCGTGGGGACGACTCTATAGTCGTCGGACATGTCGGTGGGGGGCCAGTCTAGTCCCGGGTCGTGGGGACGACCCTATAGTCGTCGGACATGTCGGCGGCTGGCCAACTTTGGCCCGGTGTCGTGGGGACGACTCTATAGTCGTCGGAAATGTCGGCGGCTGGCCAGCCTGAACCCGGGGTCGTGGGGACGACCCTATTGTCGTCGGACATGACGGTGGCGGGCCAATCTAGTCTCGCGGTCGTGGGGACGACCCTATAATCGTCGGACATGACGGTGGCGGGCCAATCTAGTCCCGGGGTCGTGGGGACGACCCTATAGTCGTCGGACATTTCGGCGGCATGCCAACTTTGGCCCGTGGTCGTGGGGACGACCCTATAGTTGTTGGACATGACGGTGGCGGGATAATCTAATCCCGGGGTCGTAGGGACGACCCTATAGTCGTCGGGCAAGTCGGCGGCGGGCCAAGCTTGTCCCGGGGTCGTGGGGACGACCCTATAATCGTCGGACATGTCGGCGGCTGGCCAACCTAGACCCGGGGTCGTGGGGACGACCCTATAGTCGTCGGGCAAGTCGGCGGCGGGCCAAGCTTGTCCCGGGGTCGTGGGGACGACCCTATAATCGTCGGACATGTCGGCGGCTGGCCAACCTAGACCCGGGGTCGTGGGGACGACCCTATTGTCGTCGGACATGACGGTGGCGGGCCAATCTAGTCCCGGTGTCGTGGGGACGACCCTATAGTCGTCGGGCAAGTCGGCGGCGGGCCAAGCTTGTCCCGGGGTCGTGGGGACGATCCAATAGTCGTCGGACATGTCGGCGTCTGGCCAACTTTGGCGCGTGGTCGTGGGGACGATCCGATTGTCGTCGGGCATGTCGGCGGCTGGCCAACCTAGACCCGGGGTCGTGGGGACGATCCGATTGTCGCCGGACATGTCGGCGGCTGGCCAACTTTGGCACCGTGGTCGTGGGGACGATCCAATAGTCGTCAGACATGTCGGCGGCTGGCCAACCTGGACCCGGGGTCGTGGGGACGACCCTATTGTCGTCGGACATGACGGTGGCGGGCCAATCTAGTCTCGCGGTCGTGGGGACGACCCTATAATCGTCGGACATGACGGTGGCGGGCCAATCTAGTCCCGGGGTCGTGGGGACGACCCTATAGTCGTCGGACATGTCGGCGGCTGGCCAACTTTGGCCCGGTGTCGTGGGGACGACCCTATAGTCGTCGGAAATGTCGGCGGCTGGCCAACCTGGACCCGGGGTCGTGGGGACGACCCTATTGTCGTCGGACATGACGGTGGCGGGCCAATCTAGTCTCGCGGTCGTGGGGACGACCCTATAATCGTCGGACTTGACGGTGGCGGGCCAATCTAGTCCCGGGGTCGTGGGGACGACCCTATAGTCGTCGGACATGTCGGCGGCTGGCCAACTTTGGCCCGGTGTCGTGGGGACGACTCTATAGTCGTCGGACATGTCGGCGGCTGGCCAACCTAGACCCGGGGTCGTGGGGACGACCCTATTGTCGTCGGACATGACGGTGGAGGGCCAATCTAGTCCCGGGGTCGTGGGGACGACCCTATAGTCGTCGGACAAGTCGGCGGCGGGCCAAGCTTGTCCCGGGGTCGTGGGGACGACCCTATAATCGTTGGACATGACGGTGGCGGGCCAATCTAGTCCCGGGGTCGTAGGGACGACCCTATAGTCGTTGGCCATGTTGGCGATTGGCCAACATTGGCCCGGGGTCGTCGGGACGACCCTATTGTCGTCGGACATGTCGGCGGCTGGCCAACCTAGTCCCGGGGTCGTGGGGACGACCCTATAGTCGTCGGACATTTCGGCGGCTTGCCAACTTTGGCCCGGGGTCGTGGGGACGACCCTATAGTCGTCGGACATGTCGGCGGCTGGCCAACTTTGGCCCGTGGTTGTGGGGACGACCCTATAGTCGTTGGACATGACGGTGGAGGGCCAATCTAGTCCCGGGGTCGTGGGGACGACCCTATAGTCGTCGGAAATGTCGGCGGCTGGCCAACCTGGACCCGGGGTCGTGGGGACGACCCTATTGTCGTCGGACATGACGGTGGCGGGCCAATCTAGTCTCGCGGTCGTGGGGACGACCCTATAATCGTCGGACATGACGGTGGCGGGCCAATCTAGTCCCGGGGTCGTGGGGACGACCCTATAGTCGTCGGACATGTCGGCGGCTGGCCAATCTAGTCCCGGGGTCGTGGGGACGACCCTATAGTCGTCGGAAATGTCGGCGGCTGGCCAATCTAGGCCCGGGGTCGTAGGGACGACCCTATAGTCGTTGGACATGTCGGCGATTGGCCAACATTGGCCCGGGGTCGTGGGGACGACTCCATAGTCGTCGGACATGACGGTGGCGGGCCAATCTAGGCCCGGTGTCGTGGGGACGACCCTATAATCGTCGGACATGTCGGCGGCTGGCCAACTTTGGCCCGGTGTCGTGGGGACGACCCTATAGTCGTCGGAAATGTCGGCGGCTGGCCAACCTGGACCCGGGGTCGTGGGGACGACCCTATTGTCGTCGGACATGACGGTGGCGGGCCAATCTAGTCTCGCGGTCGTGGGGACGACCCTATAATCGTCGGACATGACGGTGGCGGGCGAATCTAGTCCCGGGGTCGTGGGGACGACCCTATAGTCGTCGGACATGTCGGTGGCTGGCCAACTTTGACCCGGGGTCGTGGGGACGACCCTATATTCGTCGGACAAGTCGGCGGCTGGCAAACTTTGGCCCGTGGTCGTGGGGACGACCCTTTAGTCGTCGGATATGTCGGCGGCTGGCCAAAGTTGGCCCGTGGTCGTGGAGACAACCCTATAATCAGTCTATGTTCAACCGCCGGGGTGACAGGTTGTCTGTTTTGATTACGCGGGCGTAAGCAGGTGTTTAACTGTGTGACTCTGTGTATCTAGTGGGACCGTTATATCTGATATTCTGGTATCAGTCCTGAACCCTGTGGTTTGCCGGTGTAAAGACATTGTTCAAGCTTTTGGCTCATAGCGGTTGTAGTGCTATCTAATTGTGATCTGGTCAAGCAGTGCGTTGGTTGACTCTGGACTGCTGCCTGTCAGTGCTTTTCGGTGTCAGTTTGAAATGCCTGGTGGTGCCAAGAAATGTAAGGGATGTTCGGCCCTGGTTGTCAACCCAGTCACATGTCCTGGTTGCAAGGTGACATGCCATCCGGGACCCTCGTGTCTCAGTCGTTCGGGCCATCCCTGGTTCGACAAAAGTTTACTTAATTGTCGTGCTGTGTCCCCAACGGCTCAAACCGCCGTTAGCCATAATATTGCTTCGCCGGCACAATCACTGTCTGCGATACCCACAGACACACTCCGGTCGCTCTCAGAGTTACCCTCTGCCGATATGATTAGAGATATAGTGAGCGATCTAATGGACTTGAAACTTGCTGCGTTTCGGGAGGATATTTTGAAACGCATTAAAGAGGACCTGGGTGTTATGAGGTCTGATATTGAGTCGCTGTCCGATCGTGTCAAGGCGATTGAAGAGAAGCCGGCCATCTCCGCGGTACAGCTGCCCGCTCCAGCAACGGATGATGTTATAGAGGAATGGAACGATAGGGAGCTGAGGTCCAAGAATATCATCATTTTTGGGATGCCGGAGCCTCGTGAAGCCTCGCCCGAACTGATAAGATCGGCGGATTTGGATGCAGCTCGCGGGGTCTTGAATGAGATTTGCCCCCTCGGAACCCAGGCTCTCGGCGTTCATCGACTTGGGAAACCGGGCAAGACTACCAGCAGGCCTCTCTGTGTTCGACTTGACTCCGCGGCTGAGGCGAAAAGGATCCTTCAGAGCAAGCATCGGTATAAGGGCCCGTTTAAAATCTCTGATGACAAGACCAGACAGCAGCGTGGGACTCTTTCGCAGCTTAGGGCGAAGCTCCGTGATCTGCACGATTTAGGAGAGACACATATGACTATACGATATATTCGTGGGGTTCCTAAAATTGTATCGGGTAGACCACACAAGGACTCTTCACAAAAAAACTAAATAGGAACCCTTTAGTGTATATTCAAAATGTCCGTGTCCTACGTACTAAGTTGTTCTCTCTCGCTAATTCGATTCTTACGTCGGCAGTGTCGTATGATGTTATCATTTTTGTTGAGACCTGGCTTACGTCTGCGATATCTCCTATCGAACTAGGGCTGCGAAATTACACGGTGTACAGGTGTGATAGGTCCCGTGAAACAAGCAGCTGCACGAGAGGCGGAGGTGTCCTTATCGCGGTTAAGAATTCATTGCCTTCTTGCCTAGTCTCAGTCAGCGGTTCTGAGGTCGAGCAAGTGTTTGTCAGAGCTCACCTTCATAATAATAAACACGTTCTATTGGGCGCCGTTTATATACCACCGGCATCCTTGCCGTCACTCTACTCTAGTCATGTGGATGCTGTCATAGAATTATACCATAAGTACAGTGATGACACTTTCTGCCTGTACGGTGACTTTAATCTACCGCATGCGGTTTGGTACAATGACTCGGGTCTGGCGTGCTTTAGAAGGTCGGGGGCATCGTCTAATGAATCGGCTGCTATAGACCTCCTTCTTGGTTGTGCGGGGTATTGCAACCTTACCCAGGTTAACACTGTTTTTAATGAATCTGACGGAATGCTCGATCTAATCTTCGTGTCCTGTCCTAATGTAGTGGTAGACCGAGTCATTGATGCCCTCATTGAACCCGATGCATATCACCCACCATTGTACATTTTGTTTAGTGGCTTGGCATCGGGTCCCAATTTTTCAGGCGGAAACTTTGTATTTAGGGACTTTAAGCAGGGCGATTTTCCCAGCGTCCTGAATTATTTTAACTCAGTCGATTGGGATAATGAGATGGACGAAACAGATCCTAATGTTGCCCTTGAGCGCCTATATGGCCATATTAATCAGGCAATTGAATGGTTTATCCCGGTCCGGTCTGTGGTCCGATCCACTTTTCCGCTGTGGTTTTCCCCTGGCTTAAAGTCCCTGATCCTAGATAAGAAAAGGGCACATAGAGCCTTTAAGCGTTCTGGCACCATGAGCGACTATATCAATTTTACCAGCCTCCGTTCTAAATGTAAGTTGGCCCTTTCGCGTGATCACCGTACCTATATTGACGGCGTCGAGAGTGCGGTGCTAGACGATGTATCGAGCTTTTGGAAATTTGTAAATACAAAAAGGGTTGGCCATGGAATTCCCGAGAAGGTACATCTCGACCGTAATTATGTTTCGACGCACTCGGCGGCTGCCAATCTTTTCGCGGATTTTTTTGGCTCTGTATATAGTCCTCAGTCTGGGGCGCCGCTGGCCTGGAATCCTGTTCCGTCCTCGTACAGTGACGTAAATATACACTCGATATCCATTTCTATAGGTCAAATCTATACCATGCTCGAGTCGCTTGATGTGTCGAAGGGGCCAGGGTATGATGGGATCCCCCCGCGGTTTTTAAGGGAGTGTCGCTTCATACTTGCTAGGCCCCTCTGGCATATTTTTAACTCTTCGCTATCTAGGGGGACTTTCCCGGCAGCCTGGAAGACTACTTTGGTTACCCCGGTTTTTAAGGCGGGTGACCGCTCGGATGTTAGGAATTATAGGCCGATAAGTAAATTATCGGTCTTGCCTAAGATCTTTGAGGAACTCATTACGGAGCATTTAACATCCCGCCTCACTAACGTCATTTGCGATGAGCAGCACGGTTTTGTTCCTGGGCGATCCACGTCTACTAACCTGGCGGTATACCACTGCTTCGTTTCTGCTGCACTGAATGCTGGCCTTCAAGTTGATACCGTATATACTGACTTCCGGAAGGCTTTCGATTCGGTGGATCATGATATCCTTTATCACAAATTGGCCGCAATCGGGATTATTGGGCCGGTCCTTTCGTGGATTGTCAGCTACCTTGAAGGCCGTGCGCAGATTATTAGGGTGCAGGACGGGTTATCCTATCTAGTCAAGGTGACCTCCGGTGTCCCTCAGGGATCGCACCTTGGTCCTCTCCTGTTCCTTCTCTATGTAAATGATCTTAAGGAGGTTTTCCAGCATAGCGATTTCTTAATGTACGCGGACGATTTGAAAGTGTACCGTACTATTAGAGGGTCTTTTGACGTTGAATTGCTGCAGGCTGACCTCAGGAGATTCGAGCAGTGGTGTATTGTTAATAGAATGCAGCTAAATACAGGGAAATGTGTGTTATTAAGGACCCATAGGGCTGTCAGTGGCATTCCCTCGACGTATACGCTAGGCGATACCACGTTGACGGCGGTGGCGGAAGTCTTGGACCTTGGCGTCACATTTACGTCGGGTCTGGATTTTCGTAACCATTATCGCAACATAACTTGTAAGGCAATGAAAACCCTTGGGTTTATAGCACGGTTTGCGAAACATTTTAAGCAGATCAGGACATTAAAACTGTTATACGTTGCACTGGTTAGGCCACAAGTTGAATATGCGTCGGTTATTTGGAGCCCTAAGCATAAGCTATATGTTAGCATAATTGAAAGGATCCAACACAAGTTCCTTAGGATTGCCATGAGGACATCTGGCAGCCCTATGAGGTTCAATGACCATGATTATAGTCCTGCCCTGATAAAGATGAGGCTCTCTACCCTTTGCGACCGCCGGGTCTGTTCTGATCTACTATTTCTATATAAGGTTTTACATGGTCAGATAGACTGCATAGGGCTGGTGGCATTGATCAACTTTCACGCTCCGCAACGGTCACTGCGTATGAGACACCTTTTTGTATCGTGCGTCCCGGAATATCATCACTACACTGCCGATCCCATAAATCGCGCCATGGATGAGCTTAATCAGAGCCCCGCGGACATTGATTTCTTTCAAGCCTCCCTAGCGTCGTTCATGAATCAATTACTTAGGATACTGCCACCTCGGTAATCTAGTGTTTCACCGGGTACGGCGTTAGAGCCGTTGTATAGACTGGCTTGTTTTTGTGTTGTTACTGTTGTTTTGTTACTTTACTTTATATTCTATGTTTTTCGTTATATTTTATTTTTAATCGTATTGTATTTTATTGTATGTTTCTGTATCTTAGCATTTTTCTACACTTTGTATTCTAAAGGGTTCCCCCGTTGAATAAATAATAATAATAATAATAATAATCGTCGGACATGGCGGTGGCGGGCCAATCTAGTCCCGGGATCGTGGGGACGACCCTATTGTCGTCGGACATGGCGGTGGCGGGCCAATCTAGTCCCGGGATCGTGGGGACGACCCTATAGTCGTCGGACAAGTCGGCGGCTGCCCAATCTAGTCCCGGGATCGTAGGGACGACCCTATAGTCGTCGGACAAGTCGGCGGCTGGCCAACTTTGGCCCGGGGTCGTGGGGACGATCCTACAGTCGTCGGACATGTCGGCGGCTGGCCAACTTTGGCCCGTGGTCGTGGGGACGACCCTGAAGTCGTCGGACATGACGGTGGCGGGCCAATCTAGTCCCGGGGTCGTGGGGACGACCGTATAGTCGTCGGACTTGACGGTGGCGGGCCAATCTAGTCCCGGGGTCGTGGGTACGACCGTATAGTCGTCGGACAAGTCGGCGGCTGGCCAACTTTGGCCCGGGGCCGTGGGAACGACCCTATAGTCGTCGGACATGACGGTGGCGGGCCAACCTAGTCCGGGGGTCGTGGGGACGACCTTATAGTCGTCGGACATGACGGTGGCGGGCCAATCTAGTCCCGGGGTCCATGGGATGACCCTATAGTCGTCGGACATGTCGGCGGCTGGCCAACCTAGACCCGGGGTCGTGGGGACGACTCTATAGTCGTCGGACATGTCGGCGGCTGGCCAACCTAGACCCGGGGTCGTGGGGACGACCCTATAGTCGTCGGACATGTTGGCGATTGGCCAACATTGGCCCGGGGTCGTCGGGACGACCCTATAGTCGTCGGACATGTCGGCGGCTGGCCAACCTAGTTCCGGGGTCGTGGGGACGACCCTATATTCGCCGGACATGTCGGCGGCTGGCCAACTTTGGCCCGTGGTCGTGGGGACGATCCAATAGTCGTCGGACATGTCGGCGGCGGGCCAATCTAGTCCCGGGGTCGTGGGGACGACCCTATAATCGTTGGACTTGACGGTGGCGGGCCAATCTAGTCCCGGGGTCGCAGGGACGACCCTATAGTCGTCGGACATGTTGGCGATTGGCCAACATTGGTCCGGGGTCGTCGGGACGACCCTATAGTCGTCGCACATGTCGGCGGCTGGCCAACTTTGGCCCGTGGTCGTGGGGACGATCCAATAGTCGTCGGACATGTCGGCGGCTGGCCAATTTTGGCCCGTGGTCGTGGGGACGACCCTATAGTCGTTGGACATGTCAGCGGCTGGCCAACTTTGGCCCGGTGTCGTGGGGACGACTCTATAGTCGTCGGACATGACGGCGGCTGGCCAACCTAGACCCGGGGTCGTGGGGACGACCCTATTGTCGTCGGACATGTCGGCGGCCGGCCAACCTAGTCCGGGGGTCGTGGGGACGACCCTATAGTCGTCGGACATGACGGTGGCGGGCCAGTCTAGTCCCGGGTCGTGGGGACGACCCTATAGTCGTCGGACAAGTCGGCGGCCGGCCAACCTAGTCCGGGGGTCGTGGGGACGACCCTATAGTCGTCGGACATAACGGTGGCGGGCCAGTCTAGTCCCGGGTCGTGGGGACGACCCTATAGTCGTCGGACATGTCGGCGGCTGGCCAACTTTGGCCCGTGGTCGTGGGGACGACCCTATAGTCGTCGGAAATGTCGGTGGCTGTCCAACTTTGGCCCGGGGGTCGTGGGGACGATCCTATTGTCGTCGGACATGACGGCGGCGAGCCAACATTGACCCGGGGTCGTGGGGACGACCCTATAGTAGTCGGACAAGTCGGCGGCGAGCCCACCTAGTCGGGGGGTCGTGGGGACGACCCTATAGTCGTCGGACAAGTCGGCGGCCGGCCAACCTAGTCCGGGGGTCGTGGGGACGACCCTATAGTCGTCGGACATAACGGTGGCGGGCCAGTCTAGTCCCGGGTCGTGGGGACGACCCTATAGTCGTCGGACATGTCGGCGGCTGGCCAACTTTGGCCCGTGGTCGTGGGGACGACCCTATAGTCGTCGGAAATGTCGGTGGCTGTCCAACTTTGGCCCGGGGGTCGTGGGGACGATCCTATTGTCGTCGGACATGACGGCGGCGAGCCAACATTGACCCGGGGTCGTGGGGACGACTCTATAGTCGTCGGACATGTCGGTGGCGGGCCAGTCTAGTCCCGGGTCGTGGGGACGACCCTATAGTCGTCGGACATGTCGGCGGCTGGCCAACTTTGGGCCGTGGTCGTGGGGAGGACCCTATACTCGTCGGACAAATCGGCGGCGTACCAACCTAGTCCGGGGGTCGTGGGGACGACCCTATAGTCGTCGGACATGACGGTGGCGGGCCAGTCTAGTCCCGGGTCATGGGGACGACCCTATAGTCGTCGGACTTGACGGTGGCGGGCCAGTCTAGTCCCGGGTCGTGGGCACGACCCTATAGTCGTCGGAAATGTCGCCGGCTGGCCAACTTTGGCCCGTGGTCGTGGGGACGACCCTATAGTCGTCAGACATGACGGTGGCGAGCCAACCTAGTCCCGGGCTCGTGGGGACGACCCTATAGTCGTCGGACAAGTCGGCGGCGAGCCCACCTAGTCGGGGGGTCGTGGGGACGACCCTATAGTCGTCGGACAAGTCGGAGGCCGGCCAACCTAGTCCGGGGGTCGTGGGGACGACCCTATAGTCGTCGGACATGACGGTGGCGGGCCAGTCTAGTCCCGGGTCGTGGGGACGACCCTATAGTCGTCGGACATGTCGGCGGCTGGCCAACTTTGGCCCGTGGTCGTGGGGACGACCCTATAGTCGTCGGAAATGTCGGTGGCTGTCCAACTTTGGCCCGGGGGTCGTGGGGACGACCCTATAGTCGTCGGACATGTCGGCGGCGAGCCAACATTGACCCGGGGTCGTGGGGACGACTCTATAGTCGTCGGACATGTCGGTGGGGGGCCAGTCTAGTCCCGGGTCGTGGGGACGACCCTATAGTCGTCGGACATGTCGGCGGCTGGCCAACTTTGGCCCGGTGTCGTGGGGACGACTCTATAGTCGTCGGAAATGTCGGCGGCTGGCCAGCCTGAACCCGGGGTCGTGGGGACGACCCTATTGTCGTCGGACATGACGGTGGCGGGCCAATCTAGTCTCGCGGTCGTGGGGACGACCCTATAATCGTCGGACATGACGGTGGCGGGCCAATCTAGTCCCGGGGTCGTGGGGACGACCCTATAGTCGTCGGACATTTCGGCGGCATGCCAACTTTGGCCCGTGGTCGTGGGGACGACCCTATAGTTGTTGGACATGACGGTGGCGGGATAATCTAGTCCCGGGGTCGTCGGGACGACCCTATAGTCGTCGGACATGTCGGCGGCTGGCCAACCTTGTCCCGGGGTCGTGGGGACGATCCAATAGTCGTCGGACATGTCGGCGGCTGGCCAACTTTGGCCCGTGGTCGTGGGGACGATCCGATATTCGTCGGACATGTCGGCGGCTGGCCAACTTTGGCCCGTGGTCGTGGGGACGATCCAATAGTCGTCGGACATGTCGGCGGCTGGCCAACTTTGGCCCGTGGTCGTGGGGACGACTCTATAGTCGTCGGACATGTTGGCGGCTTGTCAGCCTAGTCCCGGGGTCGTGGGTACGACCCTATAGTCGTTGGACATGACGGTGGCGGGCCAATCTAGTCCCGGGGTCGTGGGTACGACCCTATAGTCGTCGGACAAGACGGCGGCTGGACATCTTTGGCCCGCGGTCGTGGGGACGACCCTATAGTCGTCGGACATGACGGTGGCGGGCCAATCTAGTCCCGGGGTCGTGGGGACGACCCTATAGTCGTCGGACAAGACGGCGGCTGGACATCCTTGGCTCGCGGTCGTGGGGACGACCCTATAGTCGTCGGACATTTCGGCGGCTTGTCAACCTAGTCCCGGGGTCGTGGGGACGACCCTATAGTCGTTGGACATGACGGTGGCGGGCCAATCTAGTCCCGGGGTCGTGGGTACGACCCTATAGTCGTCGGACAAGACGGCGGCTGGACATCTTTGGCCCGCGGTCGTGGGGACGACCCTATAGTCGTCGGACATGTCGGCGGCTGGCCAACCTAGACCCGGGGTCGTGGGGACGACCCTATAATCGTTGGACATGACGGTGGCGGGCCAATCTAGTCCCGGGGTCGTGGGGACGACCCTATAGTCGTCGGACATGTCGGCGGCTGGCCAACTTTGGACCGGTGTCGTGGGGACGACCCTATAGTCGTCGGACATGTCGGCGGCTGGCCAACTTTGGCCCGTGGTCGTGGGGACGACCCTATAGTCGTCGGAAATGTCGGTGGCTGTCCAACTTTGGCCCGGGGGTCGTGGGGACGACCCTATAGTCGTCGGACATGTCGGCGGCGAGCCAACATTGACCCGGGGTCGTGGGGACGACTCTATAGTCGTCGGACATGTCGGTGGGGGGCCAGTCTAGTCCCGGGTCGTGGGGACGACCCTATAGTCGTCGGACATGTCGGCGGCTGGCCAACTTTGGCCCGGTGTCGTGGGGACGACTCTATAGTCGTCGGAAATGTCGGCGGCTGGCCAGCCTGAACCCGGGGTCGTGGGGACGACCCTATTGTCGTCGGACATGACGGTGGCGGGCCAATCTAGTCTCGCGGTCGTGGGGACGACCCTATAATCGTCGGACATGACGGTGGCGGGCCAATCTAGTCCCGGGGTCGTGGGGACGACCCTATAGTCGTCGGACATTTCGGCGGCATGCCAACTTTGGCCCGTGGTCGTGGGGACGACCCTATAGTTGTTGGACATGACGGTGGCGGGATAATCTAGTCCCGGGGTCGTCGGGACGACCCTATAGTCGTCGGACATGTCGGCGGCTGGCCAACCTTGTCCCGGGGTCGTGGGGACGATCCAATAGTCGTCGGACATGTCGCCGGCTGGCCAACTTTGGCCCGTGGTCGTGGGGACGACCCTATAGTCGTCAGACATGACGGTGGCGAGCCAACCTAGTCCCGGGCTCGTGGGGACGACCCTATAGTCGTCGGACAAGTCGGCGGCGAGCCCACCTAGTCGGGGGGTCGTGGGGACGACCCTATAGTCGTCGGACAAGTCGGAGGCCGGCCAACCTAGTCCGGGGGTCGTGGGGACGACCCTATAGTCGTCGGACATGACGGTGGCGGGCCAGTCTAGTCCCGGGTCGTGGGGACGACCCTATAGTCGTCGGACATGTCGGCGGCTGGCCAACTTTGGCCCGTGGTCGTGGGGACGACCCTATAGTCGTCGGAAATGTCGGTGGCTGTCCAACTTTGGCCCGGGGGTCGTGGGGACGACCCTATAGTCGTCGGACATGTCGGCGGCGAGCCAACATTGACCCGGGGTCGTGGGGACGACTCTATAGTCGTCGGACATGTCGGTGGGGGGCCAGTCTAGTCCCGGGTCGTGGGGACGACCCTATAGTCGTCGGACATGTCGGCGGCTGGCCAACTTTGGCCCGGTGTCGTGGGGACGACTCTATAGTCGTCGGAAATGTCGGCGGCTGGCCAGCCTGAACCCGGGGTCGTGGGGACGACCCTATTGTCGTCGGACATGACGGTGGCGGGCCAATCTAGTCTCGCGGTCGTGGGGACGACCCTATAATCGTCGGACATGACGGTGGCGGGCCAATCTAGTCCCGGGGTCGTGGGGACGACCCTATAGTCGTCGGACATTTCGGCGGCATGCCAACTTTGGCCCGTGGTCGTGGGGACGACCCTATAGTTGTTGGACATGACGGTGGCGGGATAATCTAGTCCCGGGGTCGTCGGGACGACCCTATAGTCGTCGGACATGTCGGCGGCTGGCCAACCTTGTCCCGGGTTCGTGGGGACGATCCAATAGTCGTCGGACATGTCGGCGGCTGGCCAACTTTGGCCCGTGGTCGTGGGGACGATCCGATATTCGTCGGACATGTCGGCGGCTGGCCAACTTTGGCCCGTGGTCGTGGGGACGACTCTATAGTCGTCGGACATGTTGGCGGCTTGTCAGCCTAGTCCCGGGGTCGTGGGTACGACCCTATAGTCGTTGGACATGACGGTGGCGGGCCAATCTAGTCCCGGGGTCGTGGGTACGACCCTATAGTCGTCGGACAAGACGGCGGCTGGACATCTTTGGCCCGCGGTCGTGGGGACGACCCTATAGTCGTCGGACATGACGGTGGCGGGCCAATCTAGTCCCGGGGTCGTGGGGACGACCCTATAGTCGTCGGACAAGACGGCGGCTGGACATCCTTGGCTCGCGGTCGTGGGGACGACCCTATAGTCGTCGGACATTTCGGCGGCTTGTCAACCTAGTCCCGGGGTCGTGGGGACGACCCTATAGTCGTTGGACATGACGGTGGCGGGCCAATCTAGTCCCGGGGTCGTGGGTACGACCCTATAGTCGTCGGACAAGACGGCGGCTGGACATCTTTGGCCCGCGGTCGTGGGGACGACCCTATAGTCGTCGGACATGTCGGCGGCTGGCCAACCTAGACCCGGGGTCGTGGGGACGACCCTATAATCGTTGGACATGACGGTGGCGGGCCAATCTAGTCCCGGGGTCGTGGGGACGACCCTATAGTCGTCGGACATGTCGGCGGCTGGCCAACTTTGGACCGGTGTCGTGGGGACGACCCTATAGTCTTCGGACATGACGGTAGCGGGCCAATCTAGACCCGAGGTCGTGGGGACGACCCTATAGTAGTCGGACATGTCGGCGGCTGTCCAACTTTGGCCCGGTGTCGTGGGGACGACTCTATAGTCGTCGGACATGTCGGCGGCTGGCCAACCTAGACCCGGGGTCGTGGGGACGACCCTATTGTCGTCGGACATGACTGTGGCGGGCCAATCTAGTCCCGGGGTCGTGGGGACGACCCTATAGTCGTCGGACAAGTCGGCGGCGGGCCAAGCTTGTCCCGGGGTCGTGGGGACGACCCTATAATCGTCGGACATGACGGTGGCGGGCCAATCTAGTCCCGGGGTCGTGGGGACGACCCTATAATCGTTGGACATGACGGTGGCGGGCCAATCTAGTCCCGGGGTCGTAGGGACGACCCTATAGTCGTCGGACATGTTGGCGATTGGCCAACATTGGCCCGGGGTCGTCGGGTCGACCCTATAGTCGTCGGACATGTCGGCGGCTGGCCAACCTAGTCCCGGGGTCGTGGGGACGACCCTATAGTCGTCGGACATGTCGGCGGCTGGCCAACTTTGGCCCGTGGTCGTGGGGACGACCCTATAGTCGTCGGACATGTCGGTGGTTGGCCAACCTAGTCCCGAGGTCGTGGGGACGACCCTATAGTCGTCGGACTTGACGGTGGCGGGCAAATCTAGTCCCGGGGTCGTGGGACGACCCTACAGTCGTCGGACATTTCGGCGGCTTGCCAACTTTGGCCCGGGGTCGTGGGGACGACCCTATAGTCGCCGGACATGTCGGCGGCTGGCCAACTTTGGCCCGTGGTCGTGGGGACGATCCAATAGTCGTCGGACATGTCGGCGGCTGGCCAACTTTGGCCCGTGGTCGTGGGGACGATCCGATATTCGTCGGACATGTCGGCGGCTGGCCAACTTTGGCCCGTGGTCGTGGGGACGATCCAATAGTCGTCGGACATGTCGGCGGCTGGCCAACTTTGGCCCGTGGTCGTGGGGACGACTCTATAGTCGTCGGACATGTTGGCGGCTTGTCAGCCTAGTCCCGGGGTCGTGGGTACGACCCTATAGTCGTTGGACATGACGGTGGCGGGCCAATCTAGTCCCGGGGTCGTGGGTACGACCCTATAGTCGTCGGACAAGACGGCGGCTGGACATCTTTGGCCCGCGGTCGTGGGGACGACCCTATAGTCGTCGGACATGACGGTGGCGGGCCAATCTAGTCCCGGGGTCGTGGGGACGACCCTATAGTCGTCGGACAAGACGGCGGCTGGACATCCTTGGCTCGCGGTCGTGGGGACGACCCTATAGTCGCCGGACATTTCGGCGGCTTGTCAACCTAGTCCCGGGGTCGTGGGGACGACCCTATAGTCGTTGGACATGACGGTGGCGGGCCAATCTAGTCCCGGGGTCGTGGGTACGACCCTATAGTCGTCGGACAAGACGGCGGCTGGACATCTTTGGCCCGCGGTCGTGGGGACGACCCTATAGTCGTCGGACATGTCGGCGGCTGGCCAACCTAGACCCGGGGTCGTGGGGACGACCCTATAATCGTTGGACATGACGGTGGCGGGCCAATCTAGTCCCGGGGTCGTGGGGACGACCCTATAGTCGTCGGACATGTCGGCGGCTGGCCAACTTTGGACCGGTGTCGTGGGGACGACCCTATAGTCTTCGGACATGACGGTAGCGGGCCAATCTAGACCCGAGGTCGTGGGGACGACCCTATAGTAGTCGGACATGTCGGCGGCTGTCCAACTTTGGCCCGGTGTCGTGGGGACGACTCTATAGTCGTCGGACATGTCGGCGGCTGGCCAACCTAGACCCGGGGTCGTGGGGACGACCCTATTGTCGTCGGACATGACGGTGGCGGGCCAATCTAGTCCCGGGGTCGTGGGGACGACCCTATAGTCGTCGGACAAGTCGGCGGCGGGCCAAGCTTGTCCCGGGGTCGTGGGGACGACCCTATAATCGTCGGACATGACGGTGGCGGGCCAATCTAGTCCCGGGGTCGTGGGGACGACCCTATAATCGTTGGACATGACGGTGGCGGGCCAATCTAGTCCCGGGGTCGTAGGGACGACCCTATAGTCGTCGGACATGTTGGCGATTGGCCAACATTGGCCCGGGGTCGTCGGGTCGACCCTATAGTCGTCGGACATGTCGGCGGCTGGCCAACCTAGTCCCGGGGTCGTGGGGACGACCCTATAGTCGTCGGACATGTCGGCGGCTGGCCAACTTTGGCCCGTGGTCATGGGGACGACCCTATAGTCGTTGGACATGTCAGCGGCTGGCCAACTTTGGCCCGGTGTCGTGGGGACGACTCTATAGTCGTCGGACATGTAGGCGGCTGGCCAACCTAGACCCGGGGTCGTGGGGACGACCCTATTGTCGTCGGACATGACGGTGGAGGGCCAATCTAGTCCCGGGTTCGTGGGGACGACCCTATAGTCGTCGGACAAGTC
Source organism: Andrena praecox (assembly GCA_963932275.1). Classification (NCBI taxonomy): domain Eukaryota; kingdom Metazoa; phylum Arthropoda; class Insecta; order Hymenoptera; family Andrenidae; genus Andrena; species Andrena praecox. The sequence goes on along the minus strand of CAWVQO010000387.1, from coordinate 190,859 downwards.
GGCGGCGGGCCAATCTAGTCTCGCGGTCGTAGGGACGACCCTATAATCGTCGGACATGACGGTGGCGGGCCAATCTAGTCCCGGGGTCGTGGGGACGACCCTATAGTCGTCGGACATGTCGGCGGCTGGCCAACCTGGACCCGGGGTCGTGGGGACGACTCTATAGTCGTCGGACATGTTGGCGGCTTGTCAGCCTAGTCCCGGGGTCGTCGGGTCGACCCTATAGTCGTCGGACATGTCGGCGGCTGGCCAACCTAGTCCCGGGGTCGTGGGGGCGACCCTATAGTCGTCGGACATGTCGGCGGCTGGCCAACTTTGGCCCGTGGTCGTGGGGACGATCCGATAGTCGTTGGACATGACGGTGCCGGGGCAATCGAGTCCCGGGGTAGTAGGTACGACCCTATAGTCGTCGGACATGTCGGCGATTGGCCATTATTGGCCCGGGGTCGAGGGGACGACCCTATAGTCGTCGGACATGTCGGCGGCTGGCCAACTTTGGCCCGTGGTTGTGGGGACGACCCTATAGTCGTTGGACATGACGGTGGCGGGCCAATCTAGTCCCGGGGTCGTGGGGACGACCCTATAGTCGTCGGAAATGTCGGCGGCTGGCCAACCTGGACCCGGGGTCGTGGGGACGACCCTATTGTCGTCGGACATGACGGTGGCGGGCCAATCTAGTCCCGGTGTCGTGGGGACGACCCTATAGTCGTCGGGCAAGTCGGCGGCGGGCCAAGCTTGTCCCGGGGTCGTGAGGACGATCCAATAGTCGTCGGACATGTCGGCGGCTGGCCAACTTTGGCGCGTGGTCGTGGGGACGATCCGATTGTCGTCGGGCATGTCGGCGGCTGGCCAACCTAGACCCGGGGTCGTGGGGACGATCCGATTGTCGCCGGACATGTCGGCGGCTGGCCAACTTTGGCACCGTGGTCGTGGGGACGATCCAATAGTCGTCAGACATGTCGGCGGCTGGCCAACCTGGACCCGGGGTCGTGGGGACGACCCTATTGTCGTCGGACATGACGGTGGCGGGCCAATCTAGTCTCGCGGTCGTAGGGACGACCCTATAATCGTCGGACATGACGGTGGCGGGCCAATCTAGTCCCGGGGTCGTGGGGACGACCCTATAGTCGTCGGACATGTCGGCGGCTGGCCAACTTTGGCCCGGTGTCGTGGGGACGACCCTATAGTCGTCGGAAATGTCGGCGGCTGGCCAACCTGGACCTGGGGTCGTGGGGACGACCCTATTGTCGTCGGACATGACGGTGGCGGGCCAATCTAGTCTCGCGGTCGTGGGGACGACCCTATAATCGTCGGACATGACGGTGGCGGGCCAATCTAGTCCCGGTGTCGTGGGGACGACCCTATAGTCGTCGGACATGTCGGCGGCTGGCCAACTTTGGCCCGGTGTCGTGGGGACGACTCTATAGTCGTCGGACATGTCGGCGGCTGGCCAACCTAGACCCGGGGTCGTGGGGACGACCCTATTGTCGTCGGACATGACGGTGGAGGGCCAATCTAGTCCCGGGTTCGTGGGGACGACCCTATAGTCGTCGGACAAGTCGGCGGCGGGCCAAGCTTGTCCCGGGGTCGTGGGGACGACCCTATAATCGTCGGACATGACGGTGGCGGGCCAATCTAGTCCCGGGGTCGTGGGGACGACCCTATAATCGTTGGACATGACGGTGGCGGGCCAATATAGTCCCGGGGTCGTAGGGACGACCCTATAGTCTTCGGCCATGTTGGCGATTGGCCAACATTGGCCCGGGGTCGTCGGGACGACCCTATTGTCGTCGGACATGTCGGCGGCTGGCCAACCTAGTCCCGGGGTCGTGGGGACGACCCTATAGTCGTCGGACATTTCGGCGGCTTGCCAACTTTGGCCCGGGGTCGTGGGGACGACCCTATAGTCGTCGGACATGTCGGCGGCTGGCCAACTTTGGCCCGTGGTTGTGGGGACGACCCTATAGTCGTTGGACATGACGGTTGCGGGCCAATCTAGTCCCGGGGTCGTGGGGACGACCCTATAGTCGTCGGAAATGTCGGCGGCTGGCCAACCTGGACCCGGGGTCGTGGGGACGACCCTATTGTCGTCGGACATGACGGTGGCGGGCCAATCTAGTCTCGCGGTCGTGGGGACGACCCTATAATCGTCGGACATGACGGTGGCGGGCCAATCTAGTCCCGGGGTCGTGGGGACGACCCTATAGTCGTCGGACATGTCGGCGGCAGGCCAATCTAGTCCCGGGGTCGTGGGGACGACCCTATAGTCGTCGGACATGTCGGCGGCTGGCCAATCTAGGCCCGGGGTCGTAGGGACGACCCTATAGTCGTTGGACATGTCGGCGATTGGCCAACATTGGCCCGGGGTCGTGGGGACGACTCTATAGTCGTCGGACATGACGGTGGCGGGCCAATCTAGGCCCGGGGTCGTGGGGACGACCCTATAATCGTCGGACATGTCGGCGGCTGGCCAACTTTGGCCCGGTGTCGTGGGGACGACCCTATAGTCGTCGGACATGTCGGCGGCTGGCCAACCTAGTCCCGGGGTCGTGGGGACGACCCTATAGTCGTCGGAAATGTCGGCGGCTGGCCAACCTGGACCCGGGGTCGTGGGGACGACCCTATTGTCGTCGGACATGACGGTGGCGGGCCAATCTAGTCTCGCGGTCGTGGGGACGACCCTATAATCGTCGGACATGACGGTGGCGGGCCAATCTAGTCCCGGGGTCGTGGGGACGACCCTATAGTCGTCGGACATTTCGGCGGCTTGCCAACTTTGGCCCGGGGTCGTGGGGACGACCCTATTGTCGTCAACATGGCGGTGGCGGGCCAATCTAGTCCCGTGGTCGTGGGGACGACCCTATAGTCTTCGGACATGACGGTAGCGGGCCAGTCTAGACCCGAGGTCCTGGGGACGACCCTATAGTAGTCGGACATGTCGGCGGCTGTCCAACTTTGGATTGGAGTCGTGGGGACGACTCTATAGTCGTCGGACATGTCGGCGGCTGGCCAATCTAGACCCGAGGTCCTGGGGACGACCCTATAGTAGTCGGACATGTCGGCGGCTGGCCAACTTTGGCCCGTGGTTGTGGGGACGACCCTATAGTCGTTGGACATGACGGTGGCGGGCCAATCTAGTCCCGGGGTCGTGGGGACGACCCTATAGTCGTCGGACATGTCGGCGGCTGGCCAACTTTGGCCCGGTGTCGTGGGGACGACTCTATAGTCGTCGGAAATGTCGGCGGCTGGCCAGCCTGGACCCGGGGTCGTGGGGACGACCCTATTGTCGTCGGACATGACGGTGACGGGCCAATCTAGTCTCGCGGTCGTGGGGACGACCCTATAATCGTCGGACATGACGGTGGCGGGCCAATCTAGTCCCGGGGTCGTGGGGACGACCCTATAGTCGTCGGACATTTCGGCGGCATGCCAACTTTGGCCCGTGGTCGTGGGGACGACCCTATAGTTGTTGGACATGACGGTGGCGGGATAATCTAGTCCCGGGGTCGTAGGGACGACCCTATAGTCGTCGGACATGTTGGCGATTGGCCAACATTGGCCCGGGGTCGTGGGGACGACCCTATAGTCGTCGGACAAGTCGGCGGCGGGCCAAGCTTGTCCCGGGGTCGTGGGGACGACCCTATAATCGTCGGACATGACGGTGGCGGGCCAATCTAGTCCCGGGGTCGTGGGGACGACCCTATAATCGTTGGACATGACGGTGGCGGGCCAATCTAATCCCGGGGTCGTAGGGACGACCCTATAGTCGTCGGCCAAGTCGGCGGCGGGCCAAGCTTGTCCCGGGGTCGTGGGGACGACCCTATAATCGTCGGACATGTCGGCGGCTGGCCAACCTAGACCCGGGGTCGTGGGGACGACCCTATAGTCGTCGGGCAAGTCGGCGGCGGGCCAAGCTTGTCCCGGGGTCGTGGGGACGACCCTATAATCGTCGGACATGTCGGCGGCTGGCTAACCTAGACCCGGGGTCGTGGGGACGACACTATTGTCGTCGGACATGACGGTGGCGGGCCAATCTAGTCCCGGTGTCGTGGGGACGACCCTATAGTCGTCGGGCAAGTCGGCGGCGGGCCAACCTTGTCCCGGGGTCGTGGGGACGATCCAATAGTCGTCGGACATGTCGGCGGCTGGCCAACTTTGGCGCGTGGTCGTGGGGACGATCCGATTGTCGTCGGGCATGTCGGCGGCTGGCCAACCTAGACCCGGGGTCGTGGGGACGATCCGATTGTCGCCGGACATGTCGGCGGCTGGCCAACTTTGGCACCGTGGTCGTGGGGACGATCCAATAGTCGTCAGACATGTCGGCGGCTGGCCAACCTGGACCCGGGGTCGTGGGGACGACCCTATTGTCGTCGGACATGACGGTGGCGGGCCAATCTAGTCTCGCGGTCGTGGGGACGACCCTATAATCGTCGGACATGACGGTGGCGGGCCAATCTAGTCCCGGGGTCGTGGGGACGACCCTATAGTCGTCGGACATTTCGGCGGCATGCCAACTTTGGCCCGTGGTCGTGGGGACGACCCTATAGTTGTTGGACATGACGGTGGCCGGATAATCTAGTCCCGGGGTCGTCGGGACGACCCTATAGTCGTCGGACATGTCGGCGGCTGGCCAACCTTGTCCCGGGGTCGTGGGGACGACCCTATAGTCGTCAGACATGTCGGTGGCGAGCCAACCTAGTCCCGGGGTCGTGGGGACGACCCTATAGTCGTCGGACAAGTCGGCGGCGGGCCAACCTAGTCCCGGGGTCGTGGGGATGACCCTATAGTCGTCGGACAAGTCGGCGGCGAGCCCACCTAGTCGGGGGGTCGTGGGGACGACCCTATAGTCGTCGGACAAGTCGGCGGCCGGCCAACCTAGTCCGGGGGTCGTGGGGACGACCCTATAGTCGTCGGACATGACGGTGGCGGGCCAGTCTAGTCCCGGGTCGTGGGGACGACCCTATAGTCGTCGGACATGTCGGCGGCTGGCCAACTTTGGCCCGTGGTCGTGGGGACGACCCTATAGTCGTCGGACATGTCGGCGGCTGGCCAACTTTGGCCCGTGGTCGTGGGGACGACCCTATAGTCGTCAGACATGACGGTGGCGAGCCAACCTAGTCCCGGGGTCGTGGGGACGACCCTATAATCGTCGGACATGACGGTGGCGGGCCAGTCTAGTCCCGGGTCGTGGGGACGACCCTATAGTCGTCGGACATGTCGGCGGCTGGCCAACTTTGGCCCGTGGTCGTGGGGACGACCCTATAGTCGTCGGAAATGTCGGTGGCTGTCCAACTTTGGCCCTGGGGTCGTGGGGACGACCCTATAGTCGTCGGACATGTCGGCGGCGAGCCAACATTGACCCGGGGTCGTGGGGACGACTCTATAGTCGTCGGACATGTCGGTGGCGGGCCAGTCTAGTCCCGGGTCGTGGGGACGACCCTATAGTCGTCGGACATGTCGGCGGCTGGCCAACTTTGGGCCGTGGTCGTGGGGAGGACGCTATACTCGTCGGACAAGTCGGCGGCGTACCAACCTAGTCCGGGGGTCGTGGGGACGACCCTATAGTCGTCGGACATGACGGTGGCGGGCCAGTCTAGTCCCGGGTCATGGGGACGACCCTATAGTCGTCGGACAAGTCGGCGGCTGGCCAACTTTGGCCCGTGGTCGTGGGGACGACCCTATAGTCGTCGGAAATGACGGTGGCGGGCCAATCTAGTCCCGGGGTCGTGGGGACGACCCTATAGTCGTCGGACATATCAGCGGCTGGCCAACTTTGGCCCGGGGTCGTGGGGACGACCCTACAGTCGTCGGATATGTCGGCGGCTGGCCAACTTTGGCCCGTGGTCGTGGGGACGACCCTATAGTCGTCGGAAATGACGGTGGCGGGCCAATCTAGTCCCGGGGTCGTGGGGACGACCCTATAGTCGTCGGACAAGTCGGTGGCGGGCCAACCTAGTCCCGGGGTCGTGGGGATGACCCTATAGTCGTCGGACATGACGGTGGCGGGCCAGTCTAGTCCCGGGTCGTGGGGACGACCCTATAGTCGTCGGACATGTCGCCGGCTGGCCAACTTTGGCCCGTGGTCGTGGGGACGACCCTATAGTCGTCGGACATAACGGTGGCGGGCCAACTTTGGCCCGGGGACGTGGGGACGACCCTATAGTCTGCGGACAAGTCGGCGGCTGGCCAAATTTGGCCCGTGGTCGTGGGGACGACCCTATAGTCGTCGGACATGTCGGTGGGGGGCCAGTCTAGTCCCGGGTCGTGGCCACATGACGGTGGCGGGCCAGTCTAGTCCCGGGTCATGGGGACGACCCTATAGTCGTCGGACTTGACGGTGGCGGGCCAGTCTAGTCCCGGGTCGTGGGCACGACCCTATAGTCGTCGGAAATGTCGCCGGCTGGCCAACTTTGGCCCGTGGTCGTGGGGACGACCCTATAGTCGTCAGACATGACGGTGGCGAGCCAGTCTAGTCCCGGGTCGTGGGGACGACCCTATAGTCGTCGGACATGTCGGCGGCTGGCCAACTTTGGCCCGTGGTCGTGGGGACGACCCTATAGTCGTCGGACATGTCGGCGGCGAGCCAACATTGACCCGGGGTCGTGGGGACGACTCTATAGTCGTCGGACATGTCGGTGGGGGGCCAGTCTAGTCCCGGGTCGTGGGGACGACCCTATAGTCGTCGGACATGTCGGCGGCTGGCCAACTTTGGCCCGGTGTCGTGGGGACGACTCTATAGTCGTCGGAAATGTCGGCGGCTGGCCAGCCTGGACCCGGGGTCGTGGGGACGACCCTATTGTCGTCGGACATGACGGTGGCGGGCCAATCTAGTCTCGCGGTCGTGGGGACGACCCTATAATCGTCGGACATGACGGTGGCGGGCCAATCTAGTCCCGGGGTCGTGGGGACGACCCTATAGTCGTCGGACATTTCGGCGGCATGCCAACTTTGGCCCGTGGTCGTGGGGACGACCCTATAGTTGTTGGACATGACGGTGGCGGGATAATCTAGTCCCGGGGTCGTCGGGACGACCCTATAGTCGTCGGACATGTCGGCGGCTGGCCAACCTTGTCCCGGGGTCGTGGGGACGACCCTATAGTCGTCAGACATGTCGGTGGCGAGCCAACCTAGTCCCGGGGTCGTGGGGACGACCCTATAGTCGTCGGACAAGTCGGCGGCGGGCCAACCTAGTCCCGGGGTCGTGGGGACGACCCTATAGTCGTCGGACATGACGGTGGCGGGCCAGTCTAGTCCCGGGTCGTGGGGACGACCCTATAGTCGTCGGACATGTCGGCGGCTGGCCAACTTTGGCCCGTGGTCGTGGGGACGACCCTATAGTCGTCGGAAATGTCGGTGGCTGTCCAACTTTGGCCCTGGGGTCGTGGGGACGACCCTATAGTCGTCGGACATGTCGGCGGCGAGCCAACATTGACCCGGGGTCGTGGGGACGACTCTATAGTCGTCGGACATGTCGGTGGCGGGCCAGTCTAGTCCCGGGTCGTGGGGACGACCCTATAGTCGTCGGACATGTCGGCGGCTGGCCAACTTTGGGCCGTGGTCGTGGGGAGGACGCTATACTCGTCGGACAAGTCGGCGGCGTACCAACCTAGTCCGGGGGTCGTGGGGACGACCCTATAGTCGTCGGACATGACGGTGGCGGGCCAGTCTAGTCCCGGGTCATGGGGACGACCCTATAGTCGTCGGACAAGTCGGCGGCTGGCCAACTTTGGCCCGTGGTCGTGGGGACGACCCTATAGTCGTCGGAAATGACGGTGGCGGGCCAATCTAGTCCCGGGGTCGTGGGGACGACCCTATAGTCGTCGGACATATCAGCGGCTGGCCAACTTTGGCCCGTGGTCGTGGGGACGACCCTATAGTCGTCAGACATGACGGTGGCGAGCCAACCTAGTCCCGGGGTCGTGGGGACGACCCTATAATCGTCGGACATGACGGTGGCGGGCCAGTCTAGTCCCGGGTCGTGGGGACGACCCTATAGTCGTCGGACATGTCGGCGGCTGGCCAACTTTGGCCCGTGGTCGTGGGGACGACCCTATAGTCGTCGGAAATGTCGGTGGCTGTCCAACTTTGGCCCTGGGGTCGTGGGGACGACCCTATAGTCGTCGGACATGTCGGCGGCGAGCCAACATTGACCCGGGGTCGTGGGGACGACTCTATAGTCGTCGGACATGTCGGTGGCGGGCCAGTCTAGTCCCGGGTCGTGGGGACGACCCTATAGTCGTCGGACATGTCGGCGGCTGGCCAACTTTGGGCCGTGGTCGTGGGGAGGACGCTATACTCGTCGGACAAGTCGGCGGCGTACCAACCTAGTCCGGGGGTCGTGGGGACGACCCTATAGTCGTCGGACATGACGGTGGCGGGCCAGTCTAGTCCCGGGTCATGGGGACGACCCTATAGTCGTCGGACAAGTCGGCGGCTGGCCAACTTTGGCCCGTGGTCGTGGGGACGACCCTATAGTCGTCGGAAATGACGGTGGCGGGCCAATCTAGTCCCGGGGTCGTGGGGACGACCCTATAGTCGTCGGACATATCAGCGGCTGGCCAACTTTGGCCCGGGGTCGTGGGGACGACCCTACAGTCGTCGGATATGTCGGCGGCTGGCCAACTTTGGCCCGTGGTCGTGGGGACGACCCTATAGTCGTCGGAAATGACGGTGGCGGGCCAATCTAGTCCCGGGGTCGTGGGGACGACCCTATAGTCGTCGGACAAGTCGGTGGCGGGCCAACCTAGTCCCGGGGTCGTGGGGATGACCCTATAGTCGTCGGACATGACGGTGGCGGGCCAGTCTAGTCCCGGGTCGTGGGGACGACCCTATAGTCGTCGGACATGTCGCCGGCTGGCCAACTTTGGCCCGTGGTCGTGGGGACGACCCTATAGTCGTCGGACATAACGGTGGCGGGCCAACTTTGGCCCGGGGACGTGGGGACGACCCTATAGTCTGCGGACAAGTCGGCGGCTGGCCAAATTTGGCCCGTGGTCGTGGGGACGACCCTATAGTCGTCGGACATGTCGGTGGGGGGCCAGTCTAGTCCCGGGTCGTGGCCACATGACGGTGGCGGGCCAGTCTAGTCCCGGGTCATGGGGACGACCCTATAGTCGTCGGACTTGACGGTGGCGGGCCAGTCTAGTCCCGGGTCGTGGGCACGACCCTATAGTCGTCGGAAATGTCGCCGGCTGGCCAACTTTGGCCCGTGGTCGTGGGGACGACCCTATAGTCGTCAGACATGACGGTGGCGAGCCAGTCTAGTCCCGGGTCGTGGGGACGACCCTATAGTCGTCGGACATGTCGGCGGCTGGCCAACTTTGGCCCGTGGTCGTGGGGACGACCCTATAGTCGTCGGACATGTCGGCGGCGAGCCAACATTGACCCGGGGTCGTGGGGACGACTCTATAGTCGTCGGACATGTCGGTGGGGGGCCAGTCTAGTCCCGAGTCGTGGGAACGACCCTATAGTCGTCGGACATGTCGGCGGCTGGCCAACTTTGGCCCGGTGTCGTGGGGACGACTCTATAGTCGTCGGAAATGTCGGCGGCTGGCCAGCCTGGACCCGGGGTCGTGGGGACGACCCTATTGTCGTCGGACATGACGGTGGCGGGCCAATCTAGTCTCGCGGTCGTGGGGACGACCCTATAATCGTCGGACATGACGGTGGCGGGCCAATCTAGTCCCGGGGTCGTGGGGACGACCCTATAGTCGTCGGACATTTCGGCGGCATGCCAACTTTGGCCCGTGGTCGTGGGGACGACCCTATAGTTGTTGGACATGACGGTGGCGGGATAATCTAGTCCCGGGGTCGTCGGGACGACCCTATAGTCGTCGGACATGTCGGCGGCTGGCCAACCTTGTCCCGGGGTCGTGGGGACGACCCTATAGTCGTCAGACATGTCGGTGGCGAGCCAACCTAGTCCCGGGGTCGTGGGGACGACCCTATAGTCGTCGGACAAGTCGGCGGCGGGCCAACCTAGTCCCGGGGTCGTGGGGACGACCCTATAGTCGTCGGACATGACGGTGGCGGGCCAGTCTAGTCCCGGGTCGTGGGGACGACCCTATAGTCGTCGGACATGTCGGCGGCTGGCCAACTTTGGCCCGTGGTCGTGGGGACGACCCTATAGTCGTCGGAAATGTCGGTGGCTGTCCAACTTTGGCCCTGGGGTCGTGGGGACGACCCTATAGTCGTCGGACATGTCGGCGGCGAGCCAACATTGACCCGGGGTCGTGGGGACGACTCTATAGTCGTCGGACATGTCGGTGGCGGGCCAGTCTAGTCCCGGGTCGTGGGGACGACCCTATAGTCGTCGGACATGTCGGCGGCTGGCCAACTTTGGGCCGTGGTCGTGGGGAGGACGCTATACTCGTCGGACAAGTCGGCGGCGTACCAACCTAGTCCGGGGGTCGTGGGGACGACCCTATAGTCGTCGGACATGACGGTGGCGGGCCAGTCTAGTCCCGGGTCATGGGGACGACCCTATAGTCGTCGGACATGTCGGCGGCGAGCCAACATTGACCCGGGGTCGTGGGGACGACTCTATAGTCGTCGGACATGTCGGTGGCGGGCCAGTCTAGTCCCGGGTCGTGGGGACGACCCTATAGTCGTCGGACATGTCGGCGGCTGGCCAACTTTGGGCCGTGGTCGTGGGGAGGACGCTATACTCGTCGGACAAGTCGGCGGCGTACCAACCTAGTCCGGGGGTCGTGGGGACGACCCTATAGTCGTCGGACATGACGGTGGCGGGCCAATCTAGTCCCGGGGTCGTGGGGACGACCCTATAGTCGTCGGACATATCTGTTGGCGTGGTAAATAAACTCATCTAGTCCATTTAGATAAAGAAAGAATATATTTTAATGTATTAAAGAAAACTTTGTACATGCTCTCCTAAGAGTCGCTTAACGAGAGACGCCGCCAGGGTTGCCAACAATTGCGCCCCCGCGCCCATCGTGCCCGAGCGCTGTTGTCCCTATTTCCAACAATTCCCCCTCTGGGCAACACCGCGCGCATTCCCGAAACTCCTAAATATATTAGGTTTTGCTTCAATCGTTCTCCAGTTAAGGGCTTTGTTAATAAGTCCGCCTCCATGCATTCAGACTTTACATGTTTTAACTTAATATTATCGCTAGTCGCTTCATCTTTAATGAAATAATATTTGCGATTGATATGCTTAGTTCTATTTGTTACTTTAACATTTGAGATCCAATCTATAGCGGCTTTACTATCCGATTTCACGCATATCGGTAACTTAGTTCCTATATCTACGCCTAATCCATTCAATAAGCCTTGCACCCATTGCAACTCGTGCACTGCCTCGCATAAGGATAAGAGTTCGGCTTCGCAGGTGGACAGGGCAACCAATCCCTGTTTCTTACTCTTCCAGCTAACTAAATTGTCACCAATTTTTATGGTATACCCCTCGAATGACTTAGCGTCTTCGGTTGAATCCCAGCTTGCGTCTGCGCTGACGATTAACTCGTTGTCTCTATTTGTATATATCAATTTATAATGACTCGTCCACTTGAGATACCTGATGACTCTCTTCGCTGCTATTAAATGTATATGACGCGGATTAGCACTATACTGTGAGAGTCTACTTATCGCGTGTGTTACATCTGGTCTAGTACCCACGCTTAAATACATTATAGATCCAATAATTTCTTGATATGTAGTTGCATCGACTGGTGTTGACGCTTCATAATCATCTAAATTTTGCTGCGGATCTAGCGGAGTTTTCGCAATATTACAATCCTGTAGCCCGAATTTTTCTACTATTGTATCTATATAGTGCTCTTGTGACAATTCTAATCCTGCATCATTTTCCGCGATATTTATGTTTAGGAACCGCTTATTCGTTGTTTCCGTTAATTTAAAGTATTGCATTAACTTCTCGATCATACTGTCTATTATAATATTATCCGTTCCTAAAACTAAAAAATCATCAACGTACACGCCAATTATAATAATCTTTTCTTCCTCACGCATTATATAAACACACGGGTCCTCTCTCACTCGTTCTAGGCCCATCTTTACAAATATATCATTCATCGTTTCATTCCAATATCGACCCGACTGAGGCAATCCGTATATGCTCTTTATCAACCTACATACTTCATTCTTCCCGTTGCTAAATCCCGGTGGTTGTTCCATATATGTTTCCTCTTTCAACTCACCATATAAATACGCCGCTACCACATCGAATAACCTAATCTTTAGATTATAAATGCACCCAATGGCAAGTAAAATTCTAACAGTCTGTAATTTTATTACTGGAACGAAACTGTCTTCGTAATGTATCCCTTTTCTTTGTTGACACCCTACTGCTACTAGCCTAGCTTTATATTTATTTTGTGATTCGGTTAACCTTTTCTTATTATAAACCCATTTACTCCTAATAACTTTCATTCCATCCCTTCTGGGTACCATCTTCCATACGTTTCGTTCCTTCATATATTCCAATTCCTTTTTCATAGCTTCTGACCATTTATCCGAATCTCCCGTTTCCATCGCTTCCTGGTAGTGGTTTGGCACCCAATCCCCGGTCGTTGCTAAGCTGCTGTGTGCCTTTTTCTGCTCTAGTCGTTCCGATCTTCTAACACCTATTCTCAATAACTCTTCTTCCCTTTCCTTCATCTTAGTTTTATGTTCTAATTCTATCTCTGTTGCTGTTCTTTTCTTGCTTTTCCCGACAGGACTTGTTCCTCTTGGTTGTGGGAGCAACTCTCCTATGGCTTGGTCGGTCGGTTCAGTTTCGTTTTCTGCAACTTCCGGTTCATCTTCGCTTCGATGATTTTCGTGTCTTTCATCTGACGGTTCTGTGATATTTGTAACATCTGTTACCTCTGCGTAAGGAAGTCTTTGAAGGTCGACTTGTGTTTGGTTTAATTTCCCTTCCATTAAAATCGAACCCTTTACCTTCTCGTCAAATTTCACGTTCCTTACAATATTTATTTTTCGGTATTCTGGATCGTACACTCTATAGGATCGGCTATCTTCGCAATAACCCATAAATATGCCCTTCCTGGCCCTTGGACTTAATTTACTTCTATTTACTTTTGGTATAAAATAGTACGCCATGCATCCGAAAACCTTGATATATGATACTGTCGGTTTCCTGCCGTACCACAGCTCGTGAGGGGTTCTAGTTCCTCTTTCTTTCGTAGGAACTATATTCCTCAATCGAGTAGCCGTCATTATAGCCTCTGCCCAAAAATTATCCGGTAACCCCGCATCTACTAACATGGTTCGAGCTTTATCTAGTAGTGACCGGTTCGCTCTTTCTGCAACACCATTACTTGGAGGATTGTAGGCGACAGTTCTTTGGTGGTGTATACCTTTGTCCTTAAACAGTTCCATAAAACTTCTATTCACGAATTCCTTTCCATTGTCGGATCTGACCTGTCTAACCCTCTTACCTAGCTGGTTTTCGTGTTTATTCATATAGTGTACGAATTTTTGAAATGCTTCGTCTTTCGTTCTAATAATGTACACACACACATACTTCGAGTACTCATCCACTAATACATAAAAGTACCTGCTCCCATTCATCGATTCTACATGCATTGGACCGCATAGATCCATATGCACTAATTCTAATTGTTCTTTCGTTCCCATTTCCTTTACAGAGTAATTGGGTTTTTGAGACATTTTACCCATTATACATGGTTCACAAGACCCCAACGGTCCTCTAGTATAATTTAAATCCCTTACAATCTCATTATCCAGCATATAATCTAAGTAGCTTTCGCAAACGTGCCCTAGTCGGCGGTGCCATAACCTCTTGTCCGAGTCTCTACCCCCTCTACCTAAATAAGTCTTACATTCTAACCTAACGTTCGCGTCAACATTAGTATTTTTAACGGAAATATTCTCTATCTTATCTATTTTATTATTATTAATTTCTACAGTATCTTTCTCTTTATCGTTAATTTGTACCATCATGGCATTACCATCAGTCTCATCCATTTTCAACAGAAAAATACCATCCTGTTCATACGCTTCGGCAATCAAATGCCCATTTCTACTAAATATTTTTGCCTTATTGTGCTTAAAGTTCACCTCGTGTCCTTGTCCATTTAATTTGCTTACTGACAATAGATTAGCTCGCAGCGATGGTACATATAGCACGTCCCTAATAAATATATCATTTACACCTTGCCTGGTATATACGCTGACCTTCATGTCACCCATCGCTTCAGACCTCATTTCCTTGTTATTTTCTGCCAGTGATATCCTAACGTTACATGGTTTGACATTATGCATCGCGTTTACATTGGAAGTCATATGAGAAGTGGAACCCGAATCTAGTGTCCACACATGTTCGCCATTGTTTATCCTACACATATCCTTGTCAACCTCACTTACATTAAAATTAAATACATATCTACTCTGCATCGACATGTTACCTTGCTCGTTTCTATAATTCGCCTTTCTTTGGTTATGGAAGCCCCTGCCATTCCCTGTACCTCTGATGGGTCTTCTTTGCTCCGGCTGCGCTTCTCTAGTCTCCCTCTTCTGCCAGCAGTCCTTTGCCTTATGGTTTTTTCTCCCGCAAATATAGCATCCCCCGTAATCTTGCGTCTTCTTTGGATGTCTCGTGGCTCGGTATGCATTTTCACTCTTCCACGACGGTTCTCCCTTTCCAGATGGGGTGTTTCTATTTTCCTCTTCCACCAGTGCTTGTGTTATCTCTTCCAAACTTATGTTTCGCTGTGTCCTCAACACCACAGAAACCTTTTCTAGTCGAGGGTGAACTCCTCTAATCACGTGGTAACACACCTCCCTTTGGTCAATTGGATAACCTATTGCCGCACTGCGAGAGGCAATATTTCTTGCTCTAGTAATATAATCTATTACAGACTCACTGGCATTCATTCGAATATTCTTCAACTCGAGTCCGATATCTATTCGCCCATCCTGAGCGTTTCCTTCGTGTAACCCTCGTAGAGTGATCCAAATCTTTTTAGCATTCGTCTCAGTCAAAAATTGTCCAGCCTGTTCTTCGGATAGTGTGGTAATAATAATACTGAACGCCTCATCGTTCTTTTCCTCCCATCTCGTCCGAAGCTTCCCTTCTGCTGATTCTGAATTTGTTGCCTCAGGTGGTTCCCGTCCTTCTATTACGTCTCTGAATAGTTTTTTCGCACGTAGTATTGCGCCGACTTTTAGTGCCCAAACACAATAGTTTTTACCGGTTAATAAATCTATCTTTTTTGTATTTGTACTTGCCTCGGCCATGTCTAATCCTTTTCTTTAATTCTTTTCTACTTCCACACTTCGCAACGCCACGTGCTCTTTCGAATTTTTTAGGTTAGAGCGTTCTCTCTATTTCATCGTACTCAGGCATGTCTATTATCACTTTCTCTCATTACAACCACGATCTGCTACCAATTGTTGGCGTGGTAAATAAACTCATCTAGTCCATTTAGATAAAGAAAGAATATATTTTAATGTATTAAAGAAAACTTTGTACATGCTCTCCTAAGAGTCGCTTAACGAGAGACGCCGCCAGGGTTGCCAACAATTGCGCCCCCGCGCCCATCGTGCCCGAGCGCTGTTGTCCCTATTTCCAACAATATCAGCGGCTGGCCAACTTTGGCCCGGGGTCGTGGGGACGACCCTATAGTCGTCGGACATTTCGGCGGCATGCCAACTTTGGCCCGTGGTCGTGGGGACGACCCTATAGTTGTTGGACATGACGGTGGCGGGATAATCTAGTCCCGGGGTCGTCGGGACGACCCTATAGTCGTCGGACATGTCGGCGGCTGGCCAACCTTGTCCCGGGGTCGTGGGGACGACCCTATAGTCGTCAGACATGTCGGTGGCGAGCCAACCTAGTCCCGGGGTCGTGGGGACGACCCTATAGTCGTCGGACAAGTCGGCGGCGGGCCAACCTAGTCCCGGGGTCGTGGGGATGACCCTATAGTCGTCGGACAAGTCGGCGGCGAGCCCACCTAGTCGGGGGGTCGTGGGGACGACCCTATAATCGTCGGACAAGTCGGCGGCCGGCCAACCTAGTCCGGGGGTCGTGGGGACGACCCTATAGTCGTCGGACATGACGGTGGCGGGCCAGTCTAGTCCCGGGTCGTGGGGACGACCCTATAGTCGTCGGACATGTCGGCGGCTGGCCAACTTTGGCCCGTGGTCGTGGGGACGACCCTATAGTCGTCGGACATGTCGGCGGCTGGCCAACTTTGGCCCGTGGTCGTGGGGACGACCCTATAGTCGTCAGACATGACGGTGGCGAGCCAACCTAGTCCCGGGGTCGTGGGGACGACCCTATAATCGTCGGACATGACGGTGGCGGGCCAGTCTAGTCCCGGGTCGTGGGGACGACCCTATAGTCGTCGGACAAGTCGGCGGCGGGCCAACCTAGTCCCGGGGTCGTGGGGATGACCCTATAGTCGTCGGACAAGTCGGCGGCGAGCCCACCTAGTCGGGGGGTCGTGGGGACGACCCTATAGTCGTCGGACAAGTCGGCGGCCGGCCAACCTAGTCCGGGGGTCGTGGGGACGACCCTATAGTCGTCGGACATGACGGTGGCGGGCCAGTCTAGTCCCGGGTCGTGGGGACGACCCTATAGTCGTCGGACATGTCGGCGGCTGGCCAACTTTGGCCCGTGGTCGTGGGGACGACCCTATAGTCGTCGGACATGTCGGCGGCTGGCCAACTTTGGCCCGTGGTCGTGAGGACGACCCTATAGTCGTCGGAAATGTCGGTGGCTGTCCAACTTTGGCCCTGGGGTCGTGGGGACGACCCTATAGTCGTCGGACATGTCGGCGGCGAGCCAACATTGACCCGGGGTCGTGGGGACGACTCTATAGTCGTCGGACATGTCGGTGGCGGGCCAGTCTAGTCCCGGGTCGTGGGGACGACCCTATAGTCGTCGGACATGTCGGCGGCTGGCCAACTTTGGGCCGTGGTCGTGGGGAGGACGCTATACTCGTCGGACAAGTCGGCGGCGTACCAACCTAGTCCGGGGGTCGTGGGGACGACCCTATAGTCGTCGGACATGACGGTGGCGGGCCAGTCTAGTCCCGGGTCATGGGGACGACCCTATAGTCGTCGGACAAGTCGGCGGCTGGCCAACTTTGGCCCGTGGTCGTGGGGACGACCCTATAGTCGTCGGAAATGACGGTGGCGGGCCAATCTAGTCCCGGGGTCGTGGGGACGACCCTATAGTCGTCGGACATATCAGCGGCTGGCCAACTTTGGCCCGGGGTCGTGGGGACGACCCTACAGTCGTCGGATATGTCGGCGGCTGGCCAACTTTGGCCCGTGGTCGTGGGGACGACCCTATAGTCGTCGGAAATGACGGTGGCGGGCCAATCTAGTCCCGGGGTCGTGGGGACGACCCTATAGTCGTCGGACATGTCGGCGGCTGGCCTACTTTGGACCGGTGTCGTGGGGACGACTCTATAGTGGTCGGATATGTCGGTGGCGAGCCAATCTAGTCCCGGGGTCGTGGGGACGACCCTATAGTCCTCGGACAAATCGGCGGCTGGCCATCTTTGGCCCGGGGTCGTGGGGACGACGCTATTGTCGTCGGACAAGTCGGCGGTGAGCCAACCTAGTCCAGGGGTCGTGGGGACGACCCTATAGTCGTCGGACATGTCGGCGGCTGGCCTACTTTGGACCGGTGTCGTGGGGACGACTCTATAGTGGTCGGATATGTCGGTGGCGAGCCAATCTAGTCCCGGGGTTGTGGGGACGACCCTATAGTCGTCGGACATGTCGGCGGCTTGCCAAATTTGCCCGGGGTCGTGGGGACGACCCTATAGTCGTCGGATAAGTCGGCGGCAAGCCAACCTAGTCCCGGGGTCGTGGGGACGACCCTATAGTCGTCGGACAAGTCGGAGCCTGGCCAACTTTGGCCCGTGGTCGTGGGGACGACCCTATAGTCGTCGGACAAATCGGCGGCTGGCCATCTTTGGCCCGGGGTCGTGGGGACGACGCTATTGTCGTCGGACAAGTCGGCGGTGAGCCAACCTAGTCCAGGGGTCGTGGGGACGACCCTATAGTCGTCGGACATGTCGGCGGCTTGCCAACTTTGGACCGGGGTTGTGGGGACGACCCTGTAGTCGTCGGAAATGTCGGCGGCTGTCCAACTTTGGCCCGGGTTCGTGGGGACGACCCTATAGTCGTCGGACATGATGGCGGCGAGCCAACCTAGTCCCGGGGTTGTGGGGACGACCCAATAGTCGACGGACATGACGGTGGCGGGCTAATCTAGTCCCGGGGTCATGGGGGCGACCCTTGAGTCGTCGGATATGACGGCGGCTGGCCAACTTTGGCCCGTGGTTATTGGGACGACCCTATAGTTGTCGGACATGACAGCGGCGAGCCAACCTAGTCCCGGGGTTGTGGGGACGACCCAATAGTCGTCGGACAAGTCGGCGGCGAGCCAACCTAGTCCCGGGGTCGTGGGGACGACCCTATAGTCGTCGGACATGACAGTGGCGGGCCAATCTAGGCCCGGGTCGTGGGGACGACCCTGTAGTCGTCGGACATGTCGCCGGCTGGCCAACTTTGGCCTGTGGTCGTGGGGACGACCCTATAGTCGTCGGACATGACGGTGGCGGGCCAATCTAGTCCTGGGGTCGTGGGGACGACCCTATAGTCGTCGGACATGACGGTGGCGGGCCAATCTAGTCCCGGGGCCGTGGGGACGACTCTATAGTCGTCGGACAAGTCGGCGGCTGGCCAACTTTGGCCCGTGGGCGTGGGGACGACCCTATAGTCGTCGGACTTGACGTTGGCGGGCCAATCTAGTCTCGGGGTCGTGTGGACGACCCCATAGTCGTCGGACATGACGGTGGCGGGCCAATCTAGTCCCGGGGTCGTGGGGACGACCCCATAGTCGTTGGACATGACGGTGGCGGGCCAGTCTAGTCCCGGGTCGTGGGCACGACCCTATAGTTGTCGGACATGTCGGCGGCTGGCCAACTTTGGGCCGTGGTCGTGGGGAGGACCCTATACTCGTCGGACAAGTCGGCGGCGTACCAACCTAGCCCGGGGGTCGTGGGGACGACCCTATAGTCGTCGGACATGACGGTGGCGGGCCAGTCTAGTCCCGGGTCATGGGGACGACCCTATAGTCGTCGGACATATCAGCGGCTGGCCAACTTTGGCCCGGGGTCGTGGGGACGACCCTACAGTCGTCGGATATGTCGGCGGCTGGCCAACTTTGGCCCGTGGTCGTGGGGACGACCCTATAGTCGTCGGAAATGACGGTGGCGGGCCAATCTAGTCCCGGGGTCGTGGGGACGACCCTATAGTCGTCGGACAAGTCGGTGGCGGGCCAACTTTGGCCCGTGGTCGTGGGGACGACCCTATAGTCGTCGGAAATGTCGGTGGCTGTCCAACTTTGGCCCGGGGGTCGTGGGGACGATCCTATTGTCGTCGGACATGACGGCGGCGAGCCAACATTGACCCGGGGTCGTGGGGACGACTCTATAGTCGTCGGACATGTCGGTGGCTGTCCAACTTTGGCCCGGGGGTCGTGGGGACGATCCTATTGTCGTCGGACATGACGGCGGCGAGCCAACATTGACCCGGGGTCGTGGGGACGACTCTATAGTCGTCGGACATGTCGGCGGCTGGCCAACTTTGGCCCGTGGTCGTGGGGACGACCCTATAGTCGTCGGACAAATCGGCGGCTGGCCATCTTTGGCCCGGGGTCGTGGGGACGACGCTATTGTCGTCGGACAAGTCGGCGGTGAGCCAACCTAGTCCAGGGGTCGTGGGGACGACCCTATAGTCGTCGGACATGTCGGCGGCTTGCCAACTTTGGACCGGGGTTGTGGGGACGACCCTGTAGTCGTCGGAAATGTCGGCGGCTGTCCAACTTTGGCCCGGGTTCGTGGGGACGACCCTATAGTCGTCGGACATAACGGTGGCGGGCCAACTTTGGCCCGGGGACGTGGGGACGACCCTATAGTCTGCGGACAAGTCGGCGGCTGGCCAAATTTGGCCCGTGGTCGTGGGGACGACCCTATAGTCGTCGGACATGTCGGCGGCTGGCCAACTTTGGCCCGTGGTCGTGGGGACGACCCTATAGTCGTCGGAAATGTCGGTGGCTGTCCAACTTTGGCCCGGGGGTCGTGGGGACGACCCAATAGTCGTCGGACAAGTCGGCGGCGAGCCAACCTAGTCCCGGGGTCGTGGGGACGACCCTATAGTCGTCGGACATGACAGTGGCGGGCCAATCTAGGCCCGGGTCGTGGGGACGACCCTGTAGTCGTCGGACATGTCGCCGGCTGGCCAACTTTGGCCTGTGGTCGTGGGGACGGCCCTATAGTCGTCGGACATGACGGTGGCGGGCCAATCTAGTCCTGGGGTCGTGGGGACGACCCTATAGTCGTCGGACATGACGGTGGCGGGCCAATCTAGTCCCGGGGCCGTGGGGACGACTCTATAGTCGTCGGACAAGTCGGCGGCTGGCCAACTTTGGCCCGTGGGCGTGGGGACGACCCTATAGTCGTCGGACTTGACGTTGGCGGGCCAATCTAGTCTCGGGGTCGTGTGGACGACCCCATAGTCGTCGGACATGACGGTGGCGGGCCAATCTAGTCCCGGGGTCGTGGGGACGACCCCATAGTCGTTGGACATGACGGTGGCGGGCCAGTCTAGTCCCGGGTCGTGGGCACGACCCTATAGTTGTCGGACATGTCGGCGGCTGGCCAACTTTGGGCCGTGGTCGTGGGGAGGACCCTATACTCGTCGGACAAGTCGGCGGCGTACCAACCTAGCCCGGGGGTCGTGGGGACGACCCTATAGTCGTCGGACATGACGGTGGCGGGCCAGTCTAGTCCCGGGTCATGGGGACGACCCTATAGTCGTCGGACATATCAGCGGCTGGCCAACTTTGGCCCGGGGTCGTGGGGACGACCCTACAGTCGTCGGATATGTCGGCGGCTGGCCAACTTTGGCCCGTGGTCGTGGGGACGACCCTATAGTCGTCGGAAATGACGGTGGCGGGCCAATCTAGTCCCGGGGTCGTGGGGACGACCCTATAGTCGTCGGACAAGTCGGTGGCGGGCCAACCTAGTCCCGGGGTCGTGGGGATGACCCTATAGTCGTCGGACAAGTCGGCGGCCGGCCAACCTAGTCCGGGGGTCGTGGGGACGACCCTATAGTCGTCGGACAAGTCGGCGGCGAGCCCACCTAGTCGGGGGGTCGTGGGGACGACCCTATAGTCGTCGGACATGTCGGCGGCTGGCCAACTTTGGCCCGTGGTCGTGGGGACGACCCTATAGTCGTCGGAAATGTCGGTGGCTGTCCAACTTTGGCCCGGGGGTCGTGGGGACGACCCTATAGTCGTCGGACATGTCGGCGGCGAGCCAACATTGACCCGGGGTCGTGGGGACGACTCTATAGTCGTCGGACATGTCGGTGGCGGGCCAGTCTAGTCCCGGGGTCGTGGGGACGACCCTATAGTCGTCGGACAAGTCGGTGGCGGGCCAACCTAGTCCCGGGGTCGTGGGGATGACCCTATAGTCGTCGGACATGACGGTGGCGGGCCAGTCTAGTCCCGGGTCATGGGGACGACCCTATAGTCGTCGGACATATCAGCGGCTGGCCAACTTTGGCCCGGGGTCGTGGGGACGACCCTATAGTCGTCGGACAAGTCGGAGGCCGGCCAACCTAGTCCGGGGGTCGTGGGGACGACCCTATAGTCGTCGGAAATGACGGTGGCGGGCCAATCTAGTCCCGGGGTCGTGGGGACGACCCTATAGTCGTCGGACAAGTCGGTGGCGGGCCAACCTAGTCCCGGGGTCGTGGGGATGACCCTATAGTCGTCGGACATGACGGTGGCGGGCCAGTCTAGTCCCGGGTCATGGGGACGACCCTATAGTCGTCGGACATATCAGCGGCTGGCCAACTTTGGCCCGGGGTCGTGGGGACGACCCTATAGTCGTCGGACAAGTCGGAGGCCGGCCAACCTAGTCCGGGGGTCGTGGGGACGACCCTATAGTCGTCGGACATGACGGTGGCGGGCCAGTCTAGTCCCGGGTCGTGGGGACGACCCTATAGTCGTCGGACATGTCGGCGGCTGGCCAACTTTGGCCCGTGGTCGTGGGGACGACCCTATAGTCGTCGGAAATGTCGGTGGCAGTCCAACTTTGGCCCGGGGGTCGTGGGGACGACCCTATAGTCGTCGGACATGTCGGCGGCGAGCCAACATTGACCCGGGGTCGTGGGGACGACTCTATAGTCGTCGGACATGTCGGTGGGGGGCCAGTCTAGTCCCGGGTCGTGGGGACGACCCTATAGTCGTCGGACATGTCGGCGGCTGGCCAACTTTGGCCCGGTGTCGTGGGGACGACTCTATAGTCGTCGGAAATGTCGGCGGCTGGCCAGCCTGGACCCGGGGTCGTGGGGACGACCCTATTGTCGTCGGACATGACGGTGGCGGGCCAATCTAGTCTCGCGGTCGTGGGGACGACCCTATAATCGTCGGACATGACGGTGGCGGGCCAATCTAGTCCCGGGGTCGTGGGGACGACCCTATAGTCGTCGGACATTTCGGCGGCATGCCAACTTTGGCCCGTGGTCGTGGGGACGACCCTATAGTTGTTGGACATGACGGTGGCGGGATAATCTAGTCCCGGGGTCGTCGGGACGACCCTATAGTCGTCGGACATGTCGGCGGCTGGCCAACCTTGTCCCGGGGTCGTGGGGACGACCCTATAGTCGTCAGACATGTCGGTGGCGAGCCAACCTAGTCCCGGGGTCGTGGGGACGACCCTATAGTCGTCGGACAAGTCGGCGGCGGGCCAACCTAGTCCCGGGGTCGTGGGGATGACCCTATAGTCGTCGGACAAGTCGGCGGCGAGCCCACCTAGTCGGGGGGTCGTGGGGACGACCCTATAGTCGTCGGACAAGTCGGCGGCCGGCCAACCTAGTCCGGGGGTCGTGGGGACGACCCTATAGTCGTCGGACATGACGGTGGCGGGCCAGTCTAGTCCCGGGTCGTGGGGACGACCCTATAGTCGTCGGACATGTCGGCGGCTGGCCAACTTTGGCCCGTGGTCGTGGGGACGACCCTATAGTCGTCGGACATGTCGGCGGCTGGCTAACTTTGGCCCGTGGTCGTGGGGACGACCCTATAGTCGTCAGACATGACGGTGGCGAGCCAACCTAGTCCCGGGGTCGTGGGGACGACCCTATAATCGTCGGACATGACGGTGGCGGGCCAGTCTAGTCCCGGGTCGTGGGGACGACCCTATAGTCGTCGGACAAGTCGGCGGCGGGCCAACCTAGTCCCGGGGTCGTGGGGATGACCCTATAGTCGTCGGACAAGTCGGCGGCGAGCCCCCCTAGTCGGGGGGTCGTGGGGACGACCCTATAGTCGTCGGACAAGTCGGCGGCCGGCCAACCTAGTCCGGGGGTCGTGGGGACGACCCTATAGTCGTCGGGCATGACGGTGGCGGGCCAGTCTAGTCCCGGGTCGTGGGGACGACCCTATAGTCGTCGGACATGTCGGCGGCTGGCCAACTTTGGCCCGTGGTCGTGGGGACGACCCTATAGTCGTCGGACATGTCGGCGGCTGGCCAACTTTGGCCCGTGGTCGTGGGGACGACCCTATAGTCGTCGGAAATGTCGGTGGCTGTCCAACTTTGGCCCTGGGGTCGTGGGGACGACCCTATAGTCATCGGACATGTCGGCGGCGAGCCAACATTGACCCGGGGTCGTGGGGACGACTCTATAGTCGTCGGACATGTCGGTGGCGGGCCAGTCTAGTCCCGGGTCGTGGGGACGACCCTATAGTCGTCGGACATGTCGGCGGCTGGCCAACTTTGGGCCGTGGTCGTGGGGAGGACGCTATACTCGTCGGACAAGTCGGCGGCGTACCAACCTAGTCCGGGGGTCGTGGGGACGACCCTATAGTCGTCGGACATGACGGTGGCGGGCCAGTCTAGTCCCGGGTCATGGGGACGACCCTATAGTCGTCGGACAAGTCGGCGGCTGGCCAACTTTGGCCCGTGGTCGTGGGGACGACCCTATAGTCGTCGGAAATGACGGTGGCGGGCCAATCTAGTCCCGGGGTCGTGGGGACGACCCTATAGTCGTCGGACATATCAGCGGCTGGCCAACTTTGGCCCGGGGTCGTGGGGACGACCCTACAGTCGTCGGATATGTCGGCGGCTGGTCAACTTTGGCCCGTGGTCGTGGGGACGACCCTATAGTGGTCGGAAATGACGGTGGCGGGCCAATCTAGTCCCGGGGTCGTGGGGACGACCCTATAGTCGTCGGACAAGTCGGTGGCGGGCCAACCTAGTCCCGGGGTCGTGGGGATGACCCTATAGTCGTCGGACATGACGGTGGCGGGCCAGTCTAGTCCCGGGTCGTGGGGACGACCCTATAGTCGTCGGACATGTCGCCGGCTGGCCAACTTTGGGCCGTGGTCGTGGGGAGGACCCTATACTCGTCGGACAAGTCGGCGGCGTACCAACCTAGCCCGGGGGTCGTGGGGACGACCCTATAGTCGTCGGACATGACGGTGGCGGGCCAGTCTAGTCCCGGGTCATGGGGACGACCCTATAGTCGTCGGACATATCAGCGGCTGGCCAACTTTGGCCCGGGGTCGTGGGGACGACCCTACAGTCGTCGGATATGTCGGCGGCTGGCCAACTTTGGCCCGTGGTCGTGGGGACGACCCTATAGTCGTCGGAAATGACGGTGGCGGGCCAATCTAGTCCCGGGGTCGTGGGGACGACCCTATAGTCGTCGGACAAGTCGGTGGCGGGCCAACCTAGTCCCGGGGTCGTGGGGATGACCCTATAGTCGTCGGACATGACGGTGGCGGGCCAGTCTAGTCCCGGGTCGTGGGGACGACCCTATAGTCGTCGGACATGTCGCCGGCTGGCCAACTTTGGCCCGTGGTCGTGGGGACGACCCTATAGTCGGCAGACATAACGGTGGCGGGCCAACTTTGGCCCGGGGACGTGGGGACGACCCTATAGTCTGCGGACAAGTCGGCGGCTGGCCAAATTTGGCCCGTGGTCGTGGGGACGACCCTATAGTCGTCGGACATGACGGTGTCGGGCCAATCTAGTCCCGGGATCGTGGGGACGACCCTATAGTCGTCGGACATGACGGTGTCGGGCCAATCTAGTCCCGGGATCGTGGGGACGACCCTATAGTCGTCGGACATGACGGTGTCGGGCCAATCTAGTCCCGGGATCGTGGGGACGACCCTATAGTCGTCGGACATGTTGGCGGCTGGCCAGCTTTGGCCCATGGTCGTGGGGACGATCCGATAGTCGTCGGACGTGACGGTGGCTAGCCAATCTAGTCCCGGGGACGTGGGGACGACCCTATAGTCGTCGGACATGTCGGCGGCTGGCCTACTTTGGCCCGGTGTCGTGGGGACGACTCTATAGTCTTCGGACATGACGGTGTCGGGCCAATCTAGTCCCGGGATCGTGGGGACGACCCTATAGTGGTCGGACATGTCGGTGGCGAGCCAATCTAGTCCCGGGGTCGTGGGGACGACCCTATAGTCCTCGGACAAGTCGGCGGCTGGCCAACTTTGGCCCACGGTTGTGGGGACGACCCTATAGTCGTCGGACATGTCGCCGGCTGGCCAACTTTGGCCCGTGGTCGTGGGGACGACCCTATAGTCGTCGGACATAACGGTGGCGGGCCAACTTTGGCCCGGGGACGTGGGGACGACCCTATAGTCTGCGGACAAGTCGGCGGCTGGCCAAATTTGGCCCGTGGTCGTGGGGACGACCCTATAGTCTTCGGACATGACGGTGTCGGGCCAATCTAGTCCCGGGATCGTGGGGACGACCCTATAGTCGTCGGACATGTCGGCGGCTGGCCTACTTTGGCCCGGTGTCGTGGGGACGACTCTATAGTGGTCGGACATGTCGGTGGCGAGCCAATCTAGTCCCGGGGTCGTGGGGACGACCCTATAGTCCTCGGACAAGTCGGCGGCTGGCCAACTTTTGCCCAGGGTTGTGGGGACGACCCTATAGTCGCCGGACAAGTCGGCGGCGAGCCAACCTAGTCCCGGGGTCGTGGGGACGACCCTATAGTCGTCGGACATGACAGTGGCGGGCCAATCTAGGCCCGGGTCGTGGGGACGACCCTGTAGTCGTCGGACATGACGGTGGCGGGCCAATCTAGTCCCGGGGTCGTGGGGACGACTCTATAGTCGTCGGACAAGTCGGCGGCTGGCCAACTTTGGCCCGTGGTCGTGGGGACGACCCTATAGTCGTCGGACTTGACGGTGGCGGGCCAATCTAGTCCCGGGGTCGTGGGGACGACTCTATAGTCGTCGGACAAGTCGCCGGCCGGCCAACTTTGGCCTGTGGTCGTGGGGACGACCCCATAGTCGTCGGACATGACGGTGGCGGGCCAATCTAGTCCCGGGGTCGTGGGGACGACCCCATAGTCGTTGGACATGACGGTGGCGGGCCAGTCTAGTTCCGGGTCGTGGGCACGACCCTATAGTCGTCGGAAATGTCGCCGGCTGGCCAACTTTGGCCCGTGGTCGCGGGGACGACCCTATAGTCGTCGGACAAGTCGGCGGCTGTCCAGCTTTGGCCCGGGGTCGTGGGGACGACCCTATAGTCGTCGGACAAGTCGGCGGCTGTCCAGCTTTGGCCCGGGGTCGTGGGGACGACCCTATAGTCGTCGGACTTGACGGTGGCGGGCCAATCTAGTCCCGGGGTCGTGGGGACGACCCTATAGTCGTCGGACTTGACGGTGGCGGGCCAGTCTAGTCCCGGGTCGTGGGCACGACCCTATAGTCGTCGGAAATGTCGCCGGCTGGCCAACTTTGGCCCGTGGTCGTGGGGACGACCCTATAGTCGTCAGACATGACGGTGGCGAGCCAACCTAGTCCCGGGGTCGTGGGGACGACCCTATAGTCGTCGGACAAGTCGGCGGCGAGCCCACCTAGTCGGGGGGTCGTGGGGACGACCCTATAGTCGTCGGACAAGTCGGCGGCCGGCCAACCTAGTCCGGGGGTCGTGGGGACGACCCTATAGTCGTCGGACATGACGGTGGCGGGCCAGTCTAGTCCTGGGTCGTGGGGACGACCCTATAGTCGTCGGACATGTCGGCGGCTGGCCAACTTTGGCCCGTGGTCGTGGGGACGACCCTATAGTCGTCGGAAATGTCGGTGGCTGTCCAACTTTGGCCCGGGGGTCGTGGGGACGACCCTATAGTCGTCGGACATGTCGGCGGCGAGCCAACATTGACCCGGGGTCGTGGGGACGACTCCATAGTCGTCGGACATGTCGGTGGCGGGCCAGTCTAGTCCCGGGTCGTGGGGACGACCCTATAGTCGTCGGACATGTCGGCGGCTGGCCAACTTTGGGCCGTGGTCGTGGGGAGGACCCTATACTCGTCGGACAAGTCGGCGGCGTACCAACCTAGTCCGGGGGTCGTGGGGACGACCCTATAGTCGTCGGACATGTCGCCGGCTGGCCAACTTTGGCCCGTGGTCGTGGGGACGACCCTATAGTCGTCGGACATGACGGTGTCGGGCCAATCTAGTCCCGGGATCGTGGGGACGACCCTATAGTCGTCGGACATGACGGTGTCGGGCCAATCTATTCCCGGGATCGTGGGGACGACCCTATAGTCGTCGGACATGCTGGCGGCTGGCCAGCTTTGGCCCATGGTCGTGGGGACGATCCGATAGTCGTCGGACGTGACGGTGGCTAGCCAATCTAGTCCCGGGGACGTGGGGACGACCCTATAGTCGTCGGACATGTCGGCGGCTGGCCTACTTTGGCCCGGTGTCGTGGGGACGACTCTATAGTGGTCGGACATGTCGGTGGCGAGCGAATCTAGTCCCGGGGTCGTGGGGACGACCCTATAGTCCTCGGACAAGTCGGCGGCTGGCCAACTTTGGCCCAGGGTTGTGGGGACGACCCTATAGTCGTCGGACATGTCGCCGGCTGGCCAACTTTGGCCCGTGGTCGTGGGGACGACCCTATAGTCGTCGGACATAACGGTGGCGGGCCAACATTGGCCCGGGGACGTGGGGACGACCCTATAGTCTGCGGACAAGTCGGCGGCTGGCCAAATTTGGCCCGTGGTCGTGGGGACGACTCTATAGTCGTCGGACATGACGGTGGCGGGCCAGTCTAGTCCCGGGTCGTGGGGACGACCCTATAGTCGTCGGACATGTCGGCGGCTGGCCAACTTTGGCCCGTGGTCGTGGGGACGACCCTATAGTCGTCGGAAATGTCGGCGGCTGTCCAACTTTGGCCCGGGGGTCGTGGGGACGACCCTATAGTCGTCGGACATGTCGGCGGCGAGCCAACATTGACCCGGGGTCGTGGGGACGACTCTATAGTCGTCGGACATGTCGGTGGGGGGCCAGTCTAGTCCCGGGTCGTGGGGACGACCCTATAGTCGTCGGACATGTCGGCGGCTGGCCAACTTTGGCCCGTGGTCGTGGGGAGGACCCTATACTCGTCGGACAAGTCGGCGGCGTACCAACCTAGTCCGGGGGTCGTGGGGACGACCCTATAGTCGTCGGACATGACGGTGGCGGGCCAGTCTAGTCCCGGGTCATGGGGACGACCCTATAGTCGTCGGACAAGTCGGCGGCTGGCCAACTTTGGCCCGTGGTCGTGGGGACGACCCTATAGTCGTCGGAAATGACGGTGGCGGGCCAATCTAGTCCCGGGGTCGTGGGGACGACCCTATAGTCGTCGGACATGTCGGCGGCTGGCCAACCTAGTCCCGGGGTCGTGGGGACGACCCTATAATCGTCGGACAAGCCGGCGATTGGCCAACTTTGGCCCGTGGTCGTGGGGACGACCCTATAATCGTCGGACAAGTCGGCGGCTGTCCAGCTTTGGCCCGGGGTCGTGGGGACGACCCTATAGTCGTCGGACAAGTCGGCGGCTGTCCAGGTTTGGCCCGGGGTCGTGGCGACGACCCTATAGTCGTCGGACTTGACGGTGGCGGGCCAATCTAGTCCCGGGGTCGTGGGGACGACCCTATAGTCGTCAGACATGTCGGTGGCGGGCCAGTCTAGTCCCGGGTCGTGGGGACGACCCTATAGTCGTCGGACATGTCGGCGGCTGGCCAACTTTGGCCCGTGGTCGTGGGGAGGACCCTATACTCGTCGGACAAGTCGGCGGCGTACCAACCTAGTCCGGGGGTCGTGGGGACGACCCTATAGTCGTCGGACATGACGGTGGCGGGCCACTCTAGTCCCGGGTCATGGGGAAGACCCTATAGTCGTCGGACATGTCGGCGGCTGGCCAACTTTGGCCCGTGGTCGTGGGGAGGACCCTATACTCGTCGGACAAGTCGGCGGCGTACCAACCTAGTCCGGGGGTCGTGGGGACGACCATATAGTCGTCGGACATGACGGTGGCGGGCCAACCTAGTCCGGGGGTCGTGGGGACGACCCTATAGTCGACGGACATGACGGTGGCGGGCCAGTCTAGTCCCGGGTCGTGGGGACGACCCTATAGTCGTCGGACATGTCGGCGGCTGGCCAACTTTGGCCCGTGGTCGTGGGGACGACCCTATAGTCGTCGGACATGTCGGCGGCAGGCCAACTTTGGCCCGGTGTCGTGGGGACGACCCAATAGTCGTCGGACATGTCGGCGGCTGGCCAACTTTGGCCCGGTGTCGTGGGGACGACTCTATATTCGTCGGACATGTCGGCGGCTGGCCAACCTAGACCCGGGGTCGTGGGGACGACCCTATAGTCGTCGGACATGTCGGCGGCTTGCCAACTTTCGCCCGGGGTCGTGGGGACGATCCAATAGTCGTCGGACATGTCGGCGGCTGGTCAACTTTGGCCCGTGGTCGTGGGGACGACCCTATAGTCGTTGGACATGTCGGCGGCTGGCCAACTTTGGCCCGTGGTTGTGGGGACGACACTATAGTCGTTGGACATGACGGTGGCGGGCCAATCTAGTCCCGGGGTCGTGGGGACGACCCTATAGTCGTCGGACAAGACGGCGGCTGGACATCTTTGGCCCGGGGTCGTGGGGACGACCCTATAGTCGTCGGACATGTTGGCGGCTTGTCAGCCTAGTCCCGGGGTCGTGGGTACGGCCCTATAGTCGTCGGACAAGTCGGCGGCGGGCCAACCTTGTCCCGAGGTCCTGGGGACGACCCTATAGTCATCGGACTTGACGGTGGCGGGCCAATCTAGTCCCGGGGTCGTGGGGACGACCCTATAGTCGTCGGACATGTCGACGGCGAGCCAACATTGACCCGGGGTCGTGGGGACGACTCTATAGTCGTCGGACATGTCGGTGGCGGGCCAGTCTAGTCCCGTGTCGTGGGGACGACCCTATAGTCGTCGGACATGTCGGCGGCTGGCCAACTTTGGCCCGTGGTCGTGGTGAGGACCCTATACTCGTCGGACAAGTCGGCGGCGTACCAACCTAGTCCGGGGGTCGTGGGGACGACCCTATAGTCGTCGGACATGACGGTGGCGGGCCACTCTAGTCCCGGGTCATGGGGACGACCCTATAGTCGTCGGACATGTCGGCGGCTGGCCAACTTTGGCCCGTGGTCGTGGGGAGGACCCTATACTCGTCGGACAAGTCGGCGGCGTACCAACCTAGTCCGGGGGTCGTGGGGACGACCATATAGTCGTCGGACATGACGGTGGCGGGCCAGTCTAGTCCCGGGTCATGGGGACGACCCTATAGTCGTCGGACAAGTCGGCGGCTTGCCAACTTTGGCCCGTGGTCGTGGGGACGACCCTATAGTCGTCGCAAATGACGGTGGCGGGCCAATCTAGTCCCGGGGTCGTGGGGACGACCCTATAGTCGTCGGACATGTCGGCGGCTGGCCAACCTAGTCCCGGGGTCGTGGGGACGACCCTATAATCGTCGGACAAGCCGGCGATTGGCCAACTTTGGCCCGTGGTCGTGGGGACGACCCTATAATCGTCGGACAAGTCGGCGGCTGTCCAGCTTTGGCCCGGGGTCGTGGGGACGACCCTATAGTCGTCGGACAAGTCGGCGGCTGTCCAGGTTTGGCCCGGGGTCGTGGGGACGACCCTATAGTCGTCGGACTTGACGGTGGCGGGCCAACCTAGTCCGGGGGTCGTGGGGACGACCATATAGTCGTCGGATATGTCGGCGGCAGGCCAACTTTGGCCCGCGGTCGTGGGGACGACCCTATAGTCGTCGGACAAGTCGGCGGCGGGCCATCCTAGTCCCGGGGTCGTGGGGACGACCCTATAATCGTCGGACAAGCCGGCGATTGGCCAACTTTGGCCCGTGGTCGTGGGGACGACCCTATAATCGTCGGACAAGTCGGCGGCTGTCCAACTTTGGCCCGGGGCCGTGGGGACGACCCTATAGTCGTCGGACTTGACGGTGGCGGGCCAATCTAGTCCCGGGGTCGTGGGGACGACCCTATAGTCGTCAGACATGTCGGTGGCGGGCCAGTCTAGTCCCGGGTCGTGGGGACGACCCTATAGTCGTCGGACATGTCGGCGGCTGGCCAACTTTGGCCCGTGGTCGTGGGGAGGACCCTATACTCGTCGGACAAGTCGGCGGCGTACCAACCTAGTCCGGGGGTCGTGGGGACGACCCTATAGTCGTCGGACATGACGGTGGCGGGCCACTCTATTCCCGGGTCATGGGGAAGACCCTATAGTCGTCGGACATGTCGGCGGCTGGCCAACTTTGGCCCGTGGTCGTGGGGAGGACCCTATACTCGTCGGACAAGTCGGCGGCGTACCAACCTAGTCCGGGGGTCGTGGGGACGACCATATAGTCGTCGGACATGACGGTGGCGGGCCAACCTAGTCCGGGGGTCGTGGGGACGACCCTATAGTCGTCGGACATGACGGTGGCGGGCCAGTCTAGTCCCGGGTCGTGGGGACGACCCTATAGTCGTCGGACATGTCGGCGGCTGGCCAACTTTGGCCCGTGGTCGTGGGGACGACCCTATAGTCGTCGGACATGTCGGCGGCTGGCCAACTTTGGCCCGGTGTCGTGGGGACGACCCAATAGTCGTCGGACATGTCGGCGGCTGGCCAACTTTGGCCCGGTGTCGTGGGGACGACTCTATATTCGTCGGACATGTCGGCGGCTGGCCAACCTAGACCCGGGGTCGTGGGGACGACCCTACAGGGTGTCCCAAAAATGTCGCGTTTCCTTGAAAGGGGTGACTCAGGGGGTGATTTGAAACAACTTTTTCCTTAGCGAAAATATTGTCCGAAGCTTCGTTAAGGAGATATTAAGCAAAAACCCCGACCAATCAGAGCGCGCGCCTTCCGCCTGAGTTCCCGCGGTAGCGTTGGCTACGAGGTAGGCGACCGCGCTTGTGCTACGAACGTACGAACAAGCAAGTCGGCATGCATCGAAGGAAACCGCGTTACACATTTTTTTTTTTTGAAGCAGAATCTCAAATAAGAATAATTTGAAGTAAGAGGACAAGAAGTACGTAAATTTCGTTTTTAAATAAGGCATAAACGAAAAGGTAACGTAACAGAAAATGTACGACAAGTGATCGTAATTCGTTATTGAGGTAAAAATCCGTAGTTTAACAACAGCCAACACAACTAAATTTAAAAAATAATATTAGGTGTACGAATAAATTCTTTCCGACTGGAATTTCTATCGCGGTGGTATTCAGAAGGTGCCAGAAAAATGGCAAAAGGTAATGAACAATAATGGAAATTATTGCGATGATCGAGTTGTTTTCATATCGGAAAGAATTTATTTCTACACCTAATAATCACCATTAAATTAAACAAAACTCACCCTTTCGGACATTCCTTTCCTTGCTTTCCTTCCCTTTCCGGAAACCTGGCCACTGTACCGATCCTGGTCATCGGCGTCCAGTGCTCAGCTGATCGCAGGGTCAATGTACCGAATATTCACTTCACTGCACGGCTACTAACACTGATCACTGAACCGATCCTGGTCATCGATGGACGAGCCCAGTGCACAGCTGGTTTCAGGTACACGACACCATCCAAGGTTAATGTGCCGAATATTCACTTCACTGCACGGCTACTAACACTGATCACTGAATTTATTTATCACGGAACGTGTCGTTCCTACGTTATAAAAATTGGTGGCCCCGAAAGGGGCCGATTGTGTATCAATTGAGCCAGTGCTCGAAGTGCCCGCCCTCCGCGTCTATGCACGCCTCGGCACGTGTGATCAGCTGGCTCTGCACGGCCCGCAATGTTTGCGGCGTGATATTGGCCACCGCACCGTGAATACGCGCCACAATGTCGTCCAGCGAATCCACTGGCTGACGGTACACCTCATCCTGAAATGATTGTTGTGCAACAAATACAAAACGTAAGTAAAAACAGAATACAGTACTCCCTCGCCGAAGGGTCGGTTTGGCGTACACGATCTGGACTTTTCGCTATTCCCACCACTTCTGTCTCACTCTTGTCCGGCGAAGGTGAGAGCGAGTGACGACGGTAGGAGCAGACGACGCGTTGATGTTTTGTCTCGCTCCCTCCTTCTGACGCCTGTCACTCCGTCCTTTGCGTGCGCGACGGTCGGAGACGAAATCATCGTAGAGACGAAAACGGCTTCCGCGAAAGTTGACGCAGGCCCGGCTCAAGTCATTTTTGCGCCCAAGACGAACTTGTCAAATTGCGCCCTTATAATACATTCATTTGAGATTATTTGTGACTTTACTGTGAAAAATTAGGCAATTGCTTAGGGCATAAGATTGACAGGGGGCGCAAAATGGTCTTTTCATTGTTGACATTGTTGAAAATAAACTTTTAAATGAAATACTACAAATTGTACTGCAACTGTTTTAAACCACGAATAAAAATTCAGAGTAAGGTCATCAATAATCTCAAATAAATGTATTATAATAAAGGGCTCAATTGGACAAGTTCGCCTACGGCGCAAAAAAGGCTCGTGCCGTGCCTGGCTATCTGACCGTGGCGCGCATGCGTCGAGCAGTCACGATTTCATCTGAGCGCTCGCGCCCGCCGCGCACGCCAAACTTTCCATCTCGCTCCCCCCTTCGGCCAGAAAGAAGGGAGAAACGAACACTCGGAATTAGGGCTCCGTTCACGATACGGGCTCAACGCCGGTCCCGACCAGCGAGCCCTCAGCGAGGAAATACTAAGTAAAAGCAATAATGAAATTACCTTCAGGTAGCCCCAGAAGAAAAAATCCAGCGGGGTCATATCCGGTGACCGTGGGGGCCACGCAACAGGACCGCCGCGGCCGATCCACCTGTCCTGGAAGGTTTCGTCAAGGTAGTCGCGGGCAATTGTGGCGTAGTGAGGTCCAGCCCCGTCGTGCTGATAGACCATGTTCTGTCGGATATCATCTGGAATATGGTTCATGAGATCCGGCAGAACATGTTCTAAAAACACTTTATACGCTGGGCCGTCCATCCTGTCCGGCAGCATGTACGGCCCAACGATAAACTCACCACAAATGCCGGCCCATACATTAATCGACCAACGGACTTGTGCTGCGCGTGTCCGAAGCGCTAGTGGATTCTCGTCGCTCCACACGTGCCGATTGTGGGAATTGAAGCACCCTTCCCTATTGAAGAGTGCTTCATCCGTCCACAATATGTACTTGCAGAACGACGGATTCCGCTGCACTTCTCCCAACAGCCACACTGAATATTCAACCCGCTGGTCGCCATCCCCGGGGTGCAAATGTTGCACCCGTACATAGCTGTACGGATGCAACATGTTTTCCTGCAGGGTTCGGTGTACCGCCATTCTGCTGACACTAGAAGAAAATGCAGAAACATCCATTATTAGATTACATTAGTTTTCCTTAATTAATACTTTCTGCAGTTATCATGTACTGTGACTTACTCTAGGCGGCGGCTCAAGTCGCGGACACTGACGGTCGGGTCCTCGTCAATGGCACGCAAAACGTTTTCTTCGACCGCGACGTTCCGCGCGGCTCTGGGTCGACCGATGTCGCTGCCTCGCGGCATCAGCGACCCCGTCGAGTACAATCTAGACGCTAAGCGTCTAATCGTATCCGCGCTTGGGGTTTCGATGCGCGGGTATTCCCGTGACAACGCTCGCACGGTAGCCCTTGCATCCCCGTTGTTCCGGGCGTACACCCAGAACATCGCGTAGTATTCTTGAGCGGTATACATTTCTGGACGAGATTTCAACTAGACTCGTGGCTGACGGTCTCGGGCGAGAGCGATCTGTAGCCTACGCTATTGTTTTGTTTTGACGATCGTCGGTCAGATCGCTCTATCCCACTCGGTCTCGATGTGTTTCGTTCGATCTCTTCGTCGCGCGGTGCAACAATGTATGTGGCAACTCGTTTTGACGATCGTCAACTCGACCAATCGTCACAGCAGCGGACTGCACAGCCACGAGTCTTCTCGGTCACGAGACCGAGTGGGATAGAGCGATCTGACCGACGATCGTCAAAACAAAACAATAGCGTAGGCTACAGATCGCTCTCGCCCGAGACCGTCAGCCACGAGTCTAGTTGAAATCTCGTCCAGAAATGTATACCGCTCAAGAATACTACGCGATGTTCTGGGTGTACGCCCGGAACAACGGGGATGCAAGGGCTACCGTGCGAGCGTTGTCACGGGAATACCCGCGCATCGAAACCCCAAGCGCGGATACGATTAGACGCTTAGCGTCTAGATTGTACTCGACGGGGTCGCTGATGCCGCGAGGCAGCGACATCGGTCGACCCAGAGCCGCGCGGAACGTCGCGGTCGAAGAAAACGTTTTGCGTGCCATTGACGAGGACCCGACCGTCAGTGTCCGCGACTTGAGCCGCCGCCTAGAGTAAGTCACAGTACATGATAACTGCAGAAAGTATTAATTAAGGAAAACTAATGTAATCTAATAATGGATGTTTCTGCATTTTCTTCTAGTGTCAGCAGAATGGCGGTACACCGAACCCTGCAGGAAAACATGTTGCATCCGTACAGCTATGTACGGGTGCAACATTTGCACCCCGGGGATGGCGACCAGCGGGTTGAATATTCAGTGTGGCTGTTGGGAGAAGTGCAGCGGAATCCGTCGTTCTGCAAGTACATATTGTGGACGGATGAAGCACTCTTCAATAGGGAAGGGTGCTTCAATTCCCACAATCGGCACGTGTGGAGCGACGAGAATCCACTAGCGCTTCGGACACGCGCAGCACAAGTCCGTTGGTCGATTAATGTATGGGCCGGCATTTGTGGTGAGTTTATCGTTGGGCCGTACATGCTGCCGGACAGGATGGACGGCCCAGCGTATAAAGTGTTTTTAGAACATGTTCTGCCGGATCTCATGAACCATATTCCAGATGATATCCGACAGAACATGGTCTATCAGCACGACGGGGCTGGACCTCACTACGCCACAATTGCCCGCGACTACCTTGACGAAACCTTCCAGGACAGGTGGATCGGCCGCGGCGGTCCTGTTGCGTGGCCCCCACGGTCACCGGATATGACCCCGCTGGATTTTTTCTTCTGGGGCTACCTGAAGGTAATTTCATTATTGCTTTTACTTAGTATTTCCTCGCTGAGGGCTCGCTGGTCGGGACCGGCGTTGAGCCCGTATCGTGAACGGAGCCCTAATTCCGAGTGTTCGTTTCTCCCTTCTTTCTGGCCGAAGGGGGGAGCGAGATGGAAAGTTTGGCGTGCGCGGCGGGCGCGAGCGCTCAGATGAAATCGTGACTGCTCGACGCATGCGCGCCACGGTCAGATAGCCAGGCACGGCACGAGCCTTTTTTGCGCCGTAGGCGAACTTGTCCAATTGAGCCCTTTATTATAATACATTTATTTGAGATTATTGATGACCTTACTCTGAATTTTTATTCGTGGTTTAAAACAGTTGCAGTACAATTTGTAGTATTTCATTTAAAAGTTTATTTTCAACAATGTCAACAATGAAAAGACCATTTTGCGCCCCCTGTCAATCTTATGCCCTAAGCAATTGCCTAATTTTTCACAGTAAAGTCACAAATAATCTCAAATGAATGTATTATAAGGGCGCAATTTGACAAGTTCGTCTTGGGCGCAAAAATGACTTGAGCCGGGCCTGCGTCAACTTTCGCGGAAGCCGTTTTCGTCTCTACGATGATTTCGTCTCCGACCGTCGCGCACGCAAAGGACGGAGTGACAGGCGTCAGAAGGAGGGAGCGAGACAAAACATCAACGCGTCGTCTGCTCCTACCGTCGTCACTCGCTCTCACCTTCGCCGGACAAGAGTGAGACAGAAGTGGTGGGAATAGCGAAAAGTCCAGATCGTGTACGCCAAACCGACCCTTCGGCGAGGGAGTACTGTATTCTGTTTTTACTTACGTTTTGTATTTGTTGCACAACAATCATTTCAGGATGAGGTGTACCGTCAGCCAGTGGATTCGCTGGACGACATTGTGGCGCGTATTCACGGTGCGGTGGCCAATATCACGCCGCAAACATTGCGGGCCGTGCAGAGCCAGCTGATCACACGTGCCGAGGCGTGCATAGACGCGGAGGGCGGGCACTTCGAGCACTGGCTCAATTGATACACAATCGGCCCCTTTCGGGGCCACCAATTTTTATAACGTAGGAACGACACGTTCCGTGATAAATAAATTCAGTGATCAGTGTTAGTAGCCGTGCAGTGAAGTGAATATTCGGCACATTAACCTTGGATGGTGTCGTGTACCTGAAACCAGCTGTGCACTGGGCTCGTCCATCGATGACCAGGATCGGTTCAGTGATCAGTGTTAGTAGCCGTGCAGTGAAGTGAATATTCGGTACATTGACCCTGCGATCAGCTGAGCACTGGACGCCGATGACCAGGATCGGTACAGTGGCCAGGTTTCCGGAAAGGGAAGGAAAGCAAGGAAAGGAATGTCCGAAAGGGTGAGTTTTGTTTAATTTAATGGTGATTATTAGGTGTAGAAATAAATTCTTTCCGATATGAAAACAACTCGATCATCGCAATAATTTCCATTATTGTTCATTACCTTTTGCCATTTTTCTGGCACCTTCTGAATACCACCGCGATAGAAATTCCAGTCGGAAAGAATTTATTCGTACACCTAATATTATTTTTTAAATTTAGTTGTGTTGGCTGTTGTTAAACTACGGATTTTTACCTCAATAACGAATTACGATCACTTGTCGTACATTTTCTGTTACGTTACCTTTTCGTTTATGCCTTATTTAAAAACGAAATTTACGTACTTCTTGTCCTCTTACTTCAAATTATTCTTATTTGAGATTCTGCTTCAAAAAAAAAAAATGTGTAACGCGGTTTCCTTCGATGCATGCCGACTTGCTTGTTCGTACGTTCGTAGCACAAGCGCGGTCGCCTACCTCGTAGCCAACGCTACCGCGGGAACTCAGGCGGAAGGCGCGCGCTCTGATTGGTCGGGGTTTTTGCTTAATATCTCCTTAACGAAGCTTCGGACAATATTTTCGCTAAGGAAAAAGTTGTTTCAAATCACCCCCTGAGTCACCCCTTTCAAGGAAACGCGACATTTTTGGGACACCCTGTATAGTCGTCGGACATGTCGGCGGCTTGCCAACTTTGGCCCGGGGTCGTGGGGACGATCCAATAGTCGTCGGACATGTCGGCGGCTGGTCAACTTTGGCCCGTGGTCGTGGGGACGACCCTATAGTCGTTGGACATGTCGGCGGCTGGCCAACTTTGGCCCGTGGTTGTGGGGACGACCCTATAGTCGTTGGACATGACGGTGGCGGGCCAATCTAGTCCCGGGGTCGTGGGGACGACCCTATAGTCGTCGGACAAGACGGCGGCTGGACATCTTTGGCCCGGGGTCGTGGGGACGACCCTATAGTCGTCGGACATGTTGGCGGCTTGTCAGCCTAGTCCCGGGGTCGTCGGTACGGCCCTATAGTCGTCGGACAAGTCGGCGGCGGGCCAACCTTGTCCCGAGGTCCTGGGGACGACCCTATAGTCATCGGACTTGACGGTGGCGGGCCAATCTAGTCCCGGGGTCGTGGGGACGACCCTACAGTCGTCGGACATTTCGGCGGCTTGCCAACTTTGGCCCGGGGTCGTGGGGACGACCCTATAGTCGTCGGACATGTTGGCGGGTTGTCAGCCTAGTCCCGGGGTCGTGGGTACGACCCTATAGTCGTCGGACAAGTCGGCGGCGGGCCAACCTTGTCCCGGTGTCGTGGGGACGACCCTATAGTCGTCGGACATGTCGGCGGCTGGCCAACTTTGGCCCGTGGTCGTGGGGACGACCCTATAGTCGTCGGACATGTCGGCGGCTGGCCAACTTTGGCCCGGTGTCGTGGGGACGACCCAATAGTCGTCGGACATGTCGGCGGCTGGCCAACTTTGGCCCGGTGTCGTGGGGACGACTCTATATTCGTCGGACATGTCGGCGGCTGGCCAACCTAGACCCGGGGTCGTGGGGACGACCCTATAGTCGTCGGACATGTCGGCGGCTTGCCAACTTTGGCCCGGGGTCGTGGGGACGATCCAATAGTCGTCGGACATGTCGGCGGCTGGTCAACTTTGGCCCGTGGTCGTGGGGACGACCCTATAGTCGTTGGACATGTCGGCGGCTGGCCAACTTTGGCCCGTGGTTGTGGGGACGACCCTATAGTCGTTGGACATGACGGTGGCGGGCCAATCTAGTCCCGGGGTCGTGGGGACGACCCTATAGTCGTCGGACAAGACGGCGGCTGGACATCTTTGGCCCGGGGTCGTGGGGACGACCCTATAGTCGTCGGACATGTTGGCGGCTTGTCAGCCTAGTCCCGGGGTCGTGGGTACGGCCCTATAGTCGTCGGACAAGTCGGCGGCGGGCCAACCTTGTCCCGAGGTCCTGGGGACGACCCTATAGTCATCGGACTTGACGGTGGCGGGCCAATCTAGTCCCGGGGTCGTGGGGACGACCCTATAGTCGTCGGACTTGACGGTGGCGGGCCAATCTAGTCCCGGGGTCGTGGGGACGACCCTATAGTCGCCGGACTTGACGGTGGCGGGCCAATCTAGTCCCGGGGTCGTGGGGACGACCCTATAGTCGTCGGACTTGACGGTGGCGGGCCAGTCTAGTCCCGGGTCGTGGGCACGACCCTATAGTCGTCGGAAATGTCGCCGGCTGGCCAACTTTGGCCCGTGGTCGTGGGGACGACCCTATAGTCGTCAGACATGACGGTGGCGAGCCAACCTAGTCCCGGGGTCGTGGGGACGACCCTATAGTCGTCGGACAAGTCGGCGGCGAGCCCACCTAGTCGGGGGGTCGTGGGGACGACCCTATAGGTGTCGGACAAGTCGGCGGCCGGCCAAACTAGTCCGGGAGTCGTGGGGACGACCCTATAGTCGTCGGACATGACGGTGGCGGGCCAGTCTAGTCCCGGGTCGTGGGGACGACCCTATAGTCGTCGGACATGTCGGCGGCTGGCCAACTTTGGCCCGTGGTCGTGGGGACGACCCTATAGTCGTCGGAAATGTCGGTGGCTGTCCAACTTTGGCCCGGGGGTCGTGGGGACGACCCTATAGTCGTCGGACATGTCGACGGCGAGCCAACATTGACCCGGGGTCGTGAGGACGACTCTATAGTCGTCGGACATGACGGTGGCGGGCCAGTCTAGTCCCGGGTCATGGGGACGACCCTATAGTCGTCGGACAAGTCGGCGGCTTGCCAACTTTGGCCCGTGGTCGTGGGGACGACCCTATAGTCGTCGGAAATGACGGTGGCGGGCCAATCTAGTCCCGGGGTCGTGGGGACGACCCTATAGTCGTCGGACATGTCGGCGGCTGGCCAACCTAGTCCCGGGGTCGTGGGGACGACCCTATAATCGTCGGACAAGCCGGCGATTGGCTAACTTTGGCCCGTGGTCGTGGGGACGACCCTATAATCGTCGGACAAGTCGGCGGCTGTCCAGCTTTGGCCCGTGGTCGTGGGGACGACCCTATAATCGTCGGACAAGTCGGCGGCTGTCCAACTTTGGCCCGGGGCCGTGGGGACGACCCTATAGTCGTCGGACTTGACGGTGGCGGGCCAATCTAGTCCCGGGGTCGTGGGGACGACCCTATAGTCGTCAGACATGTCGGTGGCGGGCCAGTCTAGTCCCGGGTCGTGGGGACGACCCTATAGTCGTCGGACATGTCGGCGGCTGGCCAACTTTGGCCCGTGGTCGTGGGGAGGACCCTATACTCGTCGGACAAGTCGGCGGCGTACCAACCTAGTCCGGGGGTCGTGGGGACGACCCTATAGTCGTCGGACATGACGGTGGCGGGCCACTCTAGTCCGGGTCATGGGGAAGACCCTATAGTCGTCGGACATGTCGGCGGCTGGCCAACTTTGGCCCGTGGTCGTGGGGAGGACCCTATACTCGTCGGACAAGTCGGCGGCGTACCAACCTAGTCCGGGGGTCGTGGGGACGACCATATAGTCGTCGGACATGACGGTGGCGGGCCAACCTAGTCCGGGGGTCGTGGGGACGACCCTATAGTCGTCGGACATGACGGTGGCGGGCCAGTCTAGTCCCGGGTCGTGGGGACGACCCTATAGTCGTCGGACATGTCGGCGGCTGGCCAACTTTGGCCCGTGGTCGTGGGGACGACCCTATAGTCGTCGGACATGTTGGCGGCTTGTCAGCCTAGTCCCGGGGTCGTGGGTACGGCCCTATAGTCGTCGGACAAGTCGGCGGCGGGCCAACCTTGTCCCGAGGTCCTGGGGACGACCCTATAGTCATCGGACTTGACGGTGGCGGGCCAATCTAGTCCCGGGTCGTGGGGACGACCCTATAGTCGTCGGACATGTCGGCGGCTGGCCAACTTTGGCCCGTGGTCGTGGGGACGACCCTATAGTCGTCGGACATGACGGTGGCGGGCCAGTCTAGTCCCGGGTCGTGGGGACGACCCTATAGTCGTCGGACATGTCGGCGGCTGGCCAACTTTGGCCCGTGGTCGTGGGGACGACCCTATAGTCGTCGGAAATGACGGTGGCGGGCCAATCTAGTCCCGGGGTCGTGGGGAGGACCCTATACTCGTCGGACAAGTCGGCGGCGTACCAACCTAGTCCGGGGGTCGTGGGGACGACCCTATAGTCGTCGGACATGACGGTGGCGGGCCACTCTAGTCCCGGGTCATGGGGACGACCCTATAGTCGTCGGACATGTCGGCGGCTGGCCAACTTTGGCCCGTGGTCGTGGGGAGGACCCTATACTCGTCGGACAAGTCGGCGGCGTACCAACCTAGTCCGGGGGTCGTGGGGACGACCATATAGTCGTCGGACATGACGGTGGCGGGCCAGTCTAGTCCCGGGTCATGGGGACGACCCTATAGTCGTCGGACAAGTCGGCGGCTTGCCAACTTTGGCCCGTGGTCGTGGGGACGACCCTATAGTCGTCGGAAATGACGGTGGCGGGCCAATCTAGTCCCGGGGTCGTGGGGACGACCCTATAGTCGTCGGACATGTCGGCGGCTGGCCAACCTAGTCCCGGGGTCGTGGGGACGACCCTATAATCGTCGGACAAGCCGGCGATTGGCCAACTTTGGCCCGTGGTCGTGGGGACGACCCTATAATCGTCGGACAAGTCGGCGGCTGTCCAGCTTTGGCCCGGGGTCGTGGGGACGACCCTATAGTCGTCGGACAAGTCGGCGGCTGTCCAGGTTTGGCCCGGGGTCGTGGGGACGACCCTATAGTCGTCGGACTTGACGGTGGCGGGCCAACCTAGTCCGGGGGTCGTGGGGACGACCATATAGTCGTCGGATATGTCGGCGGCAGGCCAACTTTGGCCCGCGGTCGTGGGGACGACCCTATAGTCGTCGGACAAGTCGGCGGCGGGCCAACCTAGTCCCGGGGTCGTGGGGACGACCCTATAATCGTCGGACAAGCCGGCGATTGGCCAACTTTGGCCCGTGGTCGTGGGGACGACCCTATAATCGTCGGACAAGTCGGCGGCTGTCCAACTTTGGCCCGGGGCCGTGGGGACGACCCTATAGTCGTCGGACTTGACGGTGGCGGGCCAATCTAGTCCCGGGGTCGTGGGGACGACCCTATAGTCGTCAGACATGTCGGTGGCGGGCCAGTCTAGTCCCGGGTCGTGGGGACGACCCTATAGTCGTCGGACATGTCGGCGGCTGGCCAACTTTGGCCCGTGGTCGTGGGGAGGACCCTATACTCGTCGGACAAGTCGGCGGCGTACCAACCTAGTCCGGGGGTCGTGGGGACGACCCTATAGTCGTGGGACATGACGGTGGCGGGCCACTCTAGTCCCGGGTCATGGGGAAGACCCTATAGTCGTCGGACATGTCGGCGGCTGGCCAACTTTGGCCCGTGGTCGTGTGGAGGACCCTATACTCGTCGGACAAGTCGG
Source organism: Andrena praecox (assembly GCA_963932275.1). Classification (NCBI taxonomy): domain Eukaryota; kingdom Metazoa; phylum Arthropoda; class Insecta; order Hymenoptera; family Andrenidae; genus Andrena; species Andrena praecox. The sequence continues at coordinate 147,620 of CAWVQO010000387.1, read as the reverse complement.
CGGCGTACCAACCTAGTCCGGGGGTCGTGGGGACGACCATATAGTCGTCGGACATGACGGTGGCGGGCCAACCTAGTCCGGGGGTCGTGGGGACGACCCTATAGTCGTCGGACATGACGGTGGCGGGCCAGTCTAGTCCCGGGTCGTGGGAACGACCCTATAGTCGTCGGACATGTCGGCGGCTGGCCAACTTTGGCCCGTGGTCGTGGGGACGACTCTATATTCGTCGGACATGTCGGCGGCTGGCCAACCTAGACCCGGGGTCGTGGGGACGACCCTATAGTCGTCGGACATGTCGGCGGCTTGCCAACTTTGGCCCGGGGTCGTGGGGACGATCCAATAGTCGTCGGACAAGACGGCGGCTGGACATCTTTGGCCCGGGGTCGTGGGGACGACCCTATAGTCGTCGGACATGTTGGCGGCTTGTCAGCCTAGTCCCGGGGTCGTGGGTACGGCCCTATAGTCGTCGGACAAGTCGGCGGCGGGCCAACCTTGTCCCGAGGTCCTGGGGACGACCCTATAGTCATCGGACTTGACGGTGGCGGGCCAATCTAGTCCCGGGGTCGTGGGGACGACCCTATAGTCGTCGGACTTGACGGTGGCGGGCCAATCTAGTCCCGGGGTCGTGGGGACGACTCTATAGTCGTCGGACTTGACGGTGGCGGGCCAATCTAGTCCCGGGGTCGTGGGGACGACCCTATAGTCGTCGGACTTGACGGTGGCGGGCCAGTCTAGTCCCGGGTCGTGGGCACGACCCTATAGTCGTCGGAAATGTCGCCGGCTGGCCAACTTTGGCCCGTGGTCGTGGGGACGACCCTATAGTCGTCAGACATGACGGTGGCGAGCCAACCTAGTCCCGGGGTCGTGGGGACGACCCTATAGTCGTCGGACAAGTCGGCGGCGAGCCCACCTAGTCGGGGGGTCGTGGGGACGACCCTATAGGTGTCGGACAAGTCGGCGGCCGGCCAACCTAGTCCGGGGGTCGTGGGGACGACCCTATAGTCGTCGGACATGACGGTGGCGGGCCAGTCTAGTCCCGGGTCGTGGGGACGACCCTATAGTCGTCGGACATGTCGGCGGCTGGCCAACTTTGGCCCGTGGTCGTGGGGACGACCCTATAGTCGTCGGAAATGTCGGTGGCTGTCCAACTTTGGCCCGGGGGTCGTGGCGACGACCCTATAGTCGTCGGACATGTCGACGGCGAGCCAACATTGACCCGGGGTCGTGAGGACGACTCTATAGTCGTCGGACATGACGGTGGCGGGCCAGTCTAGTCCCGGGTCGTGGGGACGACCCTATAGTCGTCGGACATGTCGGCGGCTGGCCAACTTTGGCCCGTGGTCGTGGGGACGACCCTATAGTCGTCGGAAATGACGGTGGCGGGCCAATCTAGTCCCGGGGTCGTGGGGAGGACCCTATACTCGTCGGACAAGTCGGCGGCGTACCAACCTAGTCCGGGGGTCGTGGGGACGACCCTATAGTCGTCGGACATGACGGTGGCGGGCCACTCTAGTCCCGGGTCATGGGGACGACCCTATAGTCGTCGGACATGTCGGCGGCTGGCCAACTTTGGCCCGTGGTCGTGGGGAGGACCCTATACTCGTCGGACAAGTCGGCGGCGTACCAACCTAGTCCGGGGGTCGTGGGGACGACCATATAGTCGTCGGACATGACGGTGGCGGGCCAGTCTAGTCCCGGGTCATGGGGACGACCCTATAGTCGTCGGACAAGTCGGCGGCTTGCCAACTTTGGCCCGTGGTCGTGGGGACGACCCTATAGTCGTCGGAAATGACGGTGGCGGGCCAATCTAGTCCCGGGGTCGTGGGGACGACCCTATAGTCGTCGGACATGTCGGCGGCTGGCCAACCTAGTCCCGGGGTCGTGGGGACGACCCTATAATCGTCGGACAAGCCGGCGATTGGCCAACTTTGGCCCGTGGTCGTGGGGACGACCCTATAATCGTCGGACAAGTCGGCGGCTGTCCAGCTTTGGCCCGGGGTCGTGGGGACGACCCTATAGTCGTCGGACAAGTCGGCGGCTGTCCAGGTTTGGCCCGGGGTCGTGGGGACGACCCTATAGTCGTCGGACTTGACGGTGGCGGGCCAACCTAGTCCGGGGGTCGTGGGGACGACCATATAGTCGTCGGATATGTCGGCGGCAGGCCAACTTTGGCCCGCGGTCGTGGGGACGACCCTATAGTCGTCGGACAAGTCGGCGGCGGGCCAACCTAGTCCCGGGGTCGTGGGGACGACCCTATAATCGTCGGACAAGCCGGCGATTGGCCAACTTTGGCCCGTGGTCGTGGGGACGACCCTATAATCGTCGGACAAGTCGGCGGCTGTCCAACTTTGGCCCGGGGCCGTGGGGACGACCCTATAGTCGTCGGACTTGACGGTGGCGGGCCAATCTAGTCCCGGGGTCGTGGGGACGACCCTATAGTCGTCAGACATGTCGGTGGCGGGCCAGTCTAGTCCCGGGTCGTGGGGACGACCCTATAGTCGTCGGACATGTCGGCGGCTGGCCAACTTTGGCCCGTGGTCGTGGGGAGGACCCTATACTCGTCGGACAAGTCGGCGGCGTACCAACCTAGTCCGGGGGTCGTGGGGACGACCCTATAGTCGTCGGACATGACGGTGGCGGGCCACTCTAGTCCCGGGTCATGGGGAAGACCCTATAGTCGTCGGACATGTCGGCGGCTGGCCAACTTTGGCCCGTGGTCGTGTGGAGGACCCTATACTCGTCGGACAAGTCGGCGGCGTACCAACCTAGTCCGGGGGTCGTGGGGACGACCATATAGTCGTCGGACATGACGGTGGCGGGCCAACCTAGTCCGGGGGTCGTGGGGACGACCCTATAGTCGTCGGACATGACGGTGGCGGGCCAGTCTAGTCCCGGGTCGTGGGAACGACCCTATAGTCGTCGGACATGTCGGCGGCTGGCCAACTTTGGCCCGTGGTCGTGGGGACGACTCTATATTCGTCGGACATGTCGGCGGCTGGCCAACCTAGACCCGGGGTCGTGGGGACGACCCTATAGTCGTCGGACATGTCGGCGGCTTGCCAACTTTGGCCCGGGGTCGTGGGGACGATCCAATAGTCGTCGGACAAGACGGCGGCTGGACATCTATGGCCCGGGGTCGTGGGGACGACCCTATAGTCGTCGGACATGTTGGCGGCTTGTCAGCCTAGTCCCGGGGTCGTGGGTACGGCCCTATAGTCGTCGGACAAGTCGGCGGCGGGCCAACCTTGTCCCGAGGTCCTGGGGACGACCCTATAGTCATCGGACTTGACGGTGGCGGGCCAATCTAGTCCCGGGGTCGTGGGGACGACCCTATAGTCGTCGGACTTGACGGTGGCGGGCCAATCTAGTCCCGGGGTCGTGGGGACGACTCTATAGTCGTCGGACTTGACGGTGGCGGGCCAGTCTAGTCCCGGGTCGTGGGGACGACCCTATAGTCGTCGGACATGTCGGCGGCTGGCCAACTTTGGCCCGTGGTCGTGGGGACGACCCTATAGTCGTCGGAAATGTCGGTGGCTGTCCAACTTTGGCCCGGGGGTCGTGGCGACGACCCTATAGTCGTCGGACATGTCGACGGCGAGCCAACATTGACCCGGGGTCGTGAGGACGACTCTATAGTCGTCGGACATGTCGGTGGCGGGCCAGTCTAGTCCCGGGTCGTGGGGACGACCCTATAGTCGTCGGACAAGCCGGCGATTGGCCAACTTTGGCCCGTGGTCGTGGGGACGACCCTATAATCGTCGGAAATGACGGTGGCGGGCCAATCTAGTCCCGGGGTCGTGGGGAGGACCCTATACTCGTCGGACAAGTCGGCGGCGTACCAACCTAGTCCGGGGGTCGTGGGGACGACCCTATAGTCGTCGGACATGACGGTGGCGGGCCACTCTAGTCCCGGGTCATGGGGACGACCCTATAGTCGTCGGACATGTCGGCGGCTGGCCAACTTTGGCCCGTGGTCGTGGGGAGGACCCTATACTCGTCGGACAAGTCGGCGGCGTACCAACCTAGTCCGGGGGTCGTGGGGACGACCATATAGTCGTCGGACATGACGGTGGCGGGCCAGTCTAGTCCCGGGTCATGGGGACGACCCTATAGTCGTCGGACAAGTCGGCGGCTTGCCAACTTTGGCCCGTGGTCGTGGGGACGACCCTATAGTCGTCGGAAATGACGGTGGCGGGCCAATCTAGTCCCGGGGTCGTGGGGACGACCCTATAGTCGTCAGACATGTCGGTGGCGGGCCAGTCTAGTCCCGGGTCGTGGGGACGACCCTATAGTCGTCGGACATGTCGGCGGCTGGCCAACTTTGGCCCGTGGTCGTGGGGAGGACCCTATACTCGTCGGACAAGTCGGCGGCGTACCAACCTAGTCCGGGGGTCGTGGGGACGACCCTATAGTCGTGGGACATGACGGTGGCGGGCCACTCTAGTCCCGGGTCATGGGGAAGACCCTATAGTCGTCGGACATGTCGGCGGCTGGCCAACTTTGGCCCGTGGTCGTGTGGAGGACCCTATACTCGTCGGACAAGTCGGCGGCGTACCAACCTAGTCCGGGGGTCGTGGGGACGACCATATAGTCGTCGGACATGACGGTGGCGGGCCAACCTAGTCCGGGGGTCGTGGGGACGACCCTATAGTCGTCGGACATGACGGTGGCGGGCCAGTCTAGTCCCGGGTCGTGGGAACGACCCTATAGTCGTCGGACATGTCGGCGGCTGGCCAACTTTGGCCCGTGGTCGTGGGGACGACTCTATATTCGTCGGACATGTCGGCGGCTGGCCAACCTAGACCCGGGGTCGTGGGGACGACCCTATAGTCGTCGGACATGTCGGCGGCTTGCCAACTTTGGCCCGGGGTCGTGGGGACGATCCAATAGTCGTCGGACAAGACGGCGGCTGGACATCTTTGGCCCGGGGTCGTGGGGACGACCCTATAGTCGTCGGACATGTTGGCGGCTTGTCAGCCTAGTCCCGGGGTCGTGGGTACGGCCCTATAGTCGTCGGACAAGTCGGCGGCGGGCCAACCTTGTCCCGAGGTCCTGGGGACGACCCTATAGTCATCGGACTTGACGGTGGCGGGCCAATCTAGTCCCGGGGACGTGGGGACGACCCTATAGTCGTCGGACTTGACGGTGGCGGGCCAATCTAGTCCCGGGGTCGTGGGGACGACTCTATAGTCGTCGGACTTGACGGTGGCGGGCCAATCTAGTCCCGGGGTCGTGGGGACGACCCTATAGTCGTCGGACTTGACGGTGGCGGGCCAGTCTAGTCCCGGGTCGTGGGGACGACCCTATAGTCGTCGGACATGTCGGCGGCTGGCCAACTTTGGCCCGTGGTCGTGGGGACGACCCTATAGTCGTCGGAAATGTCGGTGGCTGTCCAACTTTGGCCCGGGGGTCGTGGCGACGACCCTATAGTCGTCGGACATGTCGACGGCGAGCCAACATTGACCCGGGGTCGTGAGGACGACTCTATAGTCGTCGGACATGTCGGTGGCGGGCCAGTCTAGTCCCGGGTCGTGGGGACGACCCTATAGTCGTCGGACAAGCCGGCGATTGGCCAACTTTGGCCCGTGGTCGTGGGGACGACCCTATAATCGTCGGAAATGACGGTGGCGGGCCAATCTAGTCCCGGGGTCGTGGGGAGGACCCTATACTCGTCGGACAAGTCGGCGGCGTACCAACCTAGTCCGGGGGTCGTGGGGACGACCCTATAGTCGTCGGACATGACGGTGGCGGGCCACTCTAGTCCCGGGTCATGGGGACGACCCTATAGTCGTCGGACATGTCGGCGGCTGGCCAACTTTGGCCCGTGGTCGTGGGGACGACCCTATAGTCGTCGGAAATGACGGTGGCGGGCCAATCTAGTCCCGGGGTCGTGGGGACGACCCTATAGTCGTCAGACATGTCGGTGGCGGGCCAGTCTAGTCCCGGGTCGTGGGGACGACCCTATAGTCGTCGGACATGTCGGCGGCTGGCCAACTTTGGCCCGTGGTCGTGGGGAGGACCCTATACTCGTCGGACAAGTCGGCGGCGTACCAACCTAGTCCGGGGGTCGTGGGGACGACCCTATAGTCGTGGGACATGACGGTGGCGGGCCACTCTAGTCCCGGGTCATGGGGAAGACCCTATAGTCGTCGGACATGTCGGCGGCTGGCCAACTTTGGCCCGTGGTCGTGTGGAGGACCCTATACTCGTCGGACAAGTCGGCGGCGTACCAACCTAGTCCGGGGGTCGTGGGGACGACCATATAGTCGTCGGACATGACGGTGGCGGGCCAACCTAGTCCGGGGGTCGTGGGGACGACCCTATAGTCGTCGGACATGACGGTGGCGGGCCAGTCTAGTCCCGGGTCGTGGGAACGACCCTATAGTCGTCGGACATGTCGGCGGCTGGCCAACTTTGGCCCGTGGTCGTGGGGACGACTCTATATTCGTCGGACATGTCGGCGGCTGGCCAACCTAGACCCGGGGTCGTGGGGACGACCCTATAGTCGTCGGACATGTCGGCGGCTTGCCAACTTTGGCCCGGGGTCGTGGGGACGATCCAATAGTCGTCGGACAAGACGGCGGCTGGACATCTTTGGCCCGGGGTCGTGGGGACGACCCTATAGTCGTCGGACATGTTGGCGGCTTGTCAGCCTAGTCCCGGGGTCGTGGGTACGGCCCTATAGTCGTCGGACAAGTCGGCGGCGGGCCAACCTTGTCCCGAGGTCCTGGGGACGACCCTATAGTCATCGGACTTGACGGTGGCGGGCCAATCTAGTCCCGGGGTCGTGGGGACGACCCTATAGTCGTCGGACTTGACGGTGGCGGGCCAATCTAGTCCCGGGGTCGTGGGGACGACTCTATAGTCGTCGGACTTGACGGTGGCGGGCCAATCTAGTCCCGGGGTCGTGGGGACGACCCTATAGTCGTCGGACTTGACGGTGGCGGGCCAGTCTAGTCCCGGGTCGTGGGCACGACCCTATAGTCGTCGGAAATGTCGCCGGCTGGCCAACTTTGGCCCGTGGTCGTGGGGACGACCCTATAGTCGTCAGACATGACGGTGGCGAGCCAACCTAGTCCCGGGGTCGTGGGGACGACCCTATAGTCGTCGGACAAGTCGGCGGCGAGCCCACCTAGTCGGGGGGTCGTGGGGACGACCCTATAGGTGTCGGACAAGTCGGCGGCCGGCCAACCTAGTCCGGGGGTCGTGGGGACGACCCTATAGTCGTCGGACATGACGGTGGCGGGCCAGTCTAGTCCCGGGTCGTGGGGACGACCCTATAGTCGTCGGACATGTCGGCGGCTGGCCAACTTTGGCCCGTGGTCGTGGGGACGACCCTATAGTCGTCGGAAATGTCGGTGGCTGTCCAACTTTGGCCCGGGGGTCGTGGCGACGACCCTATAGTCGTCGGACATGTCGACGGCGAGCCAACATTGACCCGGGGTCGTGAGGACGACTCTATAGTCGTCGGACATGACGGTGGCGGGCCAGTCTAGTCCCGGGTCGTGGGGACGACCCTATAGTCGTCGGACATGTCGGCGGCTGGCCAACTTTGGCCCGTGGTCGTGGGGACGACCCTATAGTCGTCGGAAATGACGGTGGCGGGCCAATCTAGTCCCGGGGTCGTGGGGACGACCATATAGTCGTCGGACATGACGGTGGCGGGCCAACCTAGTCCGGGGGTCGTGGGGACGACCCTATAGTCGTCGGACATGACGGTGGCGGGCCAGTCTAGTCCCGGGTCGTGGGAACGACCCTATAGTCGTCGGACATGTCGGCGGCTGGCCAACTTTGGCCCGTGGTCGTGGGGACGACTCTATATTCGTCGGACATGTCGGCGGCTGGCCAACCTAGACCCGGGGTCGTGGGGACGACCCTATAGTCGTCGGACATGTCGGCGGCTTGCCAACTTTGGCCCGGGGTCGTGGGGACGATCCAATAGTCGTCGGACAAGACGGCGGCTGGACATCTTTGGCCCGGGGTCGTGGGGACGACCCTATAGTCGTCGGACATGTTGGCGGCTTGTCAGCCTAGTCCCGGGGTCGTGGGTACGGCCCTATAGTCGTCGGACAAGTCGGCGGCGGGCCAACCTTGTCCCGAGGTCCTGGGGACGACCCTATAGTCATCGGACTTGACGGTGGCGGGCCAATCTAGTCCCGGGGTCGTGGGGACGACCCTATAGTCGTCGGACTTGACGGTGGCGGGCCAATCTAGTCCCGGGGTCGTGGGGACGACTCTATAGTCGTCGGACTTGACGGTGGCGGGCCAGTCTAGTCCCGGGTCGTGGGGACGACCCTATAGTCGTCGGACATGTCGGCGGCTGGCCAACTTTGGCCCGTGGTCGTGGGGACGACCCTATAGTCGTCGGAAATGTCGGTGGCTGTCCAACTTTGGCCCGGGGGTCGTGGCGACGACCCTATAGTCGTCGGACATGTCGACGGCGAGCCAACATTGACCCGGGGTCGTGAGGACGACTCTATAGTCGTCGGACATGTCGGTGGCGGGCCAGTCTAGTCCCGGGTCGTGGGGACGACCCTATAGTCGTCGGACAAGCCGGCGATTGGCCAACTTTGGCCCGTGGTCGTGGGGACGACCCTATAATCGTCGGAAATGACGGTGGCGGGCCAATCTAGTCCCGGGGTCGTGGGGAGGACCCTATACTCGTCGGACAAGTCGGCGGCGTACCAACCTAGTCCGGGGGTCGTGGGGACGACCCTATAGTCGTCGGACATGACGGTGGCGGGCCACTCTAGTCCCGGGTCGGTCATGGGGACGACCCTATAGTCGTCGGACATGTCGGCGGCTGGCCAACTTTGGCCCGTGGTCGTGGGGAGGACCCTATACTCGTCGGACAAGTCGGCGGCGTACCAACCTAGTCCGGGGGTCGTGGGGACGACCATATAGTCGTCGGACATGACGGTGGCGGGCCAGTCTAGTCCCGGGTCATGGGGACGACCCTATAGTCGTCGGACAAGTCGGCGGCTTGCCAACTTTGGCCCGTGGTCGTGGGGACGACCCTATAGTCGTCGGAAATGACGGTGGCGGGCCAATCTAGTCCCGGGGTCGTGGGGACGACCCTATAGTCGTCGGACATGTCGGCGGCTGGCCAACCTAGTCCCGGGGTCGTGGGGACGACCCTATAATCGTCGGACAAGCCGGCGATTGGCCAACTTTGGCCCGTGGTCGTGGGGACGACCCTATAATCGTCGGACAAGTCGGCGGCTGTCCAGCTTTGGCCCGGGGTCGTGGGGACGACCCTATAGTCGTCGGACAAGTCGGCGGCTGTCCAGGTTGGCCCGGGGTCGTGGGGACGACCCTATAGTCGTCGGACTTGACGGTGGCGGGCCAACCTAGTCCGGGGGTCGTGGGGACGACCATATAGTCGTCGGATATGTCGGCGGCAGGCCAACTTTGGCCCGCGGTCGTGGGGACGACCCTATAGTCGTCGGACAAGTCGGCGGCGGGCCAACCTAGTCCCGGGGTCGTGGGGACGACCCTATAATCGTCGGACAAGCCGGCGATTGGCCAACTTTGGCCCGTGGTCGTGGGGACGACCCTATAATCGTCGGACAAGTCGGCGGCTGTCCAACTTTGGCCCGGGGCCGTGGGGACGACCCTATAGTCGTCGGACTTGACGGTGGCGGGCCATCTAGTCCGGGGTCGTGGGACGACCCTATAGTCGTCAGACGTGTCGGTGGCGGGCCAATCTAGTCCCGGGGTCGTGGGGACGACCGTATAGTTGTCGCACATGTCGGCGGCTGGCCAACTTTGGCCCGTGGTCGTGGGGACGATCCAATAATCGTCGGACATGTCGGCGGCTGGCCAACTTTGGCCCGTGGTTGTGGGGACGACCCTATAGTCGTTGGACATGACGGTGGCGGGCCAATCTAGTCCCGGGGTCGTGGGTAAGTCCCTATAGTCGTCGGACAAGACGGCGGCTGGACATCTTTGGCCCGGGGTCGTGGGGACGACCCTATAGTCGTGTGACATGTCGGCGGCTGGCCAACCTGGACCCGGGGTCGTGGAGACGACCCTATTGTCGTCGGACATGACGGTGGCGGGCAATCTAGTCTCGGGGTCTTGGGGACGACCCTATAGTCGTCGGACATGTCGGCGGCTGGCCATCTTTGGCCCGGGGTCGTGGGGACGACCCTATAGTCGTCGGACTTGACGGTGGCGGGCCAATCTAGTCCCGGGGTCGTGGGGACGACCCTATATTCGTCGGACATTTCGGCGGCTGGCCAACTTTGGCCCGGGGTCGTGGGGACGACCCTATAATCGTCGGACATGACGGTGGCGGGCCAATCTAGTCCCGGTGTCGTGGGGACGACCCTATAGTCGTCGGACAAGTCGGCGGCTGGCCATCTTTGGCCCGGGGTCGTGGGGACGACCCTATAGTCGTCGGACATGACGGTGGCGGACCAATCTAGTCCTGGAGTCGTGGGGACGACCCTACAGTCGTCGGACATTTCGGCGGCTTGCCAACTTTGGCCCGGGTCGTGGGGACGACCCTATAGTCGTCGGACATGTCGGCGGCTGGCCAACTTTGGCCCGGGGTCGTGGGGACGATCCTATAGTCGTCGAATATGTCGGCGGCTGGCCAACTTTGGCCCGTGGTCGTGGGGACGACCCTATAGTCGTCGGACATGACGGTGGCGGGCCAGTCTAGTCCCGGGTCATGGGGACGACCCTATAGTCGTCGGACAAGTCGGCGGCTGGCCAACTTTGGCCCGTGGTCGTGGGGACGACCCTAAGTCGTCGGACAAGTCGGCGGCGGGGCAACCTAGTCCCGGGGTCGTGGGGACCACCCTATAGTCGTCGGACATGACGGTGGTGGGCCAGTCTAGTCCCGGGTCGTGGGGACGACCCTATAGTCGTCGGACATGTCGGCGGCTGGCCAACTTTGGCCCGTGGTCGTGGGGAGGACCCTATACTCGTCGGAAAAGTCGGCGGCGAGCCAACCTAGTCCGGGGGTCGTGGGGACGACCCTATAGTCGTCGGAGAAGTCTGCGGCGGGCCAACCTAGTCCCGGGGTCGTAGGACGACCCTATAGTCGTCGGACATGTCGGCGGCTGGCCAACTTTGGCCCGTGGTCGTGGGGACGATCCAATAGTCGTCGGACATGTCGGCGGCTGGCCAGCTTTGGCCCGTGGTCGTGGGACGACCCTATAGTCGTCGGACATGTCGGCGGCTAGCCAACATTGGCCCGTGGTCGTGGGGACGACCCAATAGTCGTTGGAAATGTCAGCGGCTGGCCAACATTGGCCCGTGGTCGTGGGGACGACCCAATAGTCGTTGGAAATGTCAGCGGCTAGCCAACATTGGCCCGTGGTCGTGGGGACGACCCAATAGTCGTCGGACATGTCGGCGGCTGGCCAATCTAGTCCCGGGGTCGTGGGGACGACCCTATAGTCTTCGGACATGTCGGCGGCTGTCCAACTTTGGCCCGTGGTCGTGGGGACGATCCAATAGTCGTCGGACATGTCGGCGGCGAGCCAAACCTACTCCCGGGGTCGTGGGGACGACCCTATAGTCGTCGGACAAGTCGACGGCGGGGGCAACCTAGTCCCGGGGTCGTGGGGACCACCCTATAGTCGTCGGACATGACGGTGGCGGACCAATCTAGTCCGGGGTCGTGGGGACGACCCTATAGTCGTCGGACAAGTCGGCGGCGGGGCAACCTAGTCCCGGGGTCGTGGGGACCACCCTATAGTCGTCGGACATGACGGCGGCTGGCCAACTTTGGCCCGTGGTCGTGGGACGATCCGATAGTCGTTGGACATGACGGTGGCGGGCCAATCTAGTCCCGAGGTCGTCGGGACGACCCTATAGTCGTCGGACATGACGGTGGCGAGCCAACCTACTCCCGGGGTCGTGGGGACGACCCTATAGTCGTCGGACAAGTCGGCGGCGGGGGCAACCTAGTCCCGGGGTCGTGGGGACCACCCTATAGTCGTCGGACATGACGGTGGCGGACCAATCTAGTCCCGGGGTCGTGGGGACGACCCTATAGTCGTCGGACAAGTCGGCGGCGGGGCAACCTAGTCCCGGGGTCGAGGGGACCACCCTATAGTCGTCGGACATGACGGTGGCGGGCCAATCTAGTCCCGGGGTCGTGGGGACGACCCTATAGTCTTCGGACATGTCGGCGGCAGTCCAACTTTGGCCCGTGGTCGTGGGGACGATCCAATAGTCGTCGGACATGTCGGCGGCTGGCCAGCTTTGGCCCGGGGTCGTAGGGACGACCCTATAGTCGTCGGACAAGTCGGCGGCGGGGCAACCTAGTCCGGGGTCGTGGGGACCACCCTATAGTCGTCGGACATGACGGTGGCGGACCAATCTAGTCCCGGGGTCGTGGGGACGACCCTATAGTCGTCGGACAAGTCGGCGGCGGGGCAACCTAGTCCCGGGGTCGTGGGGACCACCCTATAGTCGTCGGACATGACGGTGGCGGGCCAATCTAGTCCCGGGGTCGTGGGGACGACCCTATAGTCTTCGGACATGTCGGCGGCAGTCCAACTTTGGCCCGTGGTCGTGGGGACGATCCAATAGTCGTCGGACATGTCGGCGGCTGGCCAGCTTTGGCCCGGGGTCGTAGGGACGACCCTATAGTCGTCGCACATGTCGGCGATTGGCCAACATTGGCCGGGGTCGTGGGGACGACATTATAGTCGTCGGACATGTCGGCGGCTGGCCAACCTAGTCCCGAGGTCGTGGGGACGACCCTATAGTCGTCGGACTTGACGGTGGCGGGCCAACCTAGTCCCGGGGTCGTGGGGACGACCCTACAGTCGTCGGACATTTCGGCGTCTTGCCAACTTTGGCCCGGGGTCGTGTGGACGACCCTATAGTCGTCGGACATGTCGGCGGGTGGCCAACCTAGTCCCGGGGTCGTGGGGACGATCCAATAGTCGACGGACATGTCGGCGGCTAGCCAACATTGGCCCGTGGTCGTGCGGACGACCCAATAGTCGTTGGAAATGTCAGCGGCTGGCCAACTTTGACCCGGGGTCGTGGGGACGACCCTATAGTCGTCGGACTTGACGGTGGCGGGCCAATCTAGTCCCGGGGTTGTGGGGACGACCCTACAGTCGTCGGACATTTCGGCGGCTTGCCAACTTTGGCCCGGGGTCGTGGGGACGATCCAATAATCGTCGGACATGTCGGTGGCTGGTCAACTTTGGTCCGTGGTCGTGGGGACGACCCTATAGTCGTTGGACATGTCAGCGGCCGGCCAACTTTGGCTCGGTGTCGTGGGGACGACCCAATAGTCGTCGGACATGTCGGCGGCTGGCCAACTTTGGCCCGGTGTCGTGGGGACGACTCTATAGTCGTCGGACATGTCGGCGGCTGGCCAACTTTGGCCCGGTGTCGTGGGGACGACCCTATAGTCGTCGGACTTGTCAGTGGCGGGCCAATCTAGTCCCGAGGTCCTGGGGACGACCCTATAGTCGTCGGACTTGACGGTGGCGGGCCAATCTAGTCCCGGGGTCGTGGGGACGACCCTACAGTCGTCGGACATTTCGGCGGCTGGCCAACTTTGGCCCGGGGTCGTGGGGACGACCCTATAGTCGTCGGACCTGTTGGCGGCTAGTCAGCTTAGTCCCGGGGTCGTGGGTACGGCCCTATAGTCGTCGGACATGACGGTGGCGGGCCAATCTAGTCTCGGGGTCGTGGGGACGACCCTATAGTCGTCGGACATGTCGGCGGCTGGCCAACTTTGGCCCGTGGTCGTGGGGACGACCCTATAGTCGTCGGAAATGTCGGTGGCTGTCCAACTTTGGCCCGGGGGTCGTGGCGACGACCCTATAGTCGTCGGACATGTCGACGGCGAGCCAACATTGACCCGGGGTCGTGAGGACGACTCTATAGTCGTCGGACATGACGGTGGCGGGCCAGTCTAGTCCCGGGTCGTGGGGACGACCCTATAGTCGTCGGACATGTCGGCGGCTGGCCAACTTTGGCCCGTGGTCGTGGGGACGACCCTATAGTCGTCGGAAATGACGGTGGCGGGCCAATCTAGTCCCGGGGTCGTGGGGAGGACCCTATACTCGTCGGACAAGTCGGCGGCGTACCAACCTAGTCCGGGGGTCGTGGGGACGACCCTATAGTCGTCGGACATGACGGTGGCGGGCCACTCTAGTCCCGGGTCATGGGGACGACCCTATAGTCGTCGGACATGTCGGCGGCTGGCCAACTTTGGCCCGTGGTCGTGGGGAGGACCCTATACTCGTCGGACAAGTCGGCGGCGTACCAACCTAGTCCGGGGGTCGTGGGGACGACCATATAGTCGTCGGACATGACGGTGGCGGGCCAGTCTAGTCCCGGGTCATGGGGACGACCCTATAGTCGTCGGACAAGTCGGCGGCTTGCCAACTTTGGCCCGTGGTCGTGGGGACGACCCTATAGTCGTCGGAAATGACGGTGGCGGGCCAATCTAGTCCCGGGGTCGTGGGGACGACCCTATAGTCGTCGGACATGTCGGCGGCTGGCCAACCTAGTCCCGGGGTCGTGGGGACGACCCTATAATCGTCGGACAAGCCGGCGATTGGCCAACCTTGGCCCGTGGTCGTGGGGACGACCCTATAATCGTCGGACAAGTCGGCGGCTGTCCAGCTTTGGCCCGGGGTCGTGGGGACGACCCTATAGTCGTCGGACAAGTCGGCGGCTGTCCAGGTTTGGCCCGGGGTCGTGGGGACGACCCTATAGTCGTCGGACTTGACGGTGGCGGGCCAACCTAGTCCGGGGGTCGTGGGGACGACCATATAGTCGTCGGATATGTCGGCGGCAGGCCAACTTTGGCCCGCGGTCGTGGGGACGACCCTATAGTCGTCGGACAAGTCGGCGGCGGGCCAACCTAGTCCCGGGGTCGTGGGGACGACCCTATAATCGTCGGACAAGCCGGCGATTGGCCAACTTTGGCCCGTGGTCGTGGGGACGACCCTATAATCGTCGGACAAGTCGGCGGCTGTCCAACTTTGGCCCGGGGCCGTGGGGACGACCCTATAGTCGTCGGACTTGACGGTGGCGGGCCAATCTAGTCCCGGGGTCGTGGGGACGACCCTATAGTCGTCAGACATGTCGGTGGCGGGCCAGTCTAGTCCCGGGTCGTGGGGACGACCCTATAGTCGTCGGACATGTCGGCGGCTGGCCAACTTTGGCCCGTGGTCGTGGGGAGGACCCTATACTCGTCGGACAAGTCGGCGGCGTACCAACCTAGTCCGGGGGTCGTGGGGACGACCCTATAGTCGTCGGACATGACGGTGGCGGGCCACTCTAGTCCCGGGTCATGGGGAAGACCCTATAGTCGTCGGACATGTCGGCGGCTGGCCAACTTTGGCCCGTGGTCGTGTGGAGGACCCTATACTCGTCGGACAAGTCGGCGGCGTACCAACCTAGTCCGGGGGTCGTGGGGACGACCATATAGTCGTCGGACATGACGGTGGCGGGCCAACCTAGTCCGGGGGTCGTGGGGACGACCCTATAGTCGTCGGACATGACGGTGGCGGGCCAGTCTAGTCCCGGGTCGTGGGAACGACCCTATAGTCGTCGGACATGTCGGCGGCTGGCCAACTTTGGCCCGTGGTCGTGGGGACGACTCTATATTCGTCGGACATGTCGGCGGCTGGCCAACCTAGACCCGGGGTCGTGGGGACGACCCTATAGTCGTCGGACATGTCGGCGGCTTGCCAACTTTGGCCCGGGGTCGTGGGGACGATCCAATAGTCGTCGGACAAGACGGCGGCTGGACATCTTTGGCCCGGGGTCGTGGGGACGACCCTATAGTCGTCGGACATGTTGGCGGCTTGTCAGCCTAGTCCCGGGGTCGTGGGTACGGCCCTATAGTCGTCGGACAAGTCGGCGGCGGGCCAACCTTGTCCCGAGGTCCTGGGGACGACCCTATAGTCATCGGACTTGACGGTGGCGGGCCAATCTAGTCCCGGGGTCGTGGGGACGACCCTATAGTCGTCGGACTTGACGGTGGCGGGCCAATCTAGTCCCGGGGTCGTGGGGACGACTCTATAGTCGTCGGACTTGACGGTGGCGGGCCAATCTAGTCCCGGGGTCGTGGGGACGACCCTATAGTCGTCGGACTTGACGGTGGCGGGCCAGTCTAGTCCCGGGTCGTGGGCACGACCCTATAGTCGTCGGAAATGTCGCCGGCTGGCCAACTTTGGCCCGTGGTCGTGGGGACGACCCTATAGTCGTCAGACATGACGGTGGCGAGCCAACCTAGTCCCGGGGTCGTGGGGACGACCCTATAGTCGTCGGACAAGTCGGCGGCGAGCCCACCTAGTCGGGGGGTCGTGGGGACGACCCTATAGGTGTCGGACAAGTCGGCGGCCGGCCAACCTAGTCCGGGGGTCGTGGGGACGACCCTATAGTCGTCGGACATGACGGTGGCGGGCCAGTCTAGTCCCGGGTCGTGGGGACGACCCTATAGTCGTCGGACATGTCGGCGGCTGGCCAACTTTGGCCCGTGGTCGTGGGGACGACCCTATAGTCGTCGGAAATGTCGGTGGCTGTCCAACTTTGGCCCGGGGGTCGTGGCGACGACCCTATAGTCGTCGGACATGTCGACGGCGAGCCAACATTGACCCGGGGTCGTGAGGACGACTCTATAGTCGTCGGACATGTCGGTGGCGGGCCAGTCTAGTCCCGGGTCGTGGGGACGACCCTATAGTCGTCGGACAAGCCGGCGATTGGCCAACTTTGGCCCGTGGTCGTGGGGACGACCCTATAATCGTCGGAAATGACGGTGGCGGGCCAATCTAGTCCCGGGGTCGTGGGGAGGACCCTATACTCGTCGGACAAGTCGGCGGCGTACCAACCTAGTCCGGGGGTCGTGGGGACGACCCTATAGTCGTCGGACATGACGGTGGCGGGCCACTCTAGTCCCGGGTCATGGGGACGACCCTATAGTCGTCGGACATGTCGGCGGCTGGCCAACTTTGGCCCGTGGTCGTGGGGAGGACCCTATACTCGTCGGACAAGTCGGCGGCGTACCAACCTAGTCCGGGGGTCGTGGGGACGACCATATAGTCGTCGGACATGACGGTGGCGGGCCAGTCTAGTCCCGGGTCATGGGGACGACCCTATAGTCGTCGGACAAGTCGGCGGCTTGCCAACTTTGGCCCGTGGTCGTGGGGACGACCCTATAGTCGTCGGAAATGACGGTGGCGGGCCAATCTAGTCCCGGGGTCGTGGGGACGACCCTATAGTCGTCGGACATGTCGGCGGCTGGCCAACCTAGTCCCGGGGTCGTGGGGACGACCCTATAATCGTCGGACAAGCCGGCGATTGGCCAACTTTGGCCCGTGGTCGTGGGGACGACCCTATAATCGTCGGACAAGTCGGCGGCTGTCCAGCTTTGGCCCGGGGTCGTGGGGACGACCCTATAGTCGTCGGACAAGTCGGCGGCTGTCCAGGTTTGGCCCGGGGTCGTGGGGACGACCCTATAGTCGTCGGACTTGACGGTGGCGGGCCAACCTAGTCCGGGGGTCGTGGGGACGACCATATAGTCGTCGGATATGTCGGCGGCAGGCCAACTTTGGCCCGCGGTCGTGGGGACGACCCTATAGTCGTCGGACAAGTCGGCGGCGGGCCAACCTAGTCCCGGGGTCGTGGGGACGACCCTATAATCGTCGGACAAGCCGGCGATTGGCCAACTTTGGCCCGTGGTCGTGGGGACGACCCTATAATCGTCGGACAAGTCGGCGGCTGTCCAACTTTGGCCCGGGGCCGTGGGGACGACCCTATAGTCGTCGGACTTGACGGTGGCGGGCCAATCTAGTCCCGGGGTCGTGGGGACGACCCTATAGTCGTCAGACGTGTCGGTGGCGGGCCAATCTAGTCCCGGGGTCGTGGGGACGACCGTATAGTTGTCGCACATGTCGGCGGCTGGCCAACTTTGGCCCGTGGTCGTGGGGACGATCCAATAATCGTCGGACATGTCGGCGGCTGGCCAACTTTGGCCCGTGGTTGTGGGGACGACCCTATAGTCGTTGGACATGACGGTGGCGGGCCAATCTAGTCCCGGGGTCGTGGGTAAGTCCCTATAGTCGTCGGACAAGACGGCGGCTGGACATCTTTGGCCCGGGGTCGTGGGGACGACCCTATAGTCGTGTGACATGTCGGCGGCTGGCCAACCTGGACCCGGGGTCGTGGAGACGACCCTATTGTCGTCGGACATGACGGTGGCGGGCCAATCTAGTCTCGGGGTCTTGGGGACGACCCTATAGTCGTCGGACATGTCGGCGGCTGGCCATCTTTGGCCCGGGGTCGTGGGGACGACCCTATAGTCGTCGGACTTGACGGTGGCGGGCCAATCTAGTCCCGGGGTCGTGGGGACGACCCTATATTCGTCGGACATTTCGGCGGCTGGCCAACTTTGGCCCGGGGTCGTGGGGACGACCCTATAATCGTCGGACATGACGGTGGCGGGCCAATCTAGTCCCGGTGTCGTGGGGACGACCCTATAGTCGTCGGACAAGTCGGCGGCTGGCTATCTTTGGCCCGGGGTCGTGGGGACGACCCTATAGTCGTCGGACATGACGGTGGCGGACCAATCTAGTCCTGGAGTCGTGGGGACGACCCTACAGTCGTCGGACATTTCGGCGGCTTGCCAACTTTGGCCCGGGTCGTGGGGACGACCCTATAGTCGTCGGACATGTCGGCGGCTGGCCAACTTTGGCCCGGGGTCGTGGGGACGATCCTATAGTCGTCGAATATGTCGGCGGCTGGCCAACTTTGGCCCGTGGTCGTGGGGACGACCCTATAGTCGTCGGACATGACGGTGGCGGGCCAGTCTAGTCCCGGGTCATGGGGACGACCCTATAGTCGTCGGACAAGTCGGCGGCTGGCCAACTTTGGCCCGTGGTCGTGGGGACGACCCTATAGTCGTCGGACAAGTCGGCGGCGGGGCAACCTAGTCCCGGGGTCGTGGGGACCACCCTATAGTCGTCGGACATGACGGTGGTGGGCCAGTCTAGTCCCGGGTCGTGGGGACGACCCTATAGTCGTCGGACATGTCGGCGGCTGGCCAACTTTGGCCCGTGGTCGTGGGGAGGACCCTATACTCGTCGGAAAAGTCGGCGGCGAGCCAACCTAGTCCGGGGGTCGTGGGGACGACCCTATAGTCGTCGGAGAAGTCTGCGGCGGGCCAACCTAGTCCCGGGGTCGTAGGGACGACCCTATAGTCGTCGGACATGTCGGCGGCTGGCCAACTTTGGCCCGTGGTCGTGGGGACGATCCAATAGTCGTCGGACATGTCGGCGGCTGGCCAGCTTTGGCCCGTGGTCGTGGGGACGACCCTATAGTCGTCGGACATGTCGGCGGCTAGCCAACATTGGCCCGTGGTCGTGGGGACGACCCAATAGTCGTTGGAAATGTCAGCGGCTGGCCAACATTGGCCCGTGGTCGTGGGGACGACCCAATAGTCGTTGGAAATGTCAGCGGCTAGCCAACATTGGCCCGTGGTCGTGGGGACGACCCAATAGTCGTCGGACATGTCGGCGGCTGGCCAATCTAGTCCCGGGGTCGTGGGGACGACCCTATAGTCTTCGGACATGTCGGCGGCTGTCCAACTTTGGCCCGTGGTCGTGGGGACGATCCAATAGTCGTCGGACATGTCGGCGGCGAGCCAACCTACTCCCGGGGTCGTGGGGACGACCCTATAGTCGTCGGACAAGTCGACGGCGGGGCAACCTAGTCCCGGGGTCGTGGGGACCACCCTATAGTCGTCGGACATGACGGTGGCCGACCAATCTAGTCCCGGGGTCGTGGGGACGACCCTATAGTCGTCGGACAAGTCGGCGGCGGGGCAACCTAGTCCCGGGGTCGTGGGGACCACCCTATAGTCGTCGGACAAGACGGCGGCTGGCCAACTTTGGCCCGTGGTCGTGGGGACGATCCAATAGTCGTCGGACAAGTCGGCGGCTGGCCAACTTTGGCCCGTGGTCGTGGGGACGACCCTATAGTCGTCAGACATGACGGTGGCGAGCCAACCTACTCCCGGGGTCGTGGGGACGACCCTATAGTCGTCGGACAAGTCGGCGGCGGGGCAACCTAGTCCCGGGGTCGTGGGGACCACCCTATAGTCGTCGGACATGACGGTGGCGGACCAATCTAGTCCCGGGGTCGTGGGGACGACCCTATAGTCGTCGGACAAGTCGGCGGCGGGGCAACCTAGTCCCGGGGTCGTGGGGACCACCCTATAGTCGTCGGACATGACGGTGGCGGGCCAATCTAGTCCCGGGGTCGTGGGGACGACCCTATAGTCTTCGGACATGTCGGCGGCAGTCCAACTTTGGCCCGTGGTCGTGGGGACGATCCAATAGTCGTCGGACATGTCGGCGGCTGGCCAGCTTTGGCCCGGGGTCGTAGGGACGACCCTATAGTCGTCGCACATGTCGGCGATTGGCCAACATTGGCCCGGGGTCGTGGGGACGACATTATAGTCGTCGGACATGTCGGCGGCTGGCCAACCTAGTCCCGAGGTCGTGGGGACGACCCTATAGTCGTCGGACTTGACGGTGGCGGGCCAACCTAGTCCCGGGGTCGTGGGGACGACCCTACAGTCGTCGGACATTTCGGCGTCTTGCCAACTTTGGCCCGGGGTCGTGTGGACGACCCTATAGTCGTCGGACATGTCGGCGGGTGGCCAACCTAGTCCCGGGGTCGTGGGGACGATCCAATAGTCGACGGACATGTCGGCGGCTAGCCAACATTGGCCCGTGGTCGTGCGGACGACCCAATAGTCGTTGGAAATGTCAGCGGCTGGCCAACTTTGACCCGGGGTCGTGGGGACGACCCTATAGTCGTCGGACTTGACGGTGGCGGGCCAATCTAGTCCCGGGGTTGTGGGGACGACCCTACAGTCGTCGGACATTTCGGCGGCTTGCCAACTTTGGCCCGGGATCGTGGGGACGATCCAATAATCGTCGGACATGTCGGTGGCTGGTCAACTTTGGTCCGTGGTCGTGGGGACGACCCTATAGTCGTTGGACATGTCAGCGGCCGGCCAACTTTGGCTCGGTGTCGTGGGGACGACCCAATAGTCGTCGGACATGTCGGCGGCTGGCCAACTTTGGCCCGGTGTCGTGGGGACGACTCTATAGTCGTCGGACATGTCGGCGGCTGGCCAACTTTGGCCCGGTGTCGTGGGGACGACCCTATAGTCGTCGGACTTGTCAGTGGCGGGCCAATCTAGTCCCGAGGTCCTGGGGACGACCCTATAGTCGTCGGACTTGACGGTGGCGGGCCAATCTAGTCCCGGGGTCGTGGGGACGACCCTACAGTCGTCGGACATTTCGGCGGCTGGCCAACTTTGGCCCGGGGTCGTGGGGACGACCCTATAGTCGTCGGACCTGTTGGCGGCTAGTCAGCTTAGTCCCGGGGTCGTGGGTACGGCCCTATAGTCGTCGGACATGACGGTGGCGGGCCAATCTAGTCTCGGGGTCGTGGGGACGACCCTATAGTCGTCGGACATGTCGGCGGCTGGCCAACTTTGGCCCGGGGTCGTGGGGACGACCCTATAGTCGTCGGACATGACGGTGGCGGGCCAATCTAGTCCCGGGGTCTTGGGGACGACCCTATAGTCGTCGGACATGTCGGCGGCTGGCCAACTTTAGCGCGTGGTCGTGGGGACGATCCGATTGTCGTCGGACATGTCGGCGGCTGGCCAACCTAGACCCGGGGTCGTGGGGACGACCCTATTGTCGTCGGACAAGGCGGTGGCGGGCCAATCTAGTCCCGGGGTCGTGGGGACGATCCGATAGTCTTTGGACATGACGGTGGCGGGCCAATCTAGTCCCGGGGTCGTGGGGACGACCCTATAGTCGTCGGACATTTCGGCGGCTTGCCAACTTTGGCCCGGGGTCGTGGGGACGATCCAATAGTCGTCGGACATGTTGGCGGCTGGTCAACTTTGGCCCGTGGTCGTGGGGACGACCCTATAGTCGTTGGACATGTCAGCGGCTGGCCAACTTTGGCCCGGTGTCGTGGGGACGACCCAATAGTCGTCGGACATGTCGGCGGCTGGCCAACTTTGGCCCGTGGTCGTGGGGACGATCCGATAGTCGTTGGACATGACGGTGGCGGGCCAATCTAGTCCCGGGGTCGTGGGGACGACCCTATAGTCGTCGGAATTATCGGTGGCGGGCCAATCTAGTCCGGGGGTCGTGGGGACGACCCTACAGTCGTCGGACATTTTGGCGGCTTGCCAACTTTGGCCCGGGGTCGTGGGGACGACCCTATAGTCGTCGGACTTGACGTTGGCGGGCCAATCTAGTCCCGAAGTCGTGGGGACGACCCTATAGTCGTCGGACTTGACGGTGGCCGGCCAATCTATTCCCGGGGTCGTGGGGACGACCCTACAGTCGTCGGACATTTCGGCGGCTTGCCAACTTTGGCCCGGGGTCGTGGGGACGACCCTATAGTCGTCGGACATGTCGGCGGCTGGCCAAAATTGGCCCGAGGTCGTGGGGGCAACCCTATAGTCGTCGGACATGTCGGCGGCTGGCCAACCTAGTCCCGAGGTCGTCAGACTTGACGGTGGCGGGCCAATCTAGTCCCGGGGTCGTGGGGACGACCCTACAGTCGTCGGACATTTCGGTGGCTTGCCAACTTTGGCCCGGGGTCGTGGGGACGACCCTATAGTCGTCGGACATGACGGTGGCGGACCAATCTAGTCCCGTGGTCGTGGGGACGACCCTATAGTCGTCGGACATGTCGGCGGCTAGCCAACATTGGCCCGTGGTCGTGGGGACGACCCAATAGACGTTGGAAATGTCAGCGGCTGGCCAACTTTGACCCGGTGTCGTGGGGACGACTCTATAGTCGTCGGACATATCGGCGGCTGGCCAATCTAGTCCCGGGGTCGTGGGGACGACCCAATAGTCGTTGGAAATGTCAGCGGCTAGCCAACATTGGCCCGTGGTCGTGGGGACGACCCAATAGTCGTCGGACATGTCGGCGGCTGGCCAATCTAGTCCCGGGGTCGTGGGGACGACCCTATAGTCTTCGGACATGTCGGCGGCTGTCCAACTTTGGCCCGTGGTCGTGGGGACGATCCAATAGTCGTCGGACATGTCGGCGGCGAGCCAACCTACTCCCGGGGTCGTGGGGACGACCCTATAGTCGTCGGACAAGTCGACGGCGGGGCAACCTAGTCCCGGGGTCGTGGGGACCACCCTATAGTCGTCGGACATGACGGTGGCGGACCAATCTAGTCCCGGGGTCGTGGGGACGACCCTATAGTCGTCGGACAAGTCGGCGGCGGGGCAACCTAGTCCCGGGGTCGTGGGGACCACCCTATAGTCGTCGGACATGACGGCGGCTGGCCAACTTTGGCCCGTGGTCGTGGGGACGATCCAATAGTCGTCGGACAAGTCGGCGGCTGGCCAACTTTGGCCCGTGGTCGTGGGGACGACCCTATAGTCGTCAGACATGACGGTGGCGAGCCAACCTACTCCCGGGGTCGTGGGGACGACCCTATAGTCGTCGGACAAGTCGGCGGCGGGGCAACCTAGTCCCGGGGTCGTGGGGACCACCCTATAGTCGTCGGACATGACGGTGGCGGACCAATCTAGTCCCGGGGTCGTGGGGACGACCCTATAGTCGTCGGACAAGTCGGCGGCGGGGCAACCTAGTCCCGGGGTCGTGGGGACCACCCTATAGTCGTCGGACATGACGGTGGCGGGCCAATCTAGTCCCGGGGTCGTGGGGACGACCCTATAGTCTTCGGACATGTCGGCGGCAGTCCAACTTTGGCCCGTGGTCGTGGGGACGATCCAATAGTCGTCGGACATGTCGGCGGCTGGCCAGCTTTGGCCCGGGGTCGTAGGGACGACCCTATAGTCGTCGCACATGTCGGCGATTGGCCAACATTGGCCCGGGGTCGTGGGGACGACATTATAGTCGTCGGACATGTCGGCGGCTGGCCAACCTAGTCCCGAGGTCGTGGGGACGACCCTATAGTCGTCGGACTTGACGGTGGCGGGCCAACCTAGTCCCGGGGTCGTGGGGACGACCCTACAGTCGTCGGACATTTCGGCGTCTTGCCAACTTTGGCCCGGGGTCGTGTGGACGACCCTATAGTCGTCGGACATGTCGGCGGGTGGCCAACCTAGTCCCGGGGTCGTGGGGACGATCCAATAGTCGACGGACATGTCGGCGGCTAGCCAACATTGGCCCGTGGTCGTGCGGACGACCCAATAGTCGTTGGAAATGTCAGCGGCTGGCCAACTTTGACCCGGGGTCGTGGGGACGACCCTATAGTCGTCGGACTTGACGGTGGCGGGCCAATCTAGTCCCGGGGTTGTGGGGACGACCCTACAGTCGTCGGACATTTCGGCGGCGGGCCAACCTAGTCCCGGGGTCGTGGGGACGACCCTATAATCGTCGGACAAGCCGGCGATTGGCCAACTTTGGCCCGTGGTCGTGGGGACGACCCTATAATCGTCGGACAAGTCGGCGGCTGTCCAACTTTGGCCCGGGGCCGTGGGGACGACCCTATAGTCGTCGGACTTGACGGTGGCGGGCCAATCTAGTCCCGGGGTCGTGGGGACGACCCTATAGTCGTCAGACGTGTCGGTGGCGGGCCAATCTAGTCCCGGGGTCGTGGGGACGACCGTATAGTTGTCGCACATGTCGGCGGCTGGCCAACTTTGGCCCGTGGTCGTGGGGACGATCCAATAATCGTCGGACATGTCGGCGGCTGGCCAACTTTGGCCCGTGGTCGTGGGGACGACCCTATAGTCGTCGGAAATGACGGTGGCGGGCCAATCTAGTCCCGGGGTCGTGGGGAGGACCCTATACTCGTCGGACAAGTCGGCGGCGTACCAACCTAGTCCGGGGGTCGTGGGGACGACCCTATAGTCGTCGGACATGACGGTGGCGGGCCACTCTAGTCCCGGGTCATGGGGACGACCCTATAGTCGTCGGACATGTCGGCGGCTGGCCAACTTTGGCCCGTGGTCGTGGGGAGGACCCTATACTCGTCGGACAAGTCGGCGGCGTACCAACCTAGTCCGGGGGTCGTGGGGACGACCATATAGTCGTCGGACATGACGGTGGCGGGCCAGTCTAGTCCCGGGTCATGGGGACGACCCTATAGTCGTCGGACAAGTCGGCGGCTTGCCAACTTTGGCCCGTGGTCGTGGGGACGACCCTATAGTCGTCGGAAATGACGGTGGCGGGCCAATCTAGTCCCGGGGTCGTGGGGACGACCCTATAGTCGTCGGACATGTCGGCGGCTGGCCAACCTAGTCCCGGGGTCGTGGGGACGACCCTATAATCGTCGGACAAGCCGGCGATTGGCCAACCTTGGCCCGTGGTCGTGGGGACGACCCTATAATCGTCGGACAAGTCGGCGGCTGTCCAGCTTTGGCCCGGGGTCGTGGGGACGACCCTATAGTCGTCGGACAAGTCGGCGGCTGTCCAGGTTTGGCCCGGGGTCGTGGGGACGACCCTATAGTCGTCGGACTTGACGGTGGCGGGCCAACCTAGTCCGGGGGTCGTGGGGACGACCATATAGTCGTCGGATATGTCGGCGGCAGGCCAACTTTGGCCCGCGGTCGTGGGGACGACCCTATAGTCGTCGGACAAGTCGGCGGCGGGCCAACCTAGTCCCGGGGTCGTGGGGACGACCCTATAATCGTCGGACAAGCCGGCGATTGGCCAACTTTGGCCCGTGGTCGTGGGGACGACCCTATAATCGTCGGACAAGTCGGCGGCTGTCCAACTTTGGCCCGGGGCCGTGGGGACGACCCTATAGTCGTCGGACTTGACGGTGGCGGGCCAATCTAGTCCCGGGGTCGTGGGGACGACCCTATAGTCGTCAGACATGTCGGTGGCGGGCCAGTCTAGTCCCGGGTCGTGGGGACGACCCTATAGTCGTCGGACATGTCGGCGGCTGGCCAACTTTGGCCCGTGGTCGTGGGGAGGACCCTATACTCGTCGGACAAGTCGGCGGCGTACCAACCTAGTCCGGGGGTCGTGGGGACGACCCTATAGTCGTCGGACATGACGGTGGCGGGCCACTCTAGTCCCGGGTCATGGGGAAGACCCTATAGTCGTCGGACATGTCGGCGGCTGGCCAACTTTGGCCCGTGGTCGTGTGGAGGACCCTATACTCGTCGGACAAGTCGGCGGCGTACCAACCTAGTCCGGGGGTCGTGGGGACGACCATATAGTCGTCGGACATGACGGTGGCGGGCCAACCTAGTCCGGGGGTCGTGGGGACGACCCTATAGTCGTCGGACATGACGGTGGCGGGCCAGTCTAGTCCCGGGTCGTGGGAACGACCCTATAGTCGTCGGACATGTCGGCGGCTGGCCAACTTTGGCCCGTGGTCGTGGGGACGACTCTATATTCGTCGGACATGTCGGCGGCTGGCCAACCTAGACCCGGGGTCGTGGGGACGACCCTATAGTCGTCGGACATGTCGGCGGCTTGCCAACTTTGGCCCGGGGTCGTGGGGACGATCCAATAGTCGTCGGACAAGACGGCGGCTGGACATCTTTGGCCCGGGGTCGTGGGGACGACCCTATAGTCGTCGGACATGTTGGCGGCTTGTCAGCCTAGTCCCGGGGTCGTGGGTACGGCCCTATAGTCGTCGGACAAGTCGGCGGCGGGCCAACCTTGTCCCGAGGTCCTGGGGACGACCCTATAGTCATCGGACTTGACGGTGGCGGGCCAATCTAGTCCCGGGGTCGTGGGGACGACCCTATAGTCGTCGGACTTGACGGTGGCGGGCCAATCTAGTCCCGGGGTCGTGGGGACGACTCTATAGTCGTCGGACTTGACGGTGGCGGGCCAATCTAGTCCCGGGGTCGTGGGGACGACCCTATAGTCGTCGGACTTGACGGTGGCGGGCCAGTCTAGTCCCGGGTCGTGGGCACGACCCTATAGTCGTCGGAAATGTCGCCGGCTGGCCAACTTTGGCCCGTGGTCGTGGGGACGACCCTATAGTCGTCAGACATGACGGTGGCGAGCCAACCTAGTCCCGGGGTCGTGGGGACGACCCTATAGTCGTCGGACAAGTCGGCGGCGAGCCCACCTAGTCGGGGGGTCGTGGGGACGACCCTATAGGTGTCGGACAAGTCGGCGGCCGGCCAACCTAGTCCGGGGGTCGTGGGGACGACCCTATAGTCGTCGGACATGACGGTGGCGGGCCAGTCTAGTCCCGGGTCGTGGGGACGACCCTATAGTCGTCGGACATGTCGGCGGCTGGCCAACTTTGGCCCGTGGTCGTGGGGACGACCCTATAGTCGTCGGAAATGTCGGTGGCTGTCCAACTTTGGCCCGGGGGTCGTGGCGACGACCCTATAGTCGTCGGACATGTCGACGGCGAGCCAACATTGACCCGGGGTCGTGAGGACGACTCTATAGTCGTCGGACATGTCGGTGGCGGGCCAGTCTAGTCCCGGGTCGTGGGGACGACCCTATAGTCGTCGGACAAGCCGGCGATTGGCCAACTTTGGCCCGTGGTCGTGGGGACGACCCTATAATCGTCGGAAATGACGGTGGCGGGCCAATCTAGTCCCGGGGTCGTGGGGAGGACCCTATACTCGTCGGACAAGTCGGCGGCGTACCAACCTAGTCCGGGGGTCGTGGGGACGACCCTATAGTCGTCGGACATGACGGTGGCGGGCCACTCTAGTCCCGGGTCATGGGGACGACCCTATAGTCGTCGGACATGTCGGCGGCTGGCCAACTTTGGCCCGTGGTCGTGGGGAGGACCCTATACTCGTCGGACAAGTCGGCGGCGTACCAACCTAGTCCGGGGGTCGTGGGGACGACCATATAGTCGTCGGACATGACGGTGGCGGGCCAGTCTAGTCCCGGGTCATGGGGACGACCCTATAGTCGTCGGACAAGTCGGCGGCTTGCCAACTTTGGCCCGTGGTCGTGGGGACGACCCTATAGTCGTCGGAAATGACGGTGGCGGGCCAATCTAGTCCCGGGGTCGTGGGGACGACCCTATAGTCGTCGGACATGTCGGCGGCTGGCCAACCTAGTCCCGGGGTCGTGGGGACGACCCTATAATCGTCGGACAAGCCGGCGATTGGCCAACTTTGGCCCGTGGTCGTGGGGACGACCCTATAATCGTCGGACAAGTCGGCGGCTGTCCAGCTTTGGCCCGGGGTCGTGGGGACGACCCTATAGTCGTCGGACAAGTCGGCGGCTGTCCAGGTTTGGCCCGGGGTCGTGGGGACGACCCTATAGTCGTCGGACTTGACGGTGGCGGGCCAACCTAGTCCGGGGGTCGTGGGGACGACCATATAGTCGTCGGATATGTCGGCGGCAGGCCAACTTTGGCCCGCGGTCGTGGGGACGACCCTATAGTCGTCGGACAAGTCGGCGGCGGGCCAACCTAGTCCCGGGGTCGTGGGGACGACCCTATAATCGTCGGACAAGCCGGCGATTGGCCAACTTTGGCCCGTGGTCGTGGGGACGACCCTATAATCGTCGGACAAGTCGGCGGCTGTCCAACTTTGGCCCGGGGCCGTGGGGACGACCCTATAGTCGTCGGACTTGACGGTGGCGGGCCAATCTAGTCCCGGGGTCGTGGGGACGACCCTATAGTCGTCAGACGTGTCGGTGGCGGGCCAATCTAGTCCCGGGGTCGTGGGGACGACCGTATAGTTGTCGCACATGTCGGCGGCTGGCCAACTTTGGCCCGTGGTCGTGGGGACGATCCAATAATCGTCGGACATGTCGGCGGCTGGCCAACTTTGGCCCGTGGTTGTGGGGACGACCCTATAGTCGTTGGACATGACGGTGGCGGGCCAATCTAGTCCCGGGGTCGTGGGTAAGTCCCTATAGTCGTCGGACAAGACGGCGGCTGGACATCTTTGGCCCGGGGTCGTGGGGACGACCCTATAGTCGTGTGACATGTCGGCGGCTGGCCAACCTGGACCCGGGGTCGTGGAGACGACCCTATTGTCGTCGGACATGACGGTGGCGGGCCAATCTAGTCTCGGGGTCTTGGGGACGACCCTATAGTCGTCGGACATGTCGGCGGCTGGCCATCTTTGGCCCGGGGTCGTGGGGACGACCCTATAGTCGTCGGACTTGACGGTGGCGGGCCAATCTAGTCCCGGGGTCGTGGGGACGACCCTATATTCGTCGGACATTTCGGCGGCTGGCCAACTTTGGCCCGGGGTCGTGGGGACGACCCTATAATCGTCGGACATGACGGTGGCGGGCCAATCTAGTCCCGGTGTCGTGGGGACGACCCTATAGTCGTCGGACAAGTCGGCGGCTGGCTATCTTTGGCCCGGGGTCGTGGGGACGACCCTATAGTCGTCGGACATGACGGTGGCGGACCAATCTAGTCCTGGAGTCGTGGGGACGACCCTACAGTCGTCGGACATTTCGGCGGCTTGCCAACTTTGGCCCGGGTCGTGGGGACGACCCTATAGTCGTCGGACATGTCGGCGGCTGGCCAACTTTGGCCCGGGGTCGTGGGGACGATCCTATAGTCGTCGAATATGTCGGCGGCTGGCCAACTTTGGCCCGTGGTCGTGGGGACGACCCTATAGTCGTCGGACATGACGGTGGCGGGCCAGTCTAGTCCCGGGTCATGGGGACGACCCTATAGTCGTCGGACAAGTCGGCGGCTGGCCAACTTTGGCCCGTGGTCGTGGGGACGACCCTATAGTCGTCGGACAAGTCGGCGGCGGGGCAACCTAGTCCCGGGGTCGTGGGGACCACCCTATAGTCGTCGGACATGACGGTGGTGGGCCAGTCTAGTCCCGGGTCGTGGGGACGACCCTATAGTCGTCGGACATGTCGGCGGCTGGCCAACTTTGGCCCGTGGTCGTGGGGAGGACCCTATACTCGTCGGAAAAGTCGGCGGCGAGCCAACCTAGTCCGGGGGTCGTGGGGACGACCCTATAGTCGTCGGAGAAGTCTGCGGCGGGCCAACCTAGTCCCGGGGTCGTAGGGACGACCCTATAGTCGTCGGACATGTCGGCGGCTGGCCAACTTTGGCCCGTGGTCGTGGGGACGATCCAATAGTCGTCGGACATGTCGGCGGCTGGCCAGCTTTGGCCCGTGGTCGTGGGGACGACCCTATAGTCGTCGGACATGTCGGCGGCTAGCCAACATTGGCCCGTGGTCGTGGGGACGACCCAATAGTCGTTGGAAATGTCAGCGGCTGGCCAACATTGGCCCGTGGTCGTGGGGACGACCCAATAGTCGTTGGAAATGTCAGCGGCTAGCCAACATTGGCCCGTGGTCGTGGGGACGACCCAATAGTCGTCGGACATGTCGGCGGCTGGCCAATCTAGTCCCGGGGTCGTGGGGACGACCCTATAGTCTTCGGACATGTCGGCGGCTGTCCAACTTTGGCCCGTGGTCGTGGGGACGATCCAATAGTCGTCGGACATGTCGGCGGCGAGCCAACCTACTCCCGGGGTCGTGGGGACGACCCTATAGTCGTCGGACAAGTCGACGGCGGGGCAACCTAGTCCCGGGGTCGTGGGGACCACCCTATAGTCGTCGGACATGACGGTGGCCGACCAATCTAGTCCCGGGGTCGTGGGGACGACCCTATAGTCGTCGGACAAGTCGGCGGCGGGGCAACCTAGTCCCGGGGTCGTGGGGACCACCCTATAGTCGTCGGACATGACGGCGGCTGGCCAACTTTGGCCCGTGGTCGTGGGGACGATCCAATAGTCGTCGGACAAGTCGGCGGCTGGCCAACTTTGGCCCGTGGTCGTGGGGACGACCCTATAGTCGTCAGACATGACGGTGGCGAGCCAACCTACTCCCGGGGTCGTGGGGACGACCCTATAGTCGTCGGACAAGTCGGCGGCGGGGCAACCTAGTCCCGGGGTCGTGGGGACCACCCTATAGTCGTCGGACATGACGGTGGCGGACCAATCTAGTCCCGGGGTCGTGGGGACGACCCTATAGTCGTCGGACAAGTCGGCGGCGGGGCAACCTAGTCCCGGGGTCGTGGGGACCACCCTATAGTCGTCGGACATGACGGTGGCGGGCCAATCTAGTCCCGGGGTCGTGGGGACGACCCTATAGTCTTCGGACATGTCGGCGGCAGTCCAACTTTGGCCCGTGGTCGTGGGGACGATCCAATAGTCGTCGGACATGTCGGCGGCTGGCCAGCTTTGGCCCGGGGTCGTAGGGACGACCCTATAGTCGTCGCACATGTCGGCGATTGGCCAACATTGGCCCGGGGTCGTGGGGACGACATTATAGTCGTCGGACATGTCGGCGGCTGGCCAACCTAGTCCCGAGGTCGTGGGGACGACCCTATAGTCGTCGGACTTGACGGTGGCGGGCCAACCTAGTCCCGGGGTCGTGGGGACGACCCTACAGTCGTCGGACATTTCGGCGTCTTGCCAACTTTGGCCCGGGGTCGTGTGGACGACCCTATAGTCGTCGGACATGTCGGCGGGTGGCCAACCTAGTCCCGGGGTCGTGGGGACGATCCAATAGTCGACGGACATGTCGGCGGCTAGCCAACATTGGCCCGTGGTCGTGCGGACGACCCAATAGTCGTTGGAAATGTCAGCGGCTGGCCAACTTTGACCCGGGGTCGTGGGGACGACCCTATAGTCGTCGGACTTGACGGTGGCGGGCCAATCTAGTCCCGGGGTTGTGGGGACGACCCTACAGTCGTCGGACATTTCGGCGGCTTGCCAACTTTGGCCCGGGATCGTGGGGACGATCCAATAATCGTCGGACATGTCGGTGGCTGGTCAACTTTGGTCCGTGGTCGTGGGGACGACCCTATAGTCGTTGGACATGTCAGCGGCCGGCCAACTTTGGCTCGGTGTCGTGGGGACGACCCAATAGTCGTCGGACATGTCGGCGGCTGGCCAACTTTGGCCCGGTGTCGTGGGGACGACTCTATAGTCGTCGGACATGTCGGCGGCTGGCCAACTTTGGCCCGGTGTCGTGGGGACGACCCTATAGTCGTCGGACTTGTCAGTGGCGGGCCAATCTAGTCCCGAGGTCCTGGGGACGACCCTATAGTCGTCGGACTTGACGGTGGCGGGCCAATCTAGTCCCGGGGTCGTGGGGACGACCCTACAGTCGTCGGACATTTCGGCGGCTGGCCAACTTTGGCCCGGGGTCGTGGGGACGACCCTATAGTCGTCGGACCTGTTGGCGGCTAGTCAGCTTAGTCCCGG
Organism: Andrena praecox; assembly: GCA_963932275.1. Lineage (NCBI taxonomy): Eukaryota > Metazoa > Arthropoda > Insecta > Hymenoptera > Andrenidae > Andrena > Andrena praecox. Next base: position 115,455 of record CAWVQO010000387.1, on the reverse strand, counting down.
GGTCGTGGGTACGGCCCTATAGTCGTCGGACATGACGGTGGCGGGCCAATCTAGTCTCGGGGTCGTGGGGACGACCCTATAGTCGTCGGACATGTCGGCGGCTGGCCAACTTTGGCCCGGGGTCGTGGGGACGACCCTATAGTCGTCGGACATGACGGTGGCGGGCCAATCTAGTCCCGGGGTCTTGGGGACGACCCTATAGTCGTCGGACATGTCGGCGGCTGGCCAACTTTAGCGCGTGGTCGTGGGGACGATCCGATTGTCGTCGGACATGTCGGCGGCTGGCCAACCTAGACCCGGGGTCGTGGGGACGACCCTATTGTCGTCGGACAAGGCGGTGGCGGGCCAATCTAGTCCCGGGGTCGTGGGGACGATCCGATAGTCTTTGGACATGACGGTGGCGGGCCAATCTAGTCCCGGGGTCGTGGGGACGACCCTATAGTCGTCGGACATTTCGGCGGCTTGCCAACTTTGGCCCGGGGTCGTGGGGACGATCCAATAGTCGTCGGACATGTTGGCGGCTGGTCAACTTTGGCCCGTGGTCGTGGGGACGACCCTATAGTCGTTGGACATGTCAGCGGCTGGCCAACTTTGGCCCGGTGTCGTGGGGACGACCCAATAGTCGTCGGACATGTCGGCGGCTGGCCAACTTTGGCCCGTGGTCGTGGGGACGATCCGATAGTCGTTGGACATGACGGTGGCGGGCCAATCTAGTCCCGGGGTCGTGGGGACGACCCTATAGTCGTCGGAATTATCGGTGGCGGGCCAATCTAGTCCGGGGGTCGTGGGGACGACCCTACAGTCGTCGGACATTTTGGCGGCTTGCCAACTTTGGCCCGGGGTCGTGGGGACGACCCTATAGTCGTCGGACTTGACGTTGGCGGGCCAATCTAGTCCCGAAGTCGTGGGGACGACCCTATAGTCGTCGGACTTGACGGTGGCCGGCCAATCTATTCCCGGGGTCGTGGGGACGACCCTACAGTCGTCGGACATTTCGGCGGCTTGCCAACTTTGGCCCGGGGTCGTGGGGACGACCCTATAGTCGTCGGACATGTCGGCGGCTGGCCAAAATTGGCCCGAGGTCGTGGGGGCAACCCTATAGTCGTCGGACATGTCGGCGGCTGGCCAACCTAGTCCCGAGGTCGTCAGACTTGACGGTGGCGGGCCAATCTAGTCCCGGGGTCGTGGGGACGACCCTACAGTCGTCGGACATTTCGGTGGCTTGCCAACTTTGGCCCGGGGTCGTGGGGACGACCCTATAGTCGTCGGACATGACGGTGGCGGACCAATCTAGTCCCGTGGTCGTGGGGACGACCCTATAGTCGTCGGACATGTCGGCGGCTAGCCAACATTGGCCCGTGGTCGTGGGGACGACCCAATAGACGTTGGAAATGTCAGCGGCTGGCCAACTTTGACCCGGTGTCGTGGGGACGACTCTATAGTCGTCGGACATATCGGCGGCTGGCCAATCTAGTCCCGGGGTCGTGGGGACGACCCAATAGTCGTTGGAAATGTCAGCGGCTAGCCAACATTGGCCCGTGGTCGTGGGGACGACCCAATAGTCGTCGGACATGTCGGCGGCTGGCCAATCTAGTCCCGGGGTCGTGGGGACGACCCTATAGTCTTCGGACATGTCGGCGGCTGTCCAACTTTGGCCCGTGGTCGTGGGGACGATCCAATAGTCGTCGGACATGTCGGCGGCGAGCCAACCTACTCCCGGGGTCGTGGGGACGACCCTATAGTCGTCGGACAAGTCGACGGCGGGGCAACCTAGTCCCGGGGTCGTGGGGACCACCCTATAGTCGTCGGACATGACGGTGGCGGACCAATCTAGTCCCGGGGTCGTGGGGACGACCCTATAGTCGTCGGACAAGTCGGCGGCGGGGCAACCTAGTCCCGGGGTCGTGGGGACCACCCTATAGTCGTCGGACATGACGGCGGCTGGCCAACTTTGGCCCGTGGTCGTGGGGACGATCCAATAGTCGTCGGACAAGTCGGCGGCTGGCCAACTTTGGCCCGTGGTCGTGGGGACGACCCTATAGTCGTCAGACATGACGGTGGCGAGCCAACCTACTCCCGGGGTCGTGGGGACGACCCTATAGTCGTCGGACAAGTCGGCGGCGGGGCAACCTAGTCCCGGGGTCGTGGGGACCACCCTATAGTCGTCGGACATGACGGTGGCGGACCAATCTAGTCCCGGGGTCGTGGGGACGACCCTATAGTCGTCGGACAAGTCGGCGGCGGGGCAACCTAGTCCCGGGGTCGTGGGGACCACCCTATAGTCGTCGGACATGACGGTGGCGGGCCAATCTAGTCCCGGGGTCGTGGGGACGACCCTATAGTCTTCGGACATGTCGGCGGCAGTCCAACTTTGGCCCGTGGTCGTGGGGACGATCCAATAGTCGTCGGACATGTCGGCGGCTGGCCAGCTTTGGCCCGGGGTCGTAGGGACGACCCTATAGTCGTCGCACATGTCGGCGATTGGCCAACATTGGCCCGGGGTCGTGGGGACGACATTATAGTCGTCGGACATGTCGGCGGCTGGCCAACCTAGTCCCGAGGTCGTGGGGACGACCCTATAGTCGTCGGACTTGACGGTGGCGGGCCAACCTAGTCCCGGGGTCGTGGGGACGACCCTACAGTCGTCGGACATTTCGGCGTCTTGCCAACTTTGGCCCGGGGTCGTGTGGACGACCCTATAGTCGTCGGACATGTCGGCGGGTGGCCAACCTAGTCCCGGGGTCGTGGGGACGATCCAATAGTCGACGGACATGTCGGCGGCTAGCCAACATTGGCCCGTGGTCGTGCGGACGACCCAATAGTCGTTGGAAATGTCAGCGGCTGGCCAACTTTGACCCGGGGTCGTGGGGACGACCCTATAGTCGTCGGACTTGACGGTGGCGGGCCAATCTAGTCCCGGGGTTGTGGGGACGACCCTACAGTCGTCGGACATTTCGGCGGCTTGCCAACTTTGGCCCGGGGTCGTGGGGACGACCCTATAGTCGTCGGCCATTTCGGCGGCATGCCATCTTTGGCCCGTGGTCGTGGGGACGACCCTATAGTCGTCGGACATAACGGTGGCGGGCCAATCTAGTCCCGGGGTCGTGGGGACGACCCTATAGTCGTCGGACAAGTCGGCGGCTGGCCAACTTTGGCCCGTGGTCGTGGGGACGACCCGATAGTCGTCGGACATGACGGTGGCGGGCCAATCTAGTCCCAGGGTCGTGGGGACGACCCTATAGTCGTCGGACATGTCGGCGGCTGGCCAACTTTGGCCCGTACTCGTGGGTACGGCCCTATAGTCGTCGGACATGACGGTGTCGGGCCAATCTAGTCCCGGGGTCGTGGGGACGACCCTATAATCGTCGGACAAGTCGGCAGCTTGCCAACTTTGGCCCGGGGTCGTGGGGACGACCCTATAGTCGTCGGACATGTCGGCGGCTGGCCAACTTTGGCCCTTGGTCGTGGGGACGATCCGATAGTCGTTGGACATGTCAGCGGCTGGCCAACCTAGTCCCGGGGTCGTGGGGACGACCCCATAGTCGTCGGACAAGTCGGCGGCGGGGCAACCTAGTCCCGGGGTCGTGGGGACGAGCCTATAGTCTTCGGACAAGTCGGCGGCTGGCCAACTTTGGCCCGTGGTTGTGTGGACGACCCTATAGTCGTCGGATATGTCGGCGGCTTGCCAACTTTGGCCCGGGGTCGTGGGGACGACCCTATAGTCGTCGGACATTTCGGCGGCATGCCAACTTTGGCCCGTGGTCGTGGGGACGACCCTATAGTCGTCGGAGGAGTCGGCGGCGGGCCAACCTAGTCCCGGGGTCGTAGGGACGACCCTATAGTCGTCGGACATGTCGCCGGCTGGCCAACTTTGGCCCGTGGTCGTGGGGACGACCCTATAGTCGTCGGACATAACGGTGGCGGGCCAATCTAGTCCCGGGGTCGTGGGGACGATCCTATAGTCGGCGGACAAGTCGGCGGCTGGCCAACTTTGGCCCGTGGTCGTGTGGACGACCCTATAGTCGTCGGAAATGACGGTGGCGGGCCAATCTAGTCCCGGGGTCGTGGGGACGACCCAACAGTCGTCGGACAAGTCGGCGGCGAGCCAATCTAGTCCCGCGGTCGTGGGAACGACCCTATAGTCGTCGGACAAGTCAGCGGCTGGCCAACATTGGCCCGTGGTCGTGGGGACGACCATATAGTCGTCGGACATGACGGTGGCGGGCCACTCTAGTCCCGGGTCGTGGGGTCGACCCTATAGTCGTCGGACAAGTCGGCGGCTGGCCAACTTTGGCCCGTGGTCGTGGGGACGACCCTACAGTCGTCGGTCATTTCGGCGGCTTGCCAACTTTGGCCCGGGGTCGTGGGGACGACCCTATAGTCGTCGGATAAGTCGGCAGCTTGCCAACTTTGGGCCGGGGTCGTGGGAACGACCCTATAGTCGTCGGACAAGTCGGGGGCGAGCCCACCTAGTCCGGGGGTCGTGGGGACGACCCTATAGTCGTCGGACAAGTCGGCGGCCGGCCAACCTAGTCCGGGGGTCGTGGGGACGACCCTATAGTCGTCGGACATGACGGTGGCGGGCTAATCTAGTCCCGGGGTCGAGGGGACGACCCTATAGGCGTCGGACAAGACGGCGGCTGGACATCTTTGGCCCGGGGTCGTGGGGACGACCCTATAGTCGTCGGACATGTCGGCGGCTGGCCAACTTTGGCCCGTGGTCGTGGGGACGACCCAATAGTGGTCGGACATGTCGGCGGCTGGCCAACCTAGTCCCGAGGTCGTGGGGACGACCCTATAGTCGTCGGACTTGACGGTGGCGGGCCAATCTAGTCCCGGGGTCGTGGGGACGACCCTACAGTCGTCGGACATTTCGGCGGCTTGCCAACTTTGGCCCGGGGTCGTGGGGACGACTCTATAGTCGTCGGAAATGTCGGCGGCTGGCCAACCTGGACCCGGGGTCGTGGAGACGACCCTATTGTCGTCGGACATGACGGTGGCGGGCCAGTCTAGTCCCGGGTCATGGGGACGACCCTATAGTCGTCGGACATGTCGGCGGCTGGTCAACTTTGGCCCGGGGTCGTGGGGACGACTCTATAGTCGTCGGAAATGTCGGCGGCTGGCCAACCTGGACCCGGGGTCGTGGAGACGACCCTATTGTCGTCGGACATGACGGTGGCGGGCCAATCTAGTCTCGGGGTCGTGGGGACGACCCTATAGTCGTCGGACATGTCGGCGGCTGGCCAAATTTGGCCCGTGGTGGTGGGGACGACCCTATACTCGTCGGACAAGTCGGCGGCGAGCCAACCTAGTCCGGGGTCGTGGGGACGACCCTATAGTCGTCGGAGAAGTCGGCGGCGGGCCAACCTAGTCCCGGGGTCGTAGGGACGACCCTATAGTCGTCGGACATGTCGCCGGCTGGCCAACTTTGGCCCGTGGTCGTGGGGACGACCCTATAGTCGTCGGACATAACGGTGGCGGGCCAATCTAGTCCCGGGGTCGTGGGGACGACCCTATAGTCGTCGGACAAGTCGGCGGCTGGCCAACCTAGACCCGGGGTCGTGGGGACGACCCTATTGTCGTCGGACATGTCGGCGGCTGGCCATCTTTGGCCCGTGGTCGTGGGGACGATCCGATAGTCGTCGGACATGTCGGCGGCTGGCCAACTTTGGCCCGTGGTCGTGGGGACGATCCAATAGTCGTCGGACATAACGGTGGCGGGCCAATCTAGTCCCGGGGTCGTGGGGACGACCCTATAGTCGTCGGACAAGTCGGCGGCTGGCCAACCTAGACCCGGGGTCGTGGGGACGACCCTATTGTCGTCGGACATGTCGGCGGCTGGCCATCTTTGGCCCGTGGTCGTGGGGACGATCCGATAGTCGTCGGACATGTCGGCGGCTGGCCAACTTTGGCCCGTGGTCGTGGGGACGATCCAATAGTCGTCGGACATGTCGGCGGCTGGCCAACCTAGACCCGGTGTCGTGGGGACGACCCTATTGTCGTCGGACATGGCGGTGGCGGGCCAATCTAGTCCCGTGGTCGTGGGGACGACCCTATAGTCGTCGGACAAGACGGCGGCTGGACATCTTTGGCCCGGGGTCGTGGGGACGACCCTACAGTCGTCGGTCATTTCGGCGGCTGGCCAACTTTGGCCCGTGGTCGTGGGGACGACCCAATAGTCGTCGGAAATGTCGGTGGCTGTCCAACTTTGGCCCGGGGGTCGTGGGGACGACCCTACAGTCGTCGGACATGTCGGCGGCGAGCCAACATTGACCCGGGGTCGTGGGGACGACTCTATAGTCGTCGGACATGTCGGCGGCTGGCCAAATATGACCCGGGGACGTGGGGACGAGCCTATAGTCTTCGGACAAGTCGGCGGCGGGCCAATCTAGTCCCGGGGTCGTGGGGACGACCCTATAGTCGTCGGACAAGACGGCGGCTGGACATCTTTGGCCCGGGGTCGTGGGGACGACCCTACAGTCGTCGGTCATTTCGGCGGCTTGCCAACTTTGGCCCGGGGTCGTGGGGACGACCCTATAGTCGTCGGACATGTCGGCGGCTGGCCAACTTTGGCCCGTGGTTGTGGGGACGACCCTATAGTCGTTGGACATGACGGTGGCGGGCCAATCTAGTCCCGGGGTCGTGGGTAAGACCCTATAGTCGTCGGACAAGACGGCGGCTGGACATCTTTGGCCCGGGGTCGTGGGGACGACCCTACAGTCGTCGGTCATTTCGGCGTCTTGCCAACTTTGGCCCGGGGTCGTGGGGACGACCCAATAGTCGTCGGAAATGTCGGCGGCTGGTCAACTTTGGCCCGGGGTCGTGGGGACGACTCTATAGTCGTCGGAAATGTCGGCGGCTGGCCAACCTGGACCCGTGGTCGTGGGGACGACCCAATAGTCGTCGAACAAGTCGGCGGCGGGCCAAGCTTGTCCCGGGGTCGTGGGGACGACCCTATAGTCGTCGGACTTGACTGTGGCGGGCCAATCTGGTCCCGGGGTCGTGGGGACGACCCTACAGTCGTCGGACATTTCGGCGGCTTGCCAACTTTGGCCCTGTGTCGTGGAGACGACTCTATAGTCGTCGGAAATGTCGGCGGCTGGCCAACCTGGACCCAGGGTCGTGGGGACGACCCTATTGTCGTCGGACATGACGGTGGCGGGCCAATCTAGTCTCGGGGTCGTGGGGACGACCCTATAGTCGTCGGACATGTCGGCGGCTGGTCAACTTTGGCCCGGGGTCGTGGGGACGACTCTATAGTCGTCGGAAATGTCGGCGGCTGGCCAACCTGGACCCGGGGTCGTGGAGACGACCCTATTGTCGTCGGACATGACGGTGGCGGGCCAGTCTAGTCCCGGGTCATGCGGACGACCCTATAGTCGTCGGACATGTCGGCGGCTGGTCAACTTTGGCCCGGGGTCGTGGGGACGACTCTATAGTCGTCGGAAATGTCGGCGGCTGGCCAACCTGGACCCGGGGTCGTGGAGACGACCCTATTGTCGTCGGACATGACGGTGGCGGGCCAATCTAGTCTCGGGGTCGTGGGGACGACCCTATAGTCGTCGGACATGTCGGCGGCTGGCCAAATTTGGCCCGTGGTGGTGGGGACGACCCTATACTCGTCGGACAAGTCGGCGGCGAGCCAACCTAGTCCGGGGTCGTGGGGACGACCCTATAGTCGTCGGAGAAGTGGGCGGCGGGCCAACCTAGTCCCGGGGTCGTAGGGACGACCCTATAGTCGTCGGACATGTCGCCGGCTGGCCAACTTTGGCCCGTGGTCGTGGGGACGACCCTATAGTCGTCGGACATAACGGTGGCGGGCCAATCTAGTCCCGGGGTCGTGGGGACGACCCTATAGTCGTCGGACATGTCGGCGGCTGGCCAAATTTGGCCCGTGGTCGTGGGGACGACCCTATAGTCGTCGGACATGTCGGCGGCTGGCCAACCTAGACCCGGGGTCGTGGGGACGACCCTATTGTCGTCGGACATGTCGGCGGCTGGCCATCTTTGGCCCGTGGTCGTGGGGACGATCCGATAGTCGTCGGACATGTCGGCGGCTGGCCAACTTTGGCCCGTGGTCGTGGGGACGATCCAATAGTCGTCGGACATAACGGTGGCGGGCCAATCTAGTCCCGGGGTCGTGGGGACGACCCTATAGTCGTCGGACAAGTCGGCGGCTGGCCAACCTAGACCCGGGGTCGTGGGGACGACCCTATTGTCGTCGGACATGTCGGCGGCTGGCCATCTTTGGCCCGTGGTCGTGGGGACGATCCGATAGTCGTCGGACATGTCGGCGGCTGGCCAACTTTGGCCCGTGGTCGTGGGGACGATCCAATAGTCGTCGGACATGTCGGCGGCTGGCCAACCTAGACCCGGTGTCGTGGGGACGACCCTATTGTCGTCGGACATGGCGGTGGCGGGCCAATCTAGTCCCGTGGTCGTGGGGACGACCCTATAGTCGTCGGACAAGACGGCGGCTGGACATCTTTGGCCCGGGGTCGTGGGGACGACCCTACAGTCGTCGGTCATTTCGGCGGCTGGCCAACTTTGGCCCGTGGTCGTGGGGACGACCCAATAGTCGTCGGAAATGTCGGTGGCTGTCCAACTTTGGCCCGGGGGTCGTGGGGACGACCCTACAGTCGTCGGACATGTCGGCGGCGAGCCAACATTGACCCGGGGTCGTGGGGACGACTCTATAGTCGTCGGACATGTCGGCGGCTGGCCAAATATGACCCGGGGACGTGGGGACGAGCCTATAGTCTTCGGACAAGTCGGCGGCGGGCCAATCTAGTCCCGGGGTCGTGGGGACGACCCTATAGTCGTCGGACAAGACGGCGGCTGGACATCTTTGGCCCGGGGTCGTGGGGACGACCCTACAGTCGTCGGTCATTTCGGCGGCTTGCCAACTTTGGCCCGGGGTCGTGGGGACGACCCTATAGTCGTCGGACATGTCGGCGGCTGGCCAACTTTGGCCCGTGGTTGTGGGGACGACCCTATAGTCGTTGGACATGACGGTGGCGGGCCAATCTAGTCCCGGGGTCGTGGGTAAGACCCTATAGTCGTCGGACAAGACGGCGGCTGGACATCTTTGGCCCGGGGTCGTGGGGACGACCCTACAGTCGTCGGTCATTTCGGCGTCTTGCCAACTTTGGCCCGGGGTCGTGGGGACGACCCAATAGTCGTCGGAAATGTCGGCGGCTGGTCAACTTTGGCCCGGGGTCGTGGGGACGACTCTATAGTCGTCGGAAATGTCGGCGGCTGGCCAACCTGGACCCGTGGTCGTGGGGACGACCCAATAGTCGTCGAACAAGTCGGCGGCGGGCCAAGCTTGTCCCGGGGTCGTGGGGACGACCCTATAGTCGTCGGACTTGACTGTGGCGGGCCAATCTGGTCCCGGGGTCGTGGGGACGACCCTACAGTCGTCGGACATTTCGGCGGCTTGCCAACTTTGGCCCTGTGTCGTGGAGACGACTCTATAGTCGTCGGAAATGTCGGCGGCTGGCCAACCTGGACCCGGGGTCGTGGGGACGACCCTATTGTCGTCGGACATGACGGTGGCGGGCCAATCTAGTCTCGGGGTCGTGGGGACGACCCTATAGTCGTCGGACATGTCGGCGGCTGGTCAACTTTGGCCCGGGGTCGTGGGGACGACTCTATAGTCGTCGGAAATGTCGGCGGCTGGCCAACCTGGACCCGGGGTCGTGGAGACGACCCTATTGTCGTCGGACATGACGGTGGCGGGCCAGTCTAGTCCCGGGTCATGCGGACGACCCTATAGTCGTCGGACATGTCGGCGGCTGGTCAACTTTGGCCCGGGGTCGTGGGGACGACTCTATAGTCGTCGGAAATGTCGGCGGCTGGCCAACCTGGACCCGGGGTCGTGGAGACGACCCTATTGTCGTCGGACATGACGGTGGCGGGCCAATCTAGTCTCGGGGTCGTGGGGACGACCCTATAGTCGTCGGACATGTCGGCGGCTGGCCAAATTTGGCCCGTGGTGGTGGGGACGACCCTATACTCGTCGGACAAGTCGGCGGCGAGCCAACCTAGTCCGGGGTCGTGGGGACGACCCTATAGTCGTCGGAGAAGTGGGCGGCGGGCCAACCTAGTCCCGGGGTCGTAGGGACGACCCTATAGTCGTCGGACATGTCGCCGGCTGGCCAACTTTGGCCCGTGGTCGTGGGGACGACCCTATAGTCGTCGGACATAACGGTGGCGGGCCAATCTAGTCCCGGGGTCGTGGGGACGACCCTATAGTCGTCGGACAAGTCGGCGGCTGGCCAACCTAGACCCGGGGTCGTGGGGACGACCCTATTGTCGTCGGACATGTCGGCGGCTGGCCATCTTTGGCCCGTGGTCGTGGGGACGATCCGATAGTCGTCGGACATGTCGGCGGCTGGCCAACTTTGGCCCGTGGTCGTGGGGACGATCCAATAGTCGTCGGACATGTCGGCGGCTGGCCAACCTAGACCCGGTGTCGTGGGGACGACCCTATTGTCGTCGGACATGGCGGTGGCGGGCCAATCTAGTCCCGTGGTCGTGGGGACGACCCTATAGTCGTCGGACAAGACGGCGGCTGGACATCTTTGGCCCGGGGTCGTGGGGACGACCCTACAGTCGTCGGTCATTTCGGCGGCTGGCCAACTTTGGCCCGTGGTCGTGGGGACGACCCAATAGTCGTCGGAAATGTCGGTGGCTGTCCAACTTTGGCCCGGGGGTCGTGGGGACGACCCTACAGTCGTCGGACATGTCGGCGGCGAGCCAACATTGACCCGGGGTCGTGGGGACGACTCTATAGTCGTCGGACATGTCGGCGGCTGGCCAAATATGACCCGGGGACGTGGGGACGAGCCTATAGTCTTCGGACAAGTCGGCGGCGGGCCAATCTAGTCCCGGGGTCGTGGGGACGACCCTATAGTCGTCGGACAAGACGGCGGCTGGACATCTTTGGCCCGGGGTCGTGGGGACGACCCTACAGTCGTCGGTCATTTCGGCGGCTTGCCAACTTTGGCCCGGGGTCGTGGGGACGACCCTATAGTCGTCGGACATGTCGGCGGCTGGCCAACTTTGGCCCGTGGTTGTGGGGACGACCCTATAGTCGTTGGACATGACGGTGGCGGGCCAATCTAGTCCCGGGGTCGTGGGTAAGACCCTATAGTCGTCGGACAAGACGGCGGCTGGACATCTTTGGCCCGGGGTCGTGGGGACGACCCTACAGTCGTCGGTCATTTCGGCGTCTTGCCAACTTTGGCCCGGGGTCGTGGGGACGACCCAATAGTCGTCGGAAATGTCGGCGGCTGGTCAACTTTGGCCCGGGGTCGTGGGGACGACTCTATAGTCGTCGGAAATGTCGGCGGCTGGCCAACCTGGACCCGGGGTCGTGGAGACGATCCGATAGTCGTCGGACATGTCGGCGGCTGGCCAACTTTGGCCCGGGGTCGTGGGGACGACTCTATAGTCGTCGGAAATGTCGGCGGCTGGCCAACCTGGACCCGGGGTCGTGGAGACGACCCTATTGTCGTCGGACATGACGGTGGCGGGCCAATCTAGTCTCGGGGTCGTGGGGACGACCCTATAGTCGTCGGACATGTCGGCGGCTGGCCAAATTTGGCCCGTGGTCGTGGGGACGACCCTATAGTCGTCGGACATGTCGGCGGCTGGCCAATCTAGTTCCGGGGTCGTGGGGACGACCCTATAGTCGAACATGTCGGCGGCTGGCCAACTTTGGCCCGTGGTCGTGGGGACGATCCAATAGTCGTCGGACATGACGGTGGCGGGCCAATCTATTCCCGGGGTCGTGGGGACGACCCTATAGTCGTCGAACAAGTCGGGGGCGGGCCAAGCTTGTCCCGGGGTCGTGGGGACGACCCTATAATCGTCGGACATGACGGTGGCGGGCCAGTCTAGTCCCGGGTCGTGGGGACGACCCTATAGTCGTCGGACATGTCGGCGGCTGGCCAACTTTGGCCCGTGGTTGTGGGGACGACCCTATAGTCGTTGGACATGACGGTGGCGGGCCAATCTAGTCCCGGGGTCGTGGGGACGACCCTATAGTCGTCGGACAAGTCGGCGGCGGGCCTACCTAGTCCCGGGGTCGTGGGGACGACCCTATAGTCGTCGGATAAGTCGGCAGCTTGCCAACTTTGGGCCGGGGTCGTGGGAACGACCCTATAGTCGTCGGACAAGTCGGGGGCGAGCCCACCTAGTCCGGGGGTCGTGGGGACGACCCTATAGTCGTCGGACAAGTCGGCGGCCGGCCAACCTAGTCCGGGGGTCGTGGGGACGACCCTATAGTCGTCGGACATGACGGTGGCGGGCTAATCTAGTCCCGGGGTCGAGGGGACGACCCTATAGGCGTCGGACAAGACGGCGGCTGGACATCTTTGGCCCGGGGTCGTGGGGACGACCCTATAGTCGTCGGACATGTCGGCGGCTGGCCAACTTTGGCCCGTGGTCGTGGGGACGACCCAATAGTGGTCGGACATGTCGGCGGCTGGCCAACCTAGTCCCGAGGTCGTGGGGACGACCCTATAGTCGTCGGACTTGACGGTGGCGGGCCAATCTAGTCCCGGGGTCGTGGGGACGACCCTACAGTCGTCGGACATTTCGGCGGCTTGCCAACTTTGGCCCGGGGTCGTGGGACGACCCTATAGTCGTCGGACTTGACGGTAGCGGGCCAATCTAGTCCCGAGGTCGTGGGGACGACCCTATAGTCGTCGGACTTGACTGTGGCGGGCCAATCTAGTCCCGGGGTCGTGGGGACGACCCTACAGTCGTCGGACATTTCGGCGGCTTGCCAACTTTGGCCCGGTGTCGTGGGGACGACTCTATAGTCGTCGGAAATGGCGGCGGCTGGCCAACCTGGACCCGGGGTCGTGGGGACGACCCTATTGTCGTCGGACATGACGGTGGCGGGCCAATCTAGTCTCGGGGTCGTGGGGACGACCCTATAGTCGTCGGACATGTCGGCGGCTGGTCAACTTTGGCCCGGGGTCGTTGGGACGACTCTATAGTCGTCGGAAATGTCGGCGGCTGGCCAACCTGGACCCGGGGTCGTGGAGACGACCCTATTGTCGTCGGACATGACGGTGGCGGGCCAGTCTAGTCCCGGGTCATGGGGACGACCCTATAGTCGTCGGACATGTCGGCGGCTGGTCAACTTTGGCCCGGGGTCGTGGGGACGACTCTATAGTCGTCGGAAATGTCGGCGGCTGGCCAACCTGGACCCGGGGTCGTGGAGACGACCCTATTGTCGTCGGACATGACGGTGGCGGGCCAATCTAGTCTCGGGGTCGTGGGGACGACCCTATAGTCGTCGGACATGTCGGCGGCTGGCCAAATTTGGCCCGTGGTCGTGGGGACGACCCTATACTCGTCGGACAAGTCGGCGGCGAGCCAACCTAGTCCGGGGTCGTGGGGACGACCCTATAGTCGTCGGAGAAGTCGGCGGCGGGCCAACCTAGTCCCGGGGTCGTAGGGACGACCCTATAGTCGTCGGACATGTCGCCGGCTGGCCAAATTTGGCGCGTGGTCGTGGGGACGACCCTATACTCGTCGGACAAGTCGGCGGCGAGCCAACCTAGTCCGGGGGTCGTGGGGACGACCCTATAGTCGTCGGAGAAGTCGGCGGCGGGCCAACCTAGTCCCGGGGTCGTAGGGACGACCCTATAGTCGTCGGACATGTCGCCGGCTGGCCAACTTTGGCCCGTGGTCGTGGGGACGACCCTATAGTCGTCGGACATAACGGTGGCGGGCCAATCTAGTCCCGGGGTCGTGGGGACGACCCTATAGTCGTCGGACAAGTCGGCGGCTGGCCAACCTAGACCCGGGGTCGTGGGGACGACCCTATTGTCGTCGGACATGTCGGCGGCTGGCCATCTTTGGCCCGTGGTCGTGGGGACGATCCGATAGTCGTCGGACATGTCGGCGGCTGGCCAACTTTGGCCCGTGGTCGTGGGCACGATCCAATAGTCGTCGGACATGTCGGCGGCTGGCCAACCTAGACCCGGTGTCGTGGGGACGACCCTATTGTCGTCGGACATGGCGGTGGCGGGCCAATCTAGTCCCGTGGTCGTGGGGACGACCCTATAGTCGTCGGACAAGACGGCGGCTGGACATCTTTGGCCCGGGGTCGTGGGGACGACCCTACAGTCGTCGGTCATTTCGGCGGCTGGCCAACTTTGGCCCGTGGTCGTGGGGACGACCCAATAGTCGTCGGAAATGTCGGTGGCTGTCCAACTTCGGCCCGGGGGTCGTGGGGACGACCCTACAGTCGTCGGACATGTCGGCGGCGAGCCAACATTGACCCGGGGTCGTGGGGACGACTCTATAGTCGTCGGACATGTCGGCGGCTGGCCAAATATGACCCGGGGACGTGGGGACGAGCCTATAGTCTTCGGACAAGTCGGCGGCGGGCCAATCTAGTCCCGGGGTCGTGGGGACGACCCTATAGTCGTCGGACAAGACGGCGGCTGGACATCTTTGGCCCGGGGTCGTGGGGACGACCCTACAGTCGTCGGTCATTTCGGCGGCTTGCCAACTTTGGCCCGGGGTCGTGGGGACGACCCTATAGTCGTCGGACATGTCGGCGGCTGGCCAACTTTGGCCCGTGGTTGTGGGGACGACCCTATAGTCGTTGGACATGACGGTGGCGGGCCAATCTAGTCCCGGGGTCGTGGGTAAGACCCTATAGTCGTCGGACAAGACGGCGGCTGGACATCTTTGGCCCGGGGTCGTGGGGACGACCCTACAGTCGTCGGTCATTTCGGCGGCTTGCCAACTTTGGCCCGGGGTCGTGGGGACGACCCTATAGTCGTCGGACATGTCGGCGGCTGGCCAACTTTGGCCCGTGGTTGTGGGGACGACCCTATAGTCGTTGGACATGACGGTGGCGGGCCAATCTAGTCCCGGGGTCGTGGGGACGACCCTATAGTCGTCGGACAAGTCGGCGGCGGGCCTACCTAGTCCCGGGGTCGTGGGGACGACCCTATAGTCGTCGGATAAGTCGGCAGCTTGCCAACTTTGGGCCGGGGTCGTGGGAACGACCCTATAGTCGTCGGACAAGTCGGGGGCGAGCCCACCTAGTCCGGGGGTCGTGGGGACGACCCTATAGTCGTCGGACAAGTCGGCGGCCGGCCAACCTAGTCCGGGGGTCGTGGGGACGACCCTATAGTCGTCGGACATGACGGTGGCGGGCTAATCTAGTCCCGGGGTCGAGGGGACGACCCTATAGGCGTCGGACAAGACGGCGGCTGGACATCTTTGGCCCGGGGTCGTGGGGACGACCCTATAGTCGTCGGACATGTCGGCGGCTGGCCAACTTTGGCCCGTGGTCGTGGGGACGACCCAATAGTGGTCGGACATGTCGGCGGCTGGCCAACCTAGTCCCGAGGTCGTGGGGACGACCCTATAGTCGTCGGACTTGACGGTGGCGGGCCAATCTAGTCCCGGGGTCGTGGGGACGACCCTACAGTCGTCGGACATTTCGGCGGCTTGCCAACTTTGGCCCGGGGTCGTGGGACGACCCTATAGTCGTCGGACTTGACGGTAGCGGGCCAATCTTGTCCCGAGGTCGTGGGGACGACCCTATAGTCGTCGGACATGACGGTAGCGGGCCAATCTTGTCCCGAGGTCGTGGGGACGACCATATAGTCGTCGGACTTGACTGTGGCGGGCCAATCTAGTCCCGGGGTCGTGGGGACGACCCTACAGTCGTCGGACATTTCGGCGGCTTGCCAACTTTGGCCCGGTGTCGTGGGGACGACTCTATAGTCGTCGGAAATGTCGGCGGCTGGCCAACCTGGACCCGGGGTCGTGGGGACGACCCTATTGTCGTCGGACATGACGGTGGCGGGCCAATCTAGTCTCGGGGTCGTGGGGACGACCCTATAGTCGTCGGACATGTCGGCGGCTGGTCAACTTTGGCCCGGGGTCGTGGGGACGACTCTATAGTCGTCGGAAATGTCGGCGGCTGGCCAACCTGGACCCGGGGTTGTGGAGACGACCCTATTGTCGTCGGACATGACGGTGGCAGGCCAGTCTAGTCCCGGGTCATGGGGACGACCCTATAGTCGTCGGACATGTCGGCGGCTGGCCAACATTGGCCCGTGGTCGTGGGGACGACCATATAGTCGTCGGACATGACGGAAGCGGGCCACTCTAGTCCCGGGTCGTGGGGACGATCCTATAGTCGTCGGACATGTCGGCGGCTGGCCAACTTTGGCCCGTGGTCGTGGGGAGGACCCTATACTCGTCGGACAAGTCGGCGGCGAGCCAACCTAGTCCGGGGGTCGTGGGGACGACCCTATAGTCGTCGGAGAAGTCGGCGGCGGGCCAACCTAGTCCCGGGGTCGTGGGGACGACCCTATAGTCGTCGGAGAAGTCGGCGGCGGGCCAACCTAGTCCCGGGGTCGTAGGGACGACCCTATAGTCGTCGGACATGTCGCCGGCTGGCCAACTTTGGCCCGTGGTCGTGGGGACGACCCTATAGTCGTCGGACAAGTCGGCGGCGAGCCAACCTAGTCCGGGGGTCGTGGGGACGACCCTATAGTCGTCGGAGAAGTCGGCAGCGGGCCAACCTACTCCCGGGGTCGTAGGGACGACCCTATAGTCGTCGGACATGTCGCCGGCTGGCCAAATTTGGCCCGTGGTCGTGGGGACGACCCTATACTCGTCGGACAAGTCGGCGGCGAGCCAACTTAGTCCGGGGGTCGTGGGGACGACCCTATAGTCGTCGGAGAAGTCGGCGGCGGGCCAACCTAGTCCCGGGGTCGTAGGGACGACCCTATAGTCGTCGGACATGTCGCCGGCTGGCCAAATTTGGCCCGTGGTCGTGGGGACGACCCTATAGTCGTCGGACATGTCGGCGGCTGGCCAACTTTGGCCCGTACTCGTGGGTACGACCCTATAGTCGTCGGACATGACGGTGTCGGGCCAATCTAGTCCCGGGGTCGTGGGGACGACCCTATAGTCGTCGGACATGTCGGCGGCTGGCCAACTTTGGCCCGTGGTCGTGGGGACGACCCAATAGTCGTCGGAAATGTCGGTGGCTGTCCAACTTTGGCCCGGGGGTCGTGCGGACGACCCTATAGTCGTCGGACATGTCGGCGGCGAGCCAACATTGACCCGGGGTCGTGGGGACGACTCTATAGTCGTCGGACATGTGGGCGGCTGGCCAAATATGACCCGGGGACGTGGGGACGAGCCTATAGTCTTCGGCCAAGTCGGCGGCTGGCCAACTTTGGCCCGTGGTTGTGTGGACGACCCTATAGTCGTCGGATATGTCGGCGGCTGGCCAACTTTGACCCGTGGTCGTGGGGACGACCCTATTGTCGTCGGAAATGACGGTGGCGGGCCAATCGATTCCCGGGGTCGTGGGGACGACCCTATAGTCGTCGGACAAGTCGGCAGCTTGCCAACTTTGGCACGGAGTCGTGGGGACGACCCTACAGTCGTCGGACAAGTCGGCGGCGAGCCAATCTAGCCCCGCGGTCGTGGGGACGACCCTATAGTCGTCGGACAAGTCAGCGGCTGGCCAACATTGGCCCGTGGTCGTGGGGACGACCCTACAGTCGTCGGATATGTCGGCGGCTGGCCAACTTTGGCCCGTGGTCGTGGGGACGACCCTATAGTCGTCGGAAATGACGGTGGCGGGCCAATCTAGTCCCGGGGTCATGGGGACGACCCTACAGTCGTCGGACAAGTCGGCGCCGAGCCAATCTAGTCCCGCGGTCGTGGGGACGACCCTATAGTCGTCGGACAAGTCAGCGGCTGGCCAACATTGGCCCGTGGTCGTGGGGACGACCATATAGTCGTCGGACATGACGGAAGCGGGCCACTCTAGTCCCGGGCCGTGGGGACGACCCTATAGTCGTCGGACATGTCGGCGGCTGGCCAACTTTGGCCCGGGGTCGTGGGGACGACCCTATAGTCGTCGGATATGTCGGCGGCTGGCCAACTTTGGCCCGTGGTCGTGGGGACGACCCTATAGTCGTCGGACATGACGGTGGCGGGCCAGTCTAGTCCCGGGTCATGGGGACGACCCTATAGTCGTCGGACAAGTCGGCGGCTGGCCAACTTTGGCCCGTGGTCGTGGGGAGGACCCTATACTCGTCGGACAAGTCGGCGGCGAGCCAACCTAGTCCGGGAGTCGTGGGGACGACCCTATAGTCGTCGGAGAAGTCTGCGGCGGGCCAACCTAGTCCCGGGGTCGTAGGGACGACCCTATAGTCGTCGGACATGTCGCCGGCTGGCCAACTTTGGCCCGTACTCGTGGGTACGACCCTATTGTCGTCGGAAATGACGGTGGCGGGCCAATCTATTCCCGGGGTCGTGGGGACGACCCTATAGTCGTCGGACAAGTCGGCAGCTTGCCAACTTTGGCACGGAGTCGTGGGGACGACCCTACAGTCGTCGGACAAGTCGGCGGCGAGCCAATCTAGCCCCGCGTTCGTGGGGACGACCCTATAGTCGTCGGACAAGTCAGCGGCTGGCCAACATTGGCCCGTGGTACGAGGGAACGACCCTATAGTCGTCGAATATGTCGGCGGCTGGCCAACTTTGGCCCGTGGTCGTGGGGACGACCCTATAGTCGTCGGACAAGTCAGCGGCTGGCCAACTCTGGCCCGTGGTCGTGGGGAAGAGCCTATAGTCGTCGGACAAGTCAGCGGCTGGCCAACATTGACCCGTGGTCGTGGGGACGACCCTACAGTCGTCGGACAAGTCAGCGGCTGGCCAACTTTGGCCCGGTGTCGTGGGGACGACTCTATAGTCGTCGGAAATGTCGGCGGCTGGTCAACTTTGGCCCGGGGTCGTGGGGACGACCCTATAGTCGTCGGACAAGACGGTGGCGGGCCAATCTAGTCCCGGGGTCGTGGGGACGACCCTATAGTCGGACATGTCGGCGGCTGGCCAACTTTGGCCCCTGGTCGTGGGGACGACCCTATAGTCGTCAGACATAAAGGTGGCGATCCAACCTACTCCCGGGGTCGTGGGGACGACCCTATAGGCGTCGGACAAGTCGGCGGCGGGGCAACCTAGTCCCGGGGTCGTAGGGACGACCCTATAGTCGTCGGACATGTCGGCGGCTGGTCAACATTGGCCCGGGGTCGTGGGGACGACCCTATAGTCGTCGGACAAAACGGTGGCGGGCCAATCTAGTCCCGGGGTCGTGGGGACGACCCTATAGTCGTCGAACAAGTCGGCGGCGGGCCAAGCTTGTCCCGGGGTCGTGGGGACGACCCTATAATCGTCGGACATGACGGTGGCGGGCCAGTCTAGTCCCGGGTCATGGGGACGATCCTATAGTCGTCGGACAAGTCGGCGGCTGGCCAACTTTGGCCCGTGGTCGTGGGGAGGACCCTATACTCGTCGGACAAGTCGGCGGCGAGCCAACCTAGTCCGGGGGTCGTAGGGACGACCCTATAGTCGTCGGAGAAGTCTGCGGCGGGCCAACCTAGTCCCGGGGTCGTAGGGACGACCCTATAGTGGTCGGACATGTCGCCGGCTGGCCAACTTTGGCCCGTACTCGTGGGTACGACCCTATTGTCGTCGGAAATGACGGTGGCGGGCCAATCTATTCCCGGGGTCGTGGGGACGACCCTATAGTCGTCGGACAAGTCGGCAGCTTGCCAACTTTGGCACGGAGTCGTGGGGACGACCCTACAGTCGTCGGACAAGTCGGCGGCGAGCCAATCTAGCCCCGCGGTCGTGGGGACGACCCTATAGTCGTCGGACAAGTCAGCGGCTGGCCAACATTGGCCCGTGGTCGTGGGGACGACCCTACAGTCGTCGGATATGTCGGCGGCTGGCCAACTTTGGCCCGTGGTCGTGGGGACGACCCTATAGTCGTCGGAAATGACGGTGGCGGGCCAATCTAGTCCCGGGGTCATGGGGACGACCCTACAGTCGTCGGACAAGTCGGCGCCGAGCCAATCTAGTCCCGCGGTCGTGGGGACGACCCTATAGTCGTCGGACAAGTCAGCGGCTGGCCAACATTGGCCCGTGGTCGTGGGGACGACCATATAGTCGTCGGACATGACGGAAGCGGGCCACTCTAGTCCCGGGCCGTGGGGACGACCCTATAGTCGTCGGACATGTCGGCGGCTGGCCAACTTTGGCCCGGGGTCGTGGGGACGACCCTATAGTCGTCGGATATGTCGGCGGCTGGCCAACTTTGGCCCGTGGTCGTGGGGACGACCCTATAGTCGTCGGACATGACGGTGGCGGGCCAGTCTAGTCCCGGGTCATGGGGACGACCCTATAGTCGTCGGACAAGTCGGCGGCTGGCCAACTTTGGCCCGTGGTCGTGGGGAGGACCCTATACTCGTCGGACAAGTCGGCGGCGAGCCAACCTAGTCCGGGGGTCGTGGGGACGACCCTATAGTCGTCGGAGAAGTCTGCGGCGGGCCAACCTAGTCCCGGGGTCGTAGGGACGACCCTATAGTCGTCGGACATGTCGCCGGCTGGCCAACTTTGGCCCGTACTCGTGGGTACGACCCTATTGTCGTCGGAAATGACGGTGGCGGGCCAATCTATTCCCGGGGTCGTGGGGACGACCCTATAGTCGTCGGACAAGTCGGCAGGTTGCCAACTTTGGCACGGAGTCGTGGGGACGACCCTACAGTCGTCGGACAAGTCGGCGGCGAGCCAATCTAGCCCCGCGTTCGTGGGGACGACCCTATACTCGTCGGACAAGTCGGCGGCGAGCCAACCTAGTCCGGGGGTCGTGGGGACGACCCTATAGTCGTCGGAGAAGTCTGCGGCGGGCCAACCTAGTCCCGGGGTCGTAGATACGACCCTATAGTCGTCGGACATGTCGCCGGCTGGCCACCTTTGGCCCGTACTCGTGGGGACGACCCTATAGTCGTTGGACATGTCAGCGGCTGGCCAACTTTGGCCCGGTGTCGTGGGGACGACCCAATAGTCGTCGGACATGTCGGCGGCTGGCCAATTTTGGCCCGTGGTCGTGGGGACGATCCGATAGTCGTTGGACATGACGGTGGCGGGCCAACCTAGTCCCGGGGTCGTGGGGACGACCCTATAGTTGTCGGAGAAGTCGGCGGCGGGCCAACCTAGTCCCGGGGTCGTAGGGACGACCCTATAGTCGTCGGACATGTCGCCGGCTGGCCAACTTTGGCCCGTGGTCGTGGGGACGACCCTATAGTCGTCGGACAAGTCGGCGGCGAGCCAACCTAGTCCGGGGGTCGTGGGGACGACCCTATAGTCGTCGGAGAAGTCGGCAGCGGGCCAACCTACTCCCGGGGTCGTAGGGACGACCTTATAGTCGTCGGACATGTCGCCGGCTGGCCAAATTTGGCCCGTGGTCGTGGGGACGACCCTATACTCGTCGGACAAGTCGGCGGCGAGCCAACTTAGTCCGGGGGTCGTGGGGACGACCCTATAGTCGTCGGAGAAGTCGGCGGCGGGCCAACCTAGTCCCGGGGTCGTAGGGACGACCCTATAGTCGTCGGACATGTCGCCGGCTGGCCAAATTTGGCCCGTGGTCGTGGGGACGACCCTATACTCGTCGGACAAGTCGGCGGCGAGCCAACCTAGTCCGGGGGTCGTGGGGACGACCCTATAGTCGTCGGAGAAGTCGGCGGCGGGCCAACCTAGTCCCGGGGTCGTAGGGACGACCCTATAGTCGTCGGACATGTCGCCGGCTGGCCAAATTTGGCCCGTGGTCGTGGGGACGACCCTATACTCGTCGGACAAGTCGGCGGCGAGCCAACCTCGTCCGGGGGTCGTGGGGACGACCCTATAGTCGTCGGAGAAGTCGGCGGCGGGCCAACCTAGTCCCGGGGTCGTAGGGACGACCCTATAGTCGTCGGACATGTCGCCGGCTGGCCAACTTTGGCCCGTGGTCGTGGGGACGACCCTATAGTCGTCGGACATAACGGTGGCGGGCCAATCGAGTCCCGGGGTCGTGGGGACGACCCTATAGTCGTCGGACAAGTCGGCGGCGGGGCAACCTAGTCCCGGGGTCGTGGGGACGACCCTATAGTCGTCGGACATGACGGTGGCGGGCCAGTCTAGTCCCGGGTCGTGGGGACGATCCTATAGTCGTCGGACATGTCGGCGGCTGGCCAACTTTGGCCCGTGGTCGTGGGGAGGACCCTATACTCGTCGGACAAGTCGGCGGCGAGCCAACCTAGTCCGGGGGTCGTGGGGACGACCCTATAGTCGTCGGAGAAGTCGGCGGCGGGCCAACCTAGTCCCGGGGTCGTGGGGACGACCCTATAGTCGTCGGAGAAGTCGGCGGCGGGCCAACCTAGTCCCGGGGTCGTAGGGACGACCCTATAGTCGTCGGACATGTCGCCGGCTGGCCAACTTTGGCCCGTGGTCGTGGGGACGACCCTATAGTCGTCGGACAAGTCGGCGGCGAGCTAACCTAGTCCGGGGGTCGTGGGGACGACCCTATAGTCGTCGGAGAAGTCGGCAGCGGGCCAACCTACTCCCGGGGTCGTAGGGACGACCCTATAGTCGTCGGACATGTCGCCGGCTGGCCAAATTTGGCCCGTGGTCGTGGGGACGACCCTATACTCGTCGGACAAGTCGGCGGCGAGCCAACTTAGTCCGGGGGTCGTGGGGACGACCCTATAGTCGTCGGAGAAGTCGGCGGCGGGCCAACCTAGTCCCGGGGTCGTAGGGACGACCCTATAGTCGTCGGACATGTCGCCGGCTGGCCAAATTTGGCCCGTGGTCGTGGGGACGACCCTATACTCGTCGGACAAGTCGGCGGCGAGCCAACCTAGTCCGGGGGTCGTGGGGACGATCCTATAGTCGTCGGAGAAGTCGGCGGCGGGACAACCTAGTCCCGGGGTCGTAGGGACGACCCTATAGTCGTCGGACATGTCGCCGGCTGGCCAAATTTGGCCCGTGGTCGTGGGGACGATCCAATAGTCGTCGGACACGTCGGCGGCTGGCCAACCTAGACCCGGTGTCGTGGGGACGACCCTATTGTCGTCGGACATGGCGGTGGCGGGCCAATCTAGTCCCGTGGTCGTGGGGACGACCCTATAGTCGTCGGACATGTCGGCGGCTGGCCAACTTTGGCCCGTGGTCGTGGGGACGACCCTATAGTCGTCGGAAATGTCGGTGGCTGTCCAACTTTGGCCCGGGGGTCGTGGGGACGACCCTATAGTCGTCGGACATGTCGGCGGCTGGCCAACTTTGGCCCGTACTCGTGGGTACGACCCTATAGTCGTCGGACATGACGGTGTCGGGCCAATCTAGTCCCGGGGTCGTGGGGACGACCCTATAGTCGTCGGACATGTCGGCGGCTGGCCAACTTTGGCCCGTGGTCGTGGGGACGACCCAATAGTCGTCGGAAATGTCGGTGGCTGTCCAACTTTGGCCCGGGGGTCGTGCGGACGACCCTATAGTCGTCGGACATGTCGGCGGCGAGCCAACATTGACCCGGGGTCGTGGGGACGACTCTATAGTCGTCGGACATGTCGGCGGCTGGCCAAATATGACCCGGGGACGTGGGGACGAGCCTATAGTCTTCGGCCAAGTCGGCGGCTGGCCAACTTTGGCCCGTGGTTGTGTGGACGACCCTATAGTCGTCGGATATGTCGGCGGCTGGCCAACTTTGGCCCGGGGGTCGTGCGGACGACCCTATAGTCGTCGGACATGTCGGCGGCGAGCCAACATTGACCCGGGGTCGTGGGGACGACTCTATAGTCGTCGGACATGTCGGCGGCTGGCCAAATATGACCCGGGGACGTGGGGACGAGCCTATAGTCTTCGGCCAAGTCGGCGGCTGGCCAACTTTGGCCCGTGGTTGTGTGGACGACCCTATTGTCGTCGGAAATGACGGTGGCGGGCCAATCTATTCCCGGGGTCGTGGGGACGACCCTATAGTCGTCGGACAAGTCGGCAGCTTGCCAACTTTGGCACGGAGTCGTGGGGACGACCCTACAGTCGTCGGACAAGTCGGCGGCGAGCCAATCTAGCCCCGCGGTCGTGGGGACGACCCTATAGTCGTCGGACAAGTCAGCGGCTGGCCAACATTGGCCCGTGGTCGTGGGGACGACCCTACAGTCGTCGGATATGTCGGCGGCTGGCCAACTTTGGCCCGTGGTCGTGGGGACGACCCTATAGTCGTCGGAAATGACGGTGGCGGGCCAATCTAGTCCCGGGGTCATGGGGACGACCCTACAGTCGTCGGACAAGTCGGCGCCGAGCCAATCTAGTCCCGCGGTCGTGGGGACGACCCTATAGTCGTCGGACAAGTCAGCGGCTGGCCAACATTGGCCCGTGGTCGTGGGGACGACCATATAGTCGTCGGACATGACGGAAGCGGGCCACTCTAGTCCCGGGCCGTGGGGACGACCCTATAGTCGTCGGACATGTCGGCGGCTGGCCAACTTTGGCCCGGGGTCGTGGGGACGACCCTATAGTCGTCGGATATGTCGGCGGCTGGCCAACTTTGGCCCGTGGTCGTGGGGACGACCCTATAGTCGTCGGACATGACGGTGGCGGGCCAGTCTAGTCCCGGGTCATGGGGACGACCCTATAGTCGTCGGACAAGTCGGCGGCTGGCCAACTTTGGCCCGTGGTCGTGGGGAGGACCCTATACTCGTCGGACAAGTCGGCGGCGAGCCAACCTAGTCCGGGGGTCGTGGGGACGACCCTATAGTCGTCGGAGAAGTCTGCGGCGGGCCAACCTAGTCCCGGGGTCGTAGGGACGACCCTATAGTCGTCGGACATGTCGCCGGCTGGCCAACTTTGGCCCGTACTCGTGGGTACGACCCTATTGTCGTCGGAAATGACGGTGGCGGGCCAATCTATTCCCGGGGTCGTGGGGACGACCCTATAGTCGTCGGACAAGTCGGCAGCTTGCCAACTTTGGCACGGAGTCGTGGGGACGACCCTACAGTCGTCGGACAAGTCGGCGGCGAGCCAATCTAGCCCCGCGTTCGTGGGGACGACCCTATAGTCGTCGGACAAGTCAGCGGCTGGCCAACATTGGCCCGTGGTACGAGGGAACGACCCTATAGTCGTCGGATATGTCGGCGGCTGGCCAACTTTGGCCCGTGGTCGTGGGGACGACCCTATAGTCGTCGGACAAGTCAGCGGCTGGCCAACTCTGGCCCGTGGTCGTGGGGAAGAGCCTATAGTCGTCGGACAAGTCAGCGGCTGGCCAACATTGACCCGTGGTCGTGGGGACGACCCTACAGTCGTCGGACAAGTCAGCGGCTGGCCAACTTTGGCCCGGTGTCGTGGGGACGACTCTATAGTCGTCGGAAATGTCGGCGGCTGGTCAACTTTGGCCCGGGGTCGTGGGGACGACCCTATAGTCGTCGGACAAGACGGTGGCGGGCCAATCTAGTCCCGGGGTCGTGGGGACGACCCTATAGTCGGACATGTCGGCGGCTGGCCAACTTTGGCCCCTGGTCGTGGGGACGACCCTATAGTCGTCAGACATAAAGGTGGCGATCCAACCTACTCCCGGGGTCGTGGGGACGACCCTATAGGCGTCGGACAAGTCGGCGGCGGGGCAACCTAGTCCCGGGATCGTAGGGACGACCCTATAGTCGTCGGACATGTCGGCGGCTGGTCAACTTTGGCCCGGGGTCGTGGGGACGACCCTATAGTCGTCGGACAAAACGGTGGCGGGCCAATCTAGTCCCGGGGTCGTGGGGACGACCCTATAGTCGTCGAACAAGTCGGCGGCGGGCCAACTTTGGCCCGTGGTCGTGGGGACGACCCTATTGTCGTCGGAAATGACGGTGGCGGGCCAATCTATTCCCGGGGTCGTGGGGACGACCCTATAGTCGTCGGACAAGTCGGCAGCTTGCCAACTTTGGCACGGAGTCGTGGGGACGACCCTACAGTCGTCGGACAAGCCGGCGGCGAGCCAATCTAGCCCCGCGTTCGTGGGGACGACCCTATAGTCGTCGGACAAGTCAGCGGCTGGCCAACATTGGCCCGTGGTACGAGGGAACGACCCTATAGTCGTCGGATATGTCGGCGGCTGGCCAACTTTGGCCCGTGGTCGTGGGGACGACCCTATAGTCGTCGGACAAGTCAGCGGCTGGCCAACACTGGCCCGTGGTCGTGGGGAAGAGCCTATAGTCGTCGGACAAGTCAGCGGCTGGCCAACATTGGCCCGTGGTCGTGGGGACGACCCTACAGTCGTCGGATATGTCGGCGGCTGGCCAACTTTGGCCCGTGGTCGTGGGGACGACCCTATAGTCGTCGGAAATGACGGTGGCGGGCCAATCTAGTCCCGGGGTCATGGGGACGACCCTACAGTCGTCGGACAAGTCGGCGCCGAGCCAATCTAGTCCCGCGGTCGTGGGGACGACCCTATAGTCGTCGGACAAGTCAGCGGCTGGCCAACATTGGCCCGTGGTCGTGGGGACGACCATATAGTCGTCGGACATGACGGTAGCGGGCCACTCTAGTCCCGGGCCGTGGGGACGACCCTATAGTCGTCGGACATGTCGGCGGCTGGCCAACTTTGGCCCGGGGTCGTGGGGACGACCCTATAGTCGTCGGATATGTCGGCGGCTGGCCAACTTTGGCCCGTGGTCGTGGGGACGACCCTATAGTCGTCGGACATGACGGTGGCGGGCCAGTCTAGTCCCGGGTCATGGGGACGACCCTATAGTCGTCGGACAAGTCGGCGGCTGGCCAACTTTGGCCCGTGGTCGTGGGGAGGACCCTATACTCGTCGGACAAGTCGGCGGCGAGCCAACCTAGTCCGGGGGTCGTGGGGACGACCCTATAGTCGTCGGAGAAGTCTGCGGCGGGCCAACCTAGTCCCGGGGTCGTAGGGACGACCCTATAGTCGTCGGACATGTCGCCGGCTGGCCAACTTTGGCCCGTATTCGTGGGGACGACCCTATAGTCGTTGGACATGTCAGCGGCTGGCCAACTTTGGCCCGGTGTCGTGGGGACGACCCAATAGTCGTCGGACATGTCGGCGGCTGGCCAATTTTGGCCCGTGGTCGTGGGGACGATCCGATAGTCGTTGGACATGACGGTGGCGGGCCAATCTAGTCCCGGGGTCGTGGGGACGACCCTATAGTCGTCGGACATGACGGAGGCGGGCCAGTCTAGTCCCGGGTCGTGGGGACGACCCTATAGTCTTCGGACATGTCGGCGGCTGGCCAACTTTGGCCCGTGGTCGTGGGGACGACCCTATAGTCGTCGGAAATGTCGGCGGCTGTCCAACTTTGGCCCGGGGGTCGTGGGGACGACTCTATAGTCGTCGGACAAGTCGGCGGCGAGCCCACCTAGTCGGGGGGTCGTAGGGACGACCCTATAGTCGTCGGACAAGTCGGCGGCCGGCCAACCTAGTCCGGGGGTCGTGGGGACGACTCTATAGTCGTCGGACATGTCGGTGGCGGGCCAGTCTAGTCCCGGGTCGTGGGGACGACCCTATAGTCGTCGGACATGTCGGCGGCTGGCCAACTTTGGCCCGTGGTCGTGGGGAGGACCCTATACTCGTCGGACAAGTCGGCGGCGTACCAACCTAGTCCGGGGGTCGTGGGGACGACCCTATAGTCGTCGGACATGACGGTGGCGGGCCAGTCTAGTCCCGGGTCATGGGGACGACCCTATAGTCGTCGGACAAGTCGGCGGCGGGCCAACTTTGGCCCGGGGTCGTGGGGACGACCCTACAGTCGTCGGACAAGTCGGCGGCGAGCCAATCTAGCCCCGCGTTCGTGGGGACGACCCTATAGTCGTCGGACAAGTCAGCGGCTGGCCAACATTGGCCCGTGGTACGAGGGAACGACCCTATAGTCGTCGGATATGTCGGCGGCTGGCCAACTTTGGCCCGTGGTCGTGGGGACGACCCTATAGTCGTCGGACAAGTCAGCGGCTGGCCAACTCTGGCCCGTGGTCGTGGGGAAGAGCCTATAGTCGTCGGACAAGTCAGCGGCTGGCCAACATTGACCCGTGGTCGTGGGGACGACCCTATAGTCGTCGGACAAGTCAGCGGCTGGCCAACATTGGCCCGTGGTACGAGGGAACGACCCTATAGTCGTCGGATATGTCGGCGGCTGGCCAACTTTGGCCCGTGGTCGTGGGGACGACCCTATAGTCGTCGGACAAGTCAGCGGCTGGCCAACTCTGGCCCGTGGTCGTGGGGAAGAGCCTATAGTCGTCGGACAAGTCAGCGGCTGGCCAACATTGACCCGTGGTCGTGGGGACGACCCTACAGTCGTCGGACAAGTCAGCGGCTGGCCAACTTTGGCCCGGTGTCGTGGGGACGACTCTATAGTCGTCGGAAATGTCGGCGGCTGGTCAACTTTGGCCCGGGGTCGTGGGGACGACCCTATAGTCGTCGGACAAGACGGTGGCGGGCCAATCTAGTCCCGGGGTCGTGGGGACGACCCTATAGTCGGACATGTCGGCGGCTGGCCAACTTTGGCCCCTGGTCGTGGGGACGACCCTATAGTCGTCAGACATAAAGGTGGCGATCCAACCTACTCCCGGGGTCGTGGGGACGACCCTATAGGCGTCGGACAAGTCGGCGGCGGGGCAACCTAGTCCCGGGATCGTAGGGACGACCCTATAGTCGTCGGACATGTCGGCGGCTGGTCAACTTTGGCCCGGGGTCGTGGGGACGACCCTATAGTCGTCGGACAAAACGGTGGCGGGCCAATCTAGTCCCGGGGTCGTGGGGACGACCCTATAGTCGTCGAACAAGTCGGCGGCGGGCCAACTTTGGCCCGTGGTCGTGGGGACGACCCTATTGTCGTCGGAAATGACGGTGGCGGGCCAATCTATTCCCGGGGTCGTGGGGACGACCCTATAGTCGTCGGACAAGTCGGCAGCTTGCCAACTTTGGCACGGAGTCGTGGGGACGACCCTACAGTCGTCGGACAAGCCGGCGGCGAGCCAATCTAGCCCCGCGTTCGTGGGGACGACCCTATAGTCGTCGGACAAGTCAGCGGCTGGCCAACATTGGCCCGTGGTACGAGGGAACGACCCTATAGTCGTCGGATATGTCGGCGGCTGGCCAACTTTGGCCCGTGGTCGTGGGGACGACCCTATAGTCGTCGGACAAGTCAGCGGCTGGCCAACACTGGCCCGTGGTCGTGGGGAAGAGCCTATAGTCGTCGGACAAGTCAGCGGCTGGCCAACATTGGCCCGTGGTCGTGGGGACGACCCTACAGTCGTCGGATATGTCGGCGGCTGGCCAACTTTGGCCCGTGGTCGTGGGGACGACCCTATAGTCGTCGGAAATGACGGTGGCGGGCCAATCTAGTCCCGGGGTCATGGGGACGACCCTACAGTCGTCGGACAAGTCGGCGCCGAGCCAATCTAGTCCCGCGGTCGTGGGGACGACCCTATAGTCGTCGGACAAGTCAGCGGCTGGCCAACATTGGCCCGTGGTCGTGGGGACGACCATATAGTCGTCGGACATGACGGTAGCGGGCCACTCTAGTCCCGGGCCGTGGGGACGACCCTATAGTCGTCGGACATGTCGGCGGCTGGCCAACTTTGGCCCGGGGTCGTGGGGACGACCCTATAGTCGTCGGATATGTCGGCGGCTGGCCAACTTTGGCCCGTGGTCGTGGGGACGACCCTATAGTCGTCGGACATGACGGTGGCGGGCCAGTCTAGTCCCGGGTCATGGGGACGACCCTATAGTCGTCGGACAAGTCGGCGGCTGGCCAACTTTGGCCCGTGGTCGTGGGGAGGACCCTATACTCGTCGGACAAGTCGGCGGCGAGCCAACCTAGTCCGGGGGTCGTGGGGACGACCCTATAGTCGTCGGAGAAGTCTGCGGCGGGCCAACCTAGTCCCGGGGTCGTAGGGACGACCCTATAGTCGTCGGACATGTCGCCGGCTGGCCAACTTTGGCCCGTATTCGTGGGGACGACCCTATAGTCGTTGGACATGTCAGCGGCTGGCCAACTTTGGCCCGGTGTCGTGGGGACGACCCAATAGTCGTCGGACATGTCGGCGGCTGGCCAATTTTGGCCCGTGGTCGTGGGGACGATCCGATAGTCGTTGGACATGACGGTGGCGGGCCAATCTAGTCCCGGGGTCGTGGGGACGACCCTATAGTCGTCGGACATGACGGAGGCGGGCCAGTCTAGTCCCGGGTCGTGGGGACGACCCTATAGTCTTCGGACATGTCGGCGGCTGGCCAACTTTGGCCCGTGGTCGTGGGGACGACCCTATAGTCGTCGGAAATGTCGGCGGCTGTCCAACTTTGGCCCGGGGGTCGTGGGGACGACTCTATAGTCGTCGGACAAGTCGGCGGCGAGCCCACCTAGTCGGGGGGTCGTAGGGACGACCCTATAGTCGTCGGACAAGTCGGCGGCCGGCCAACCTAGTCCGGGGGTCGTGGGGACGACTCTATAGTCGTCGGACATGTCGGTGGCGGGCCAGTCTAGTCCCGGGTCGTGGGGACGACCCTATAGTCGTCGGACATGTCGGCGGCTGGCCAACTTTGGCCCGTGGTCGTGGGGAGGACCCTATACTCGTCGGACAAGTCGGCGGCGTACCAACCTAGTCCGGGGGTCGTGGGGACGACCCTATAGTCGTCGGACATGACGGTGGCGGGCCAGTCTAGTCCCGGGTCATGGGGACGACCCTATAGTCGTCGGACAAGTCGGCGGCGGGCCAACTTTGGCCCGGGGTCGTGGGGACGACCCTATAGTCGTCGGATATGTCGGCGGCAGGCCAACTTTGGCCCGTGGTCGTGGGGACGACCCTATAGTCGTCGGACAAGTCGGCGGCGGGCCAACCTAGTCCCGGGGTCGTGGGGACGACCCTATATTCGTCGCACAAGCCGGCGGCTGGCCAACGGTGGCCCGTGGTCGTGGGGACGACCCTATAGTCGTCGGACAAGTCGGCGGCTGTCCAACTTTGGCCCGGGGTCGTGGGGACGACCCTATAGTCGTCGGACTTGACGGTGGCGGGCCAACCTATTCCCGGGGTCGTGGGGACGACCTTATAGTCGTCGGAGAAGTCGGCGGCGGGCCAACCTAGTCCCGGGGTCGTGGGGATGACCCTATAGTCGTCGGACAAGTCGGCGGCGAGCCCACCTAGTCGGGGGGTCGTGGGGACGACCCTATAGTCGTCGGACAAGTCGGCGGCCGGCCAACCTAGTCCGGGGGTCGTGGGGACGACCCTATAATCGTCGGACAAGCCGGCGGCTGGCCAACTTTGGCCCGTGGTCGTGGGGACGACCCTATAGTCGTCGGACAAGTCGGCGGCTGTCCAACTTTGGCCCGGGGTCGTGGGGACGACCCTATAGTCGTCGGACAAGTCAGCGGCTGGACAACATTGGCCCGTGGTCGTGGGGACGACCCTATAGTCGTCGGACATGTCGGCGGCTGGCCAACTTTGGCCCGTGGTCGTGGGGAGGACCTTATACTCGTCGGACAAGTCGGCGGCGTACCAACCTAGTCCGGGGGTCGTGGGGACGACCCTATAGTCGTCGGACATGACGGTGGCGGGCCAGTCTAGTCCCGGGTCGTGGGGACGACCCTATAGTCGTCGGACATGTCGGCGGCTGGCCAACTTTGGCCCGTGGTCGTGGGGACGACCCTATAGTCGTCGGACATGTCGGCGGCTGGCCAACATTGGCCCGTGGTCGTGGGGACGACCCTATAGTCGTCAGACATGACGGTGGCGAGCCAACCTAGTCCCGGGGTCGTGGGGACGACCCTATAGTCGTCGGACAAGTCGGCGGCGAGCCCACCTAGTCGGGGGGTCGTGGGGACGACCCTACAGTCGTCGGACAAGTCGGCGGCGAGCCAATCTAGTCCCGCGGTCGTGGGGACGACCCTATAGTCGTCGGACATGACGGTGGCGGGCCACTCTAGTCCCGGGTCGTGGGAACGACCCTATAGTCGTCGGACAAGACGGCGGCTGGACATCTTTGGCCCGGGGTCGTGGGTACGACCCTATAGTCGTCGGACAAGTCGGCGGCGGGCCAACCTTGTCCCGGGGTCGTGGGGACGACCCTATAGTCGTCGGACATGTCGGCGGCTGGCCAACTTTGGCCTGGTGTCGTGGGGACGACTCTATAGTCGTCGGAAATGTCGGCGGCTGGCCAACCTGGACCCGGGGTCGTGGGGACGACCCTATTGTCGTCGGACATGACGGTGGCCGGCCAATCTAGTCTCGCGGTCGTGGGGACGACCCTATAATCGTCGGACATGACGGTGGCGGGCCAATCTAGTCCCGGGGTCGTGGGGACGACCCTATAGTCGTCGGACATGTCGGCGGCTGGCCAACTTTGGCCCGGTGTCGTGGGGACGACTCTATAGTCGTCGGAAATGTCGGCGGCTGGCCAACCTGGACCCGGGGTCGTGGGGACGACCCTATTGTCGTCGGACATGACGGTGGCGGGCCAATCTAGTCTCGGGGTCGTGGGTATGACCCTATAGTCGTCGGACAAGTCGGCGGTGAGCCAACCTAGTCCAGGGGTCGTGGGGACGACCCTATACTCGTTGGACATGACGGTGGCGGGCCAATCTAGTCCCGGGGTCGTGGGGACGACCCTACAGTCGTCGGACATTTCGGCGGCTTGCCAACTTTGGCCCGGGGTCGTGGGGACGACCCTATAGTCGTCGGACATGACGGTGGCGGGCCAATCTAGTCCCGAGGTCGTGGGGACGACCCTATAGTCGTCGGACACGTCGGCGGCTGGCCAACTTTGGCCCGTGGTCGTGGGGAGGACCCTATACTCCTCGGACAAGTCGGCGGCGTACCAACCTAGTCCGGGGGTCGTGGGGACGACCCTATAGTCGTCGGACATGACGGTGGCGGGCCAGTCTAGTCCCGGGTCATGGGGACGACCCTATAGTCGTCGGACAAGTCGGCGGCGGGCCAACTTTGGCCCGGGGTCGTGGGGACGACCCTATAGTCGTCGGATATGTCGGCGGCAGGCCAACTTTGGCCCGGGGTCATGGGGACGACCCTATAGTCGTCGGATATGTCGGCGGCTGGCCAACTTTGGCCCGTGGTCGTGGGGACGACCCTATAGTCGTCGGACATGTCGGCGGCTGGCCAACTTTGGCCCGTGGTCGTGGGGACGATCCGATAGTCGTCGGACATGTCGGCGGCTGGCCAAATTTGGCCCGTGGTCGTAAAGACGACCCTATAGTCGTCGGGTAGGACGGTGGCGGGCCAATCTAGTCCCGGGGTCGTGGGGACGACCCTACAGTCGTCGGACATCACGGTGGCGGGCCAATCTAGTCCCGGGGTCATAGGGACGACCCTATAGTCATCGGATATGTCGGCGATTGGCCAACATTGGCCCGGGGTAGTGGGGACGACCCTATAGTCGTCGGACTTGACGGTGGCGGGCCAATCTAGTCCCGGGGTCGTGGGGACGACACTACCGTCGTCGGAAATGTCGGCGGCTGGCCAACCTGGACCCGGGGTCGTGGGGACGACCCTATTGTCGTCGGACACGTCGGCGGCTGGCCAACTTTGGCCCGTGGTCGTGGGGAGGACCCTATACTCCTCGGACAAGTCGGCGGCGTACCAACCTAGTCCGGGGGTCGTGGGGACGACCCTATAGTCGTCGGACATGACGGTGGCGGGCCACTCTAGTCCCGGGTCGTGGGAACGACCCTATAGTCGTCGGACAAGACGGCGGCTGGACATCTTTGGCCCGGGGTCGTGGGTACGACCCTATAGTCGTCGGACAAGTCGGCGGCGGGCCAACCTTGTCCCGGGGTCGTGGGGACGACCCTATAGTCGTCGGACATGACGGTGGCGGGCCAATCTAGTCCCGAGGTCGTGGGGACGACCCTATAGTCGTCGGACACGTCGGCGGCTGGCCAACTTTGGCCCGTGGTCGTGGGGAGGACCCTATACTCCTCGGACAAGTCGGCGGCGTACCAACCTAGTCCGGGGGTCGTGGGGACGACCCTATAGTCGTCGGACATGACGGTGGCGGGCCACTCTAGTCCCGGGTCGTGGGAACGACCCTATAGTCGTCGGACAAGACGGCGGCTGGACATCTTTGGCCCGGGGTCGTGGGTACGACCCTATAGTCGTCGGACAAGTCGGCGGCGGGCCAACCTTGTCCCGGGGTCGTGGGGACGACCCTATAGTCGTCGGACATGTCGGCGGCTGGCCAACTTTGGCCTGGTGTCGTGGGGACGACTCTATAGTCGTCGGAAATGTCGGCGGCTGGCCAACCTGGACCCGGGGTCGTGGGGACGACCCTATTGTCGTCGGACATGACGGTGGCCGGCCAATCTAGTCTCGCGGTCGTGGGGACGACCCTATAATCGTCGGACATGACGGTGGCGGGCCAATCTAGTCCCGGGGTCGTGGGGACGACCCTATAGTCGTCGGACATGTCGGCGGCTGGCCAACTTTGGCCCGGTGTCGTGGGGACGACTCTATAGTCGTCGGAAATGTCGGCGGCTGGCCAACCTGGACCCGGGGTCGTGGGGACGACCCTATTGTCGTCGGACATGACGGTGGCGGGCCAATCTAGTCTCGGGGTCGTGGGTATGACCCTATAGTCGTCGGACAAGTCGGCGGTGAGCCAACCTAGTCCAGGGGTCGTGGGGACGACCCTATACTCGTTGGACATGACGGTGGCGGGCCAATCTAGTCCCGGGGTCGTGGGGACGACCCTACAGTCGTCGGACATTTCGGCGGCTTGCCAACTTTGGCCCGGGGTCGTGGGGACGACCCTATAGTCGTCGGACATGACGGTGGCGGGCCAATCTAGTCCCGAGGTCGTGGGGACGACCCTATAGTCGTCGGACACGTCGGCGGCTGGCCAACTTTGGCCCGTGGTCGTGGGGAGGACCCTATACTCCTCGGACAAGTCGGCGGCATACCAACCTAGTCCGGGGGTCGTGGGGACGACCCTATAGTCGTCGGACATGACGGTGGCGGGCCAGTCTAGTCCCGGGTCATGGGGACGACCCTATAGTCGTCGGACAAGTCGGCGGCGGGCCAACTTTGGCCCGGGGTCGTGGGGACGACCCTATAGTCGTCGGATATGTCGGCGGCAGGCCAACCTAGTCCCGGGGTCGTGGGGACGACCCTATATTCGTCGCACAAGCCGGCGGCTGGCCAACGGTGGCCCGTGGTCGTGGGGACGACCCTATAGTCGTCGGACAAGTCGGCGGCTGTCCAACTTTGGCCCGGGGTCGTGGGGACGACCCTATAGTCGTCGGACTTGACGGTGGCGGGCCAACCTATTCCCGGGGTCGTGGGGACGACCCTATAGTCGTCGGAGAAGTCGGCGGCGGGCCAACCTAGTCCCGGGGTCGTGGGGATGACCCTATAGTCGTCGGACAAGTCGGCGGCGAACCCACCTAGTCGGGGGGTCGTGGGGACGACCCTATAGTCGTCGGACAAGTCGGCGGCCGGCCAACCTAGTCCGGGGGTCGTGGGGACGACCCTATAATCGTCGGACAAGCCGGCGGCTGGCCAACTTTGGCCCGTGGTCGTGGGGACGACCCTATAGTCGTCGGACAAGTCGGCGGCTGTCCAACTTTGGCCCGGGGTCGTGGGGACGACCCTATAGTCGTCGGACAAGTCAGCGGCTGGCCAACATTGGCCCGTGGTCGTGGGGACGACCCTATAGTCGTCGGACAAGTCGGCGGCGAGCCCACCTAGTCGGGGGGTCGTGGGGACGACCCTATAGTCGTCGGACAAGTCGGCGGCTGTCCAACTTTGGCCCGGGGTCGTGGGGACGACCCTATAGTCGTCGGACAAGTCAGCGGCGGGCCAACTTTGGCCCGGGGTCGTGGGGACGACCCTATAGTCGTCGGATATGTCGGCGGCAGGCCAACTTTGGCCCGTGGTCGTGGGGACGACCCTATAGTCGTCGGACAAGTCGGCTGCCGGCCAACCTAGTCCGGGGGTCGTGGGGACGACCCTATAATCGCCGGACAAGCCGGCGGCTGGCCAACTTTGGCCCGTGGTCGTGGGGACGACCCTATAGTCGTCGGACAAGTCGGCGGCTGTCCAACTTTGGCCCGGGGTCGTGGGGACGACCCTATAGTCGTCGGACAAGTCAGCGGCTGGCCAACATTGGCCCGCGGTCGTGGGGACGACCCTATAGTCGTCGGACAAGTCGGCGGCGAGCCTACCTAGTCGGGGGGTCGTGGGGACGACCCTATAGTCGTCGGACAAGTCGGCGGCGAGCCCACCTAGTCGGGGGGTCGTGGGGACGACCCTATAGTCGTCGGACATGTCGGCGGCTGGCCAACTTTGGCCCGTGGTCGTGGGGAGGACCCTATACTCGTCGGTCAAGTCGGCGGCGTACCAACCTAGTCCGGGGGTCGTGGGGACGACCCTATAGTCGTCGGAGAAGTCGGCGGCGGGCCAACCTAGTCCCGGGGTCGTGGGGACGACCCTATAGTCGTCGGAGAAGTCGGCGGCGGGCCAACCTAGTCCCGGGGTCGTAGGGACGACCCTATAGTCGTCGGACATGTCGCCGGCTGGCCAACTTTGGCCCGTGGTCGTGGGGCGACCCTATAGTCGTCGGACAAGTCGGCGGCGAGCCAACCTAGTCCGGGGGTCGTGGGGACGACCCTATAGTCGTCGGAGAAGTCGGCAGCGGGCCAACCTACTCCCGGGGTCGTAGGGACGACCCTATAGTCGTCGGACATGTCGCCGGCTGGCCAAATTTGGCCCGTGGTCGTGGGGACGACCCTATACTCGTCGGACAAGTCGGCGGCGAGCCAACTTAGTCCGGGGGTCGTGGGGACGACCCTATAGTCGTCGGAGAAGTCGGCGGCGGGCCAACCTAGTCCCGGGGTCGTAGGGACGACCCTATAGTCGTCGGACATGTCGCCGGCTGGCCAAATTTGGCCCGTGGTCGTGGGGACGACCCTATAGTCGTCGGACATGTCGGCGGCTGGCCAACTTTGGCCCGTACTCGTGGGTACGACCCTATAGTCGTCGGACATGACGGTGTCGGGCCAATCTAGTCCCGGGGTCGTGGGGACGACCCTATAGTCGTCGGACATGTCGGCGGCTGGCCAACTTTGGCCCGTGGTCGTGGGGACGACCCAATAGTCGTCGGAAATGTCGGTGGCTGTCCAACTTTGGCCCGGGGGTCGTGCGGACGACCCTATAGTCGTCGGACATGTCGGCGGCGAGCCAACATTGACCCGGGGTCGTGGGGACGACTCTATAGTCGTCGGACATGTCGGCGGCTGGCCAAATATGACCCGGGGACGTGGGGACGAGCCTATAGTCTTCGGCCAAGTCGGCGGCTGGCCAACTTTGGCCCGTGGTTGTGTGGACGACCCTATAGTCGTCGGATATGTCGGCGGCTGGCCAACTTTGACCCGTGGTCGTGGGGACGACCCTATTGTCGTCGGAAATGACGGTGGCGGGCCAATCTATTCCCGGGGTCGTGGGGACGACCCTATAGTCGTCGGACAAGTCGGCAGCTTGCCAACTTTGGCACGGAGTCGTGGGGACGACCCTACAGTCGTCGGACAAGTCGGCGGCGAGCCAATCTAGCCCCGCGGTCGTGGGGACGACCCTATAGTCGTCGGACAAGTCAGCGGCTGGCCAACATTGGCCCGTGGTCGTGGGGACGACCCTACAGTCGTCGGATATGTCGGCGGCTGGCCAACTTTGGCCCGTGGTCGTGGGGACGACCCTATAGTCGTCGGAAATGACGGTGGCGGGCCAATCTAGTCCCGGGGTCATGGGGACGACCCTACAGTCGTCGGACAAGTCGGCGCCGAGCCAATCTAGTCCCGCGGTCGTGGGGACGACCCTATAGTCGTCGGACAAGTCAGCGGCTGGCCAACATTGGCCCGTGGTCGTGGGGACGACCATATAGTCGTCGGACATGACGGAAGCGGGCCACTCTAGTCCCGGGCCGTGGGGACGACCCTATAGTCGTCGGACATGTCGGCGGCTGGCCAACTTTGGCCCGGGGTCGTGGGGACGAGCCTATAGTCTTCGGCCAAGTCGGCGGCTGGCCAACTTTGGCCCGTGGTTGTGTGGACGACCCTATAGTCGTCGGATATGTCGGCGGCTGGCCAACTTTGGCCCGTGGTCGTGG
Source organism: Andrena praecox (assembly GCA_963932275.1). Taxonomy (NCBI): domain Eukaryota; kingdom Metazoa; phylum Arthropoda; class Insecta; order Hymenoptera; family Andrenidae; genus Andrena; species Andrena praecox. The sequence continues at coordinate 77,462 of CAWVQO010000387.1, read as the reverse complement.
GGACGACCCTATAGTCGTCGGACATGACGGTGGCGGGCCAGTCTAGTCCCGGGTCATGGGGACGACCCTATAATCGTCGGACAAGTCGGCGGCTGGCCAACTTTGGCCCGTGGTCGTGGGGAGGACCCTATACTCGTCGGACAAGTCGGCGGCGAGCCAACCTAGTCCGGGGGTCGTGGGGACGACCCTATAGTCGTCGGAGAAGTCTGCGGCGGGCCAACCTAGTCCCGGGGTCGTAGGGACGACCCTATAGTCGTCGGACATGTCGCCGGCTGGCCAACTTTGGCCCGTACTCGTGGGTACGACCCTATTGTCGTCGGAAATGACGGTAGCGGGCCAATCTATTCCCGGGGTCGTGGGGACGACCCTATAGTCGTCGGACAAGTCGGCAGCTTGCCAACTTTGGCACGGAGTCGTGGGGACGACCCTACAGTCGTCGGACAAGTCGGCGGCGAGCCAATCTAGCCCCGCGTTCGTGGGGACGACCCTATAGTCGTCGGACAAGTCAGCGGCTGGCCAACATTGGCCCGTGGTACGAGGGAACGACCCTATAGTCGTCGGATATGTCGGCGGCTGGCCAACTTTGGCCCGTGGTCGTGGGGAGGACCCTATACTCGTCGGACAAGTCGGCGGCGAGCCAACCTAGTCCGGGGGTCGTAGGGACGACCCTATAGTCGTCGGAGAAGTCTGCGGCGGGCCAACCTAGTCCCGGGGTCGTAGGGACGACCCTATAGTCGTCGGACATGTCGCCGGCTGGCCAACTTTGGCCCGTACTCGTGGGTACGACCCTATTGTCGTCGGAAATGATGGTGGCGGGCCAATCTATTCCCGGGGTCGTGGGGACGACCCTATAGTCGTCGGACAAGTCGGCAGCTTGCCAACTTTGGCACGGAGTCGTGGGGACGACCCTACAGTCGTCGGACAAGTCGGCGGCGAGCCAATCTAGCCCCGCGGTCGTGGGGACGACCCTATAGTCGTCGGACAAGTCAGCGGCTGGCCAACATTGGCCCGTGGTCGTGGGGACGACCCTACAGTCGTCGGATATGTCGGCGGCTGGCCAACCTTGGCCCGTGGTCGTGGGGACGACCCTATAGTCGTCGGAAATGACGGTGGCGGGCCAATCTAGTCCCGGGGTCATGGGGACGACCCTACAGTCGTCGGACAAGTCGGCGCCGAGCCAATCTAGTCCCGCGGTCGTGGGGACGACCCTATAGTCGTCGGACAAGTCAGCGGCTGGCCAACATTGGCCCGTGGTCGTGGGGACGACCATATAGTCGTCGGACATGACGGAAGCGGGCCACTCTAGTCCCGGGCCGTGGGGACGACCCTATAGTCGTCGGACATGTCGGCGGCTGGCCAACTTTGGCCCGGGGTCGTGGGGACGACCCTATAGTCGTCGGATATGTCGGCGGCTGGCCAACTTTGGCCCGTGGTCGTGGGGACGACCCTATAGTCGTCGGACATGACGGTGGCGGGCCAGTCTAGTCCCGGGTCATGGGGACGACCCTATAGTCGTCGGACAAGTCGGCGGCTGGCCAACTTTGGCCCGTGGTCGTGGGGAGGACCCTATACTCGTCGGACAAGTCGGCGGCGAGCCAACCTAGCCCGGGGGTCGTGGGGACGACCCTATAGTCGTCGGAGAAGTCTGCGGCGGGCCAACCTAGTCCCGGGGTCGTAGGGACGACCCTATAGTCGTCGGACATGTCGCCGGCTGGCCAACTTTGGCCCGTACTCGTGGGTACGACCCTATTGTCGTCGGAAATGACGGTGGCGGGCCAATCTATTCCCGGGGTCGTGGGGACGACCCTATAGTCGTCGGACAAGTCGGCAGCTTGCCAACTTTGGCACGGAGTCGTGGGGACGACCCTACAGTCGTCGGACAAGTCGGCGGCGAGCCAATCTAGCCCCGCGTTCGTGGGGACGACCCTATAGTCGTCGGACAAGTCAGCGGCTGGCCAACATTGGCCCGTGGTACGAGGGAACGACCCTATAGTCGTCGGATATGTCGGCGGCTGGCCAACTCTGGCCCGTGGTCGTGGGGACGACCCTATAGTCGTCGGACAAAACGGTGGCGGGCCAATCTAGTCCCGGGGTCGTGGGGACGACCCTATAGTCGTCGGACATGTCGGCGGCTGGTCAACTTTGGCCCGGGGTCGTGGGGACGACCCTATAGTCGTCGGACAAAACGGTGGCGGGCCAATCTAGTCCCGGGGTCGTGGGGACGACCCTATAGTCGTCGAACAAGTCGGCGGCGGGCCAAGCTTGTCCCGGGGTCGTGGGGACGACCCTATAATCGTCGGACATGACGGTGGCGGGCCAGTCTAGTCCCGGGTCATGGGGACGACCCTATAGTCGTCGGACAAGTCGGCGGCTGGCCAACTTTGGCCCGTGGTCGTGTGGAGGACCCTATACTCGTCGGACAAGTCGGCGGCGAGCCAACCTAGTCCGGGGGTCGTAGGGACGACCCTATAGTCGTCGGAGAAGTCTGCGGCGGGCCAACCTAGTCCCGGGGTCGTAGGGACGACCCTATAGTCGTCGGACATGTCGCCGGCTGGCCAACTTTGGCCCGTACTCGTGGGTACGACCCTATTGTCGTCGGAAATGACGGTGGCGGGCCAATCTATTCCCGGGGTCGTGGGGACGACCCTATAGTCGTCGGACAAGTCGGCAGGTTGCCAACTTTGGCACGGAGTCGTGGGGACGACCCTACAGTCGTCGGACAAGTCGGCGGCGAGCCAATCTAGCCCCGCGTTCGTGGGGACGACCCTATACTCGTCGGACAAGTCGGCGGCGAGCCAACCTAGTCCGGGGGTCGTGGGGACGACCCTATAGTCGTCGGAGAAGTCTGCGGCGGGCCAACCTAGTCCCGGGGTCGTAGGGACGACCCTATAGTCGTCGGACATGTCGCCGGCTGGCCAACTTTGGCCCGTACTCGTGGGGACGACCCTATAGTCGTTGGACATGTCAGCGGCTGGCCAACTTTGGCCCGGTGTCGTGGGGACGACCCAATAGTCGTCGGACATGTCGGCGGCTGGCCAATTTTGGCCCGTGGTCGTGGGGACGATCCGATAGTCGTTGGACATGACGGTGGCGGGCCAACCTAGTCCCGGGGTCGTGGGGACGACCCTATAGTTGTCGGAGAAGTCGGCGGCGGGCCAACCTAGTCCCGGGGTCGTAGGGACGACCCTATAGTCGTCGGACATGTCGCCGGCTGGCCAACTTTGGCCCGTGGTCGTGGGGACGACCCTATAGTCGCCGGACAAGTCGGCGGCGAGCCAACCTACTCCGGGGGTCGTGGGGACGACCCTATAGTCGTCGGAGAAGTCGGCAGCGGGCCAACCTACTCCCGGGGTCGTAGGGACGACCTTATAGTCGTCGGACATGTCGCCGGCTGGCCAAATTTGGCCCGTGGTCGTGGGGACGACCCTATACTCGTCGGACAAGTCGGCGGCGAGCCAACTTAGTCCGGGGGTCGTGGGGACGACCCTATAGTCGTCGGAGAAGTCGGCGGCGGGCCAACCTAGTCCCGGGGTCGTAGGGACGACCCTATAGTCGTCGGACATGTCGCCGGCTGGCCAAATTTGGCCCGTGGTCGTGGGGACGACCCTATACTCGTCGGACAAGTCGGCGGCGAGCCAACCTAGTCCGGGGGTCGTGGGGACGACCCTATAGTCGTCGGAGAAGTCGGCGGCGGGCCAACCTAGTCCCGGGGTCGTAGGGACGACCCTATAGTCGTCGGACATGTCGCCGGCTGGCCAAATTTGGCCCGTGGTCGTGGGGACGACCCTATACTCGTCGGACAAGTCGGCGGCGAGCCAACCTCGTCCGGGGGTCGTGGGGACGACCCTATAGTCGTCGGAGAAGTCGGCGGCGGGCCAACCTAGTCCCGGGGTCGTAGGGACGACCCTATAGTCGTCGGACATGTCGCCGGCTGGCCAACTTTGGCCCGTGGTCGTGGGGACGACCCTATAGTCGTCGGACATAACGGTGGCGGGCCAATCGAGTCCCGGGGTCGTGGGGACGACCCTATAGTCGTCGGACAAGTCGGCGGCGGGGCAACCTAGTCCCGGGGTCGTGGGGACGACCCTATAGTCGTCGGACATGACGGTGGCGGGCCAGTCTAGTCCCGGGTCGTGGGGACGATCCTATAGTCGTCGGACATGTCGGCGGCTGGCCAACTTTGGCCCGTGGTCGTGGGGAGGACCCTATACTCGTCGGACAAGTCGGCGGCGAGCCAACCTAGTCCGGGGGTCGTGGGGACGACCCTATAGTCGTCGGAGAAGTCGGCGGCGGGCCAACCTAGTCCCGGGGTCGTGGGGACGACCCTATAGTCGTCGGAGAAGTCGGCGGCGGGCCAACCTAGTCCCGGGGTCGTAGGGACGACCCTATAGTCGTCGGACATGTCGCCGGCTGGCCAACTTTGGCCCGTGGTCGTGGGGACGACCCTATAGTCGTCGGACAAGTCGGCGGCGAGCTAACCTAGTCCGGGGGTCGTGGGGACGACCCTATAGTCGTCGGAGAAGTCGGCAGCGGGCCAACCTACTCCCGGGGTCGTAGGGACGACCCTATAGTCGTCGGACATGTCGCCGGCTGGCCAAATTTGGCCCGTGGTCGTGGGGACGACCCTATACTCGTCGGACAAGTCGGCGGCGAGCCAACTTAGTCCGGGGGTCGTGGGGACGACCCTATAGTCGTCGGAGAAGTCGGCGGCGGGCCAACCTAGTCCCGGGGTCGTAGGGACGACCCTATAGTCGTCGGACATGTCGCCGGCTGGCCAAATTTGGCCCGTGGTCGTGGGGACGACCCTATACTCGTCGGACAAGTCGGCGGCGAGCCAACCTAGTCCGGGGGTCGTGGGGACGATCCTATAGTCGTCGGAGAAGTCGGCGGCGGGACAACCTAGTCCCGGGGTCGTAGGGACGACCCTATAGTCGTCGGACATGTCGCCGGCTGGCCAAATTTGGCCCGTGGTCGTGGGGACGATCCAATAGTCGTCGGACACGTCGGCGGCTGGCCAACCTAGACCCGGTGTCGTGGGGACGACCCTATTGTCGTCGGACATGGCGGTGGCGGGCCAATCTAGTCCCGTGGTCGTGGGGACGACCCTATAGTCGTCGGACATGTCGGCGGCTGGCCAACTTTGGCCCGTGGTCGTGGGGACGACCCTATAGTCGTCGGAAATGTCGGTGGCTGTCCAACTTTGGCCCGGGGGTCGTGGGGACGACCCTATAGTCGTCGGACATGTCGGCGGCTGGCCAACTTTGGCCCGTACTCGTGGGTACGACCCTATAGTCGTCGGACATGACGGTGTCGGGCCAATCTAGTCCCGGGGTCGTGGGGACGACCCTATAGTCGTCGGACATGTCGGCGGCTGGCCAACTTTGGCCCGTGGTCGTGGGGACGACCCAATAGTCGTCGGAAATGTCGGTGGCTGTCCAACTTTGGCCCGGGGGTCGTGCGGACGACCCTATAGTCGTCGGACATGTCGGCGGCGAGCCAACATTGACCCGGGGTCGTGGGGACGACTCTATAGTCGTCGGACATGTCGGCGGCTGGCCAAATATGACCCGGGGACGTGGGGACGAGCCTATAGTCTTCGGCCAAGTCGGCGGCTGGCCAACTTTGGCCCGTGGTTGTGTGGACGACCCTATAGTCGTCGGATATGTCGGCGGCTGGCCAACTTTGACCCGTGGTCGTGGGGACGACCCTATTGTCGTCGGAAATGACGGTGGCGGGCCAATCTATTCCCGGGGTCGTGGGGACGACCCTATAGTCGTCGGACAAGTCGGCAGCTTGCCAACTTTGGCACGGAGTCGTGGGGACGACCCTACAGTCGTCGGACAAGTCGGCGGCGAGCCAATCTAGCCCCGCGGTCGTGGGGACGACCCTATAGTCGTCGGACAAGTCAGCGGCTGGCCAACATTGGCCCGTGGTCGTGGGGACGACCCTACAGTCGTCGGATATGTCGGCGGCTGGCCAACTTTGGCCCGTGGTCGTGGGGACGACCCTATAGTCGTCGGAAATGACGGTGGCGGGCCAATCTAGTCCCGGGGTCATGGGGACGACCCTACAGTCGTCGGACAAGTCGGCGCCGAGCCAATCTAGTCCCGCGGTCGTGGGGACGACCCTATAGTCGTCGGACAAGTCAGCGGCTGGCCAACATTGGCCCGTGGTCGTGGGGACGACCATATAGTCGTCGGACATGACGGAAGCGGGCCACTCTAGTCCCGGGCCGTGGGGACGACCCTATAGTCGTCGGACATGTCGGCGGCTGGCCAACTTTGGCCCGGGGTCGTGGGGACGACCCTATAGTCGTCGGATATGTCGGCGGCTGGCCAACTTTGGCCCGTGGTCGTGGGGACGACCCTATAGTCGTCGGACATGACGGTGGCGGGCCAGTCTAGTCCCGGGTCATGGGGACGACCCTATAGTCGTCGGACAAGTCGGCGGCTGGCCAACTTTGGCCCGTGGTCGTGGGGAGGACCCTATACTCGTCGGACAAGTCGGCGGCGAGCCAACCTAGTCCGGGGGTCGTGGGGACGACCCTATAGTCGTCGGAGAAGTCTGCGGCGGGCCAACCTAGTCCCGGGGTCGTAGGGACGACCCTATAGTCGTCGGACATGTCGCCGGCTGGCCAACTTTGGCCCGTACTCGTGGGTACGACCCTATTGTCGTCGGAAATGACGGTGGCGGGCCAATCTATTCCCGGGGTCGTGGGGACGACCCTATAGTCGTCGGACAAGTCGGCAGCTTGCCAACTTTGGCACGGAGTCGTGGGGACGACCCTACAGTCGTCGGACAAGTCGGCGGCGAGCCAATCTAGCCCCGCGTTCGTGGGGACGACCCTATAGTCGTCGGACAAGTCAGCGGCTGGCCAACATTGGCCCGTGGTACGAGGGAACGACCCTATAGTCGTCGGATATGTCGGCGGCTGGCCAACTTTGGCCCGTGGTCGTGGGGACGACCCTATAGTCGTCGGACAAGTCAGCGGCTGGCCAACTCTGGCCCGTGGTCGTGGGGAAGAGCCTATAGTCGTCGGACAAGTCAGCGGCTGGCCAACATTGACCCGTGGTCGTGGGGACGACCCTACAGTCGTCGGACAAGTCAGCGGCTGGCCAACTTTGGCCCGGTGTCGTGGGGACGACTCTATAGTCGTCGGAAATGTCGGCGGCTGGTCAACTTTGGCCCGGGGTCGTGGGGACGACCCTATAGTCGTCGGACAAGACGGTGGCGGGCCAATCTAGTCCCGGGGTCGTGGGGACGACCCTATAGTCGGACATGTCGGCGGCTGGCCAACTTTGGCCCCTGGTCGTGGGGACGACCCTATAGTCGTCAGACATAAAGGTGGCGATCCAACCTACTCCCGGGGTCGTGGGGACGACCCTATAGGCGTCGGACAAGTCGGCGGCGGGGCAACCTAGTCCCGGGGTCGTAGGGACGACCCTATAGTCGTCGGACATGTCGGCGGCTGGTCAACTTTGGCCCGGGGTCGTGGGGACGACCCTATAGTCGTCGGACAAAACGGTGGCGGGCCAATCTAGTCCCGGGGTCGTGGGGACGACCCTATAGTCGTCGAACAAGTCGGCGGCGGGCCAACTTTGGCCCGTGGTCGTGGGGACGACCCTATTGTCGTCGGAAATGACGGTGGCGGGCCAATCTATTCCCGGGGTCGTGGGGACGACCCTATAGTCGTCGGACAAGTCGGCAGCTTGCCAACTTTGGCACGGAGTCGTGGGGACGACCCTACAGTCGTCGGACAAGCCGGCGGCGAGCCAATCTAGCCCCGCGTTCGTGGGGACGACCCTATAGTCGTCGGACAAGTCAGCGGCTGGCCAACATTGGCCCGTGGTACGAGGGAACGACCCTATAGTCGTCGGATATGTCGGCGGCTGGCCAACTTTGGCCCGTGGTCGTGGGGACGACCCTATAGTCGTCGGACAAGTCAGCGGCTGGCCAACACTGGCCCGTGGTCGTGGGGAAGAGCCTATAGTCGTCGGACAAGTCAGCGGCTGGCCAACATTGGCCCGTGGTCGTGGGGACGACCCTACAGTCGTCGGATATGTCGGCGGCTGGCCAACTTTGGCCCGTGGTCGTGGGGACGACCCTATAGTCGTCGGAAATGACGGTGGCGGGCCAATCTAGTCCCGGGGTCATGGGGACGACCCTACAGTCGTCGGACAAGTCGGCGCCGAGCCAATCTAGTCCCGCGGTCGTGGGGACGACCCTATAGTCGTCGGACAAGTCAGCGGCTGGCCAACATTGGCCCGTGGTCGTGGGGACGACCATATAGTCGTCGGACATGACGGTAGCGGGCCACTCTAGTCCCGGGCCGTGGGGACGACCCTATAGTCGTCGGACATGTCGGCGGCTGGCCAACTTTGGCCCGGGGTCGTGGGGACGACCCTATAGTCGTCGGATATGTCGGCGGCTGGCCAACTTTGGCCCGTGGTCGTGGGGACGACCCTATAGTCGTCGGACATGACGGTGGCGGGCCAGTCTAGTCCCGGGTCATGGGGACGACCCTATAGTCGTCGGACAAGTCGGCGGCTGGCCAACTTTGGCCCGTGGTCGTGGGGAGGACCCTATACTCGTCGGACAAGTCGGCGGCGAGCCAACCTAGTCCGGGGGTCGTGGGGACGACCCTATAGTCGTCGGAGAAGTCTGCGGCGGGCCAACCTAGTCCCGGGGTCGTAGGGACGACCCTATAGTCGTCGGACATGTCGCCGGCTGGCCAACTTTGGCCCGTACTCGTGGGGACGACCCTATAGTCGTTGGACATGTCAGCGGCTGGCCAACTTTGGCCCGGTGTCGTGGGGACGACCCAATAGTCGTCGGACATGTCGGCGGCTGGCCAATTTTGGCCCGTGGTCGTGGGGACGATCCGATAGTCGTTGGACATGACGGTGGCGGGCCAATCTAGTACCGGGGTCGTGGGGACGACCCTATAGTCGTCGGACATGACGGAGGCGGGCCAGTCTAGTCCCGGGTCGTGGGGACGACCCTATAGTCTTCGGACATGTCGGCGGCTGGCCAACTTTGGCCCGTGGTCGTGGGGACGACCCTATAGTCGTCGGAAATGTCGGCGGCTGTCCAACTTTGGCCCGGGGGTCGTGGGGACGACTCTATAGTCGTCGGACAAGTCGGCGGCGAGCCCACCTAGTCGGGGGGTCGTAGGGACGACCCTATAGTCGTCGGACAAGTCGGCGGCCGGCCAACCTAGTCCGGGGGTCGTGGGGACGACTCTATAGTAGTCGGACATGTCGGTGGCGGGCCAGTCTAGTCCCGGGTCGTGGGGACGACCCTATAGTCGTCGGACATGTCGGCGGCTGGCCAACTTTGGCCCGTGGTCGTGGGGAGGACCCTATACTCGTCGGACAAGTCGGCGGCGTACCAACCTAGTCCGGGGGTCGTGGGGACGACCCTATAGTCGTCGGACATGACGGTGGCGGGCCAGTCTAGTCCCGGGTCATGGGGACGACCCTATAGTCGTCGGACAAGTCGGCGGCGGGCCAACTTTGGCCCGGGGTCGTGGGGACGACCCTATAGTCGTCGGATATGTCGGCGGCAGGCCAACTTTGGCCCGTGGTCGTGGGGACGACCCTATAGTCGTCGGACAAGTCGGCGGCGGGCCAACCTAGTCCCGGGGTCGTGGGGACGACCCTATATTCGTCGCACAAGCCGGCGGCTGGCCAACGGTGGCCCGTGGTCGTGGGGACGACCCTATAGTCGTCGGACAAGTCGGCGGCTGTCCAACTTTGGCCCGGGGTCGTGGGGACGACCCTATAGTCGTCGGACTTGACGGTGGCGGGCCAACCTATTCCCGGGGTCGTGGGGACGACCCTATAGTCGTCGGAGAAGTCGGCGGCGGGCCAACCTAGTCCCGGGGTCGTGGGGATGACCCTATAGTCGTCGGACAAGTCGGCGGCGAGCCCACCTAGTCGGGGGGTCGTGGGGACGACCCTATAGTCGTCGGACAAGTCGGCGGCCGGCCAACCTAGTCCGGGGGTCGTGGGGACGACCCTATAATCGTCGGACAAGCCGGCGGCTGGCCAACTTTGGCCCGTGGTCGTGGGGACGACCCTATAGTCGTCGGACAAGTCGGCGGCTGTCCAACTTTGGCCCGGGGTCGTGGGGACGACCCTATAGTCGTCGGACAAGTCAGCGGCTGGCCAACATTGGCCCGTGGTCGTGGGGACGACCCTATAGTCGTCGGACATGTCGGCGGCTGGCCAACTTTGGCCCGTGGTCGTGGGGAGGACCTTATACTCGTCGGACAAGTCGGCGGCGTACCAACCTAGTCCGGGGGTCGTGGGGACGACCCTATAGTCGTCGGACATGACGGTGGCGGGCCAGTCTAGTCCCGGGTCGTGGGGACGACCCTATAGTCGTCGGACATGTCGGCGGCTGGCCAACTTTGGCCCGTGGTCGTGGGGACGACCCTATAGTCGTCGGACATGTCGGCGGCTGGCCAACATTGGCCCGTGGTCGTGGGGACGACCCTATAGTCGTCAGACATGACGGTGGCGAGCCAACCTAGTCCCGGGGTCGTGGGGACGACCCTATAGTCGTCGGACAAGTCGGCGGCGAGCCCACCTAGTCGGGGGGTCGTGGGGACGACCCTACAGTCGTCGGACAAGTCGGCGGCGAGCCAATCTAGTCCCGCGGTCGTGGGGACGACCCTATAGTCGTCGGACATGACGGTGGCGGGCCACTCTAGTCCCGGGTCGTGGGAACGACCCTATAGTCGTCGGACAAGACGGCGGCTGGACATCTTTGGCCCGGGGTCGTGGGTACGACCCTATAGTCGTCGGACAAGTCGGCGGCGGGCCAACCTTGTCCCGGGGTCGTGGGGACGACCCTATAGTCGTCGGACATGTCGGCGGCTGGCCAACTTTGGCCTGGTGTCGTGGGGACGACTCTATAGTCGTCGGAAATGTCGGCGGCTGGCCAACCTGGACCCGGGGTCGTGGGGACGACCCTATTGTCGTCGGACATGACGGTGGCCGGCCAATCTAGTCTCGCGGTCGTGGGGACGACCCTATAATCGTCGGACATGACGGTGGCGGGCCAATCTAGTCCCGGGGTCGTGGGGACGACCCTATAGTCGTCGGACATGTCGGCGGCTGGCCAACTTTGGCCCGGTGTCGTGGGGACGACTCTATAGTCGTCGGAAATGTCGGCGGCTGGCCAACCTGGACCCGGGGTCGTGGGGACGACCCTATTGTCGTCGGACATGACGGTGGCGGGCCAATCTAGTCTCGGGGTCGTGGGTATGACCCTATAGTCGTCGGACAAGTCGGCGGTGAGCCAACCTAGTCCAGGGGTCGTGGGGACGACCCTATACTCGTTGGACATGACGGTGGCGGGCCAATCTAGTCCCGGGGTCGTGGGGACGACCCTACAGTCGTCGGACATTTCGGCGGCTTGCCAACTTTGGCCCGGGGTCGTGGGGACGACCCTATAGTCGTCGGACAATTCAGCGGATGGCCAACTTTTACCCGGGGTCGTGGGGACGACCCTATAGTCGTCGGACAACCCGGCGGCATGCCAACTTTGGCCCGTGGTCGTGGGGACGACTCTATAGTCGTCGGACACGACGGTAGCGGGCCAACGTTGACCCGGGGTCGTGGGGACGACTCTATAGTCGTCGGACATGTCGGCGGCATGAGAAATTTGACCCGGGGTCGTGTGGACGTCCCTATAGTCGTCGGACAAGTCGGCGGCGAGCCAACCTCGTCCGGGTGTTGTGGGGACGACCCTATAGTCGTCGGACATGTCGGCGGCGAGCCAACCTAGTCCCAGGGTCGTGGGGACGTCCCTATAGTCGTCGGAAATGTCGGCGGATGGCCAAATTTGGCCCGGGGACGTGGGGACGACCCTATAGTCGTCGGACAAGCCGGCGGCAGGCCAACTTTGGCCCGTAGTCGTGGGGACGACCCTATAGCCGTCGGATTTGACGGTGGCGGGCCAATCTAGTCCCGGGGTCGTGGGGACGACCCTATAGTCGTCGGACATGACGGTGGCGGGCCAATCTAGTCCCGAGGTCGTGGGGACGACCCTATAGTCGTCGGACACGTCGGTGGCTGGCCAACTTTGGCCCGTGGTCGTGGGGAGGACCCTATACTCCTCGGACAAGTCGGCGGCGTACCAACCTAGTCCGGGGGTCGTGGGGACGACCCTATAGTCGTCGGACATGACGGTGGCGGGCCAGTCTAGTCCCGGGTCATGGGGACGACCCTATAGTCGTCGGACAAGTCGGCGGCGGGCCAACTTTGGCCCGGGGTCGTGGGGACGACCCTATAGTCGTCGGATATGTCGGCGGCAGGCCAACTTTGGCCCGGGGTCATGGGGACGACCCTATAGTCGTCGGATATGTCGGCGGCTGGCCAACTTTGGCCCGTGGTCGTGGGGACGACCCTATAGTCGTCGGACATGTCGGCGGCTGGCCAACTTTGGCCCGTGGTCGTGGGGACGATCCGATAGTCGTCGGACATGTCGGCGGCTGGCCAAATTTGGCCCGTGGTCGTAAAGACGACCCTATAGTCGTCGGGTAGGACGGTGGCGGGCCAATCTAGTCCCGGGGTCGTGGGGACGACACTATAGTCGTCGGACATGTCGGCGGCTGGTCAACATTGGCCCGTGGTCGTGGGGACGACCCTACAGTCGTCGGACATCACGGTGGCGGGCCAATCTAGTCCCGGGGTCATAGGGACGACCCTATAGTCATCGGATATGTCGGCGATTGGCCAACATTGGCCCGGGGTAGTGGGGACGACCCTATAGTCGTCGGACTTGACGGTGGCGGGCCAATCTAGTCCCGGGGTCGTGGGGACGACACTACCGTCGTCGGAAATGTCGGCGGCTGGCCAACCTGGACCCGGGGTCGTGGGGACGACCCTATTGTCGTCGGACATGACGGTGGCGGGCCAATCTAGTCTCGGGGTCGTGGGGACGACCCTATAGTCGTCGGACAAGTCGGCGGTGAGCCAACCTAGTCCAGGGGTCGTGGGGACGACCCTATACTCGTTGGACAAGTCGGCGGCCGGCCAACCTAGTCCGGGGGTCGTGGGGACGACCCTATAATCGTCGGACAAGCCGGCGGCTGGCCAACTTTGGCCCGTGGTCGTGGGGACGACCCTATAGTCGTCGGACAAGTCGGCGGCTGTCCAACTTTGGCCCGGGGTCGTGGGGACGACCCTATAGTCGTCGGACAAGTCAGCGGCTGGCCAACATTGGCCCGTGGTCGTGGGGACGACCCTATAGTCGTCGGACAAGTCGGCGGCGAGCCCACCTAGTCGGGGGGTCGTGGGGACGACCCTATAGTCGTCGGACAAGTCGGCGGCTGTCCAACTTTGGCCCGGGGTCGTGGGGACGACCCTATAGTCGTCGGACAAGTCAGCGGCGGGCCAACTTTGGCCCGGGGTCGTGGGGACGACCCTATAGTCGTCGGATATGTCGGCGGCAGGCCAACTTTGGCCCGTGGTCGTGGGGACGACCCTATAGTCGTCGGACAAGTCGGCGGCCGGCCAACCTAGTCCGGGGGTCGTGGGGACGACCCTATAATCGCCGGACAAGCCGGCGGCTGGCCAACTTTGGCCCGTGGTCGTGGGGACGACCCTATAGTCGTCGGACAAGTCGGCGGCTGTCCAACTTTGGCCCGGGGTCGTGGGGACGACCCTATAGTCGTCGGACAAGTCAGCGGCTGGCCAACATTGGCCCGCGGTCGTGGGGACGACCCTATAGTCGTCGGACAAGTCGGCGGCGAGCCCACCTAGTCGGGGGGTCGTGGGGACGACCCTATAGTCGTCGGACAAGTCGGCGGCGAGCCCACCTAGTCGGGGGGTCGTGGGGACGACCCTATAGTCGTCGGACATGTCGGCGGCTGGCCAACTTTGGCCCGTGGTCGTGGGGAGGACCCTATACTCGTCGGTCAAGTCGGCGGCGTACCAACCTAGTCCGGGGGTCGTGGGGACGACCCTATAGTCGTCGGACATGACGGTGGCGGGCCAGTTTAGTCCCGGGTCATGGGGACGACCCTATAGTCGTCGGACAAGTCGGCGGCGAGCCCACCTAGTCGGGGGGTCGTGGGGACGACCCTATAGTCGTCGGACAAGTCGGCGGCCGGCCAACCTAGTCCGGGGGTCGTGGGGCCGACCCTATAGTCGTCGGACATGACGGTGGCTGGCCAACTTTGGCCCGTGGTCGTGGGGACGACCCTATAGTCGTCGGACATGTCGGCGGCTGGCCAACATTGGCCCGTGGTCGTGGGGACGACCATATAGTCGTCGGACATGACGGTGGCGGGCCACTCTAGTCCCGGGTCGTGGGGACGACCATATAGTCGTCGGACATGTCGGCGGCTGGCCAACTTTGGCCCGGGGACGTGGGGACGACCCTATAGTCGTCGGATATGTCGGCGGCAGGCCAACTTTGGCCCGTGGTCGTGGGGACGACCCTATAGTCGTCGGACAAGTCGGCGGCGGGCCAACCTAGTCCCGGGGTCGTGGGGACGACCCTATATTCGTCGCACAAGCCGGCGGCTGGCCAACGGTGGCCCGTGGTCGTGGGGACGACCCTATAGTCGTCGGACAAGTCGGCGGCTGTCCAACTTTGGCCCGGGGTCGTGGGGACGACCCTATAGTCGTCGGACTTGACGGTGGCGGGCCAACCTATTCCCGGGGTCGTGGGGACGACCCTATAGTCGTCGGACAAGTCGGCGGCCGGCCAACCTAGTCCGGGGGTTGTGGGGACGACCCTATAGTCGTCGGACATGACGGTGGCGGGCCAGTCTAGTCCCGGGTCGTGGGGACGACCCTATAGTCGTCAGACATGACGGTGGCGAGCCAACCTAGTCCCGGGGTCGTGGGGACGACCCTATAATCGTCGGACAAGTCGGCGGCGAGCCCACCTAGTCGGGGGGTCGTGTGGACGACCCTATAGACGTCGGACAAGTCGGCGGCCGGCCAACCTAGTCCGGGGGTCGTGGGGACGACCCTATAGTCGTCGGACATGACGGTGGCGGGCCAGTCTAGTCCCGGGTCGTGGGGACGACCCTATAGTCGTCGGACATGTCGGCGGCTGGCCATCTTTGGCCCGTGGTCGTGGGGACGACCCTATAGTCGTCGGAAATGTCGGTGGCTGTCCAAATTTGGCCCGGGGGTCGTGGGGACGACCCTATAGTCGTCGGACATGTCGGCGGCGAGCCAACATTGACCCGGGGTCGTGGGGACGACTCTATAGTCGTCGGACATGTCGGTGGCGGGCCAGTCTAGTCCCGGGTCGTGGGGACGACCCTATAGTCGTCGGACATGTCGGCGGCTGGCCAAAATTGGCCCGAGGTCGTGGGGGCGACCCTATAGTCGTCGGACATGTCGGCGGCTGGCCAACCTAGTCCCGAGGTCGTCGGACTTGACGGTGGCGGGCCAATCTAGTCCCAGGGTCGTGGGGACGACCCTACAGTCGTCGGACATTTCGGCGGCTTGACAACTTTGGCCCGGGGTCGTGGGGACGACCCTATAGTCGTCGGACATGACGGTGGCGGACCAATCTAGTCCCGGGGTCGTGGGGACGACCCTATAGTCGTCGGACATGTCGGCGGCTGGCCAACTTTGGCCCGTGGTCGTGGGGACGATCCAATAGTCGTCGGTCATGTCGGCGGCTGGCCAGCTTTGGCCCGTGGTCGTGGGGACGACCCTATAGTCGTCGGACATGTCGGCGGCTAGCCAACATTGGCCCGTGGTCGTGGGGACGACCCAATAGTCGTTGGAAATGTCAGCGGCTGGCCAACTTTGACCCGGTGTCGTGGGTACGGCCCTATAGTCGTCGGACAAGTCGGCGGCGGGCCATCCTTGTCCCGAGGTCCTGGGGACGACCCTATAGTCGTCGGACTTGACGGTGGCGGGCCAATCTAGTCCCGGGGTCGTGGGGACGACCCTACAGTCGTCGGACTTTTCGGCGGCTTGCCAACTTTGGCCCGGGGTCGTGGGGACGACCCTATAGTCGTCGGACATGTTGGCGGGTTGTCAGCCTAGTCCCGGGGTCGTGGGTACGACCCTATAGTCGTCGGACAAGTCGGCGGCGGGCCAACCTTGTCCCGGTGTCGTGGGGACGACCCTATAGTCGTCGGACATGTCGGCGGCTGGCCAACTTTGGCCCGTGGTCGTGGGGACGATCCAATAATCGTCGGACATGTCGGCGGCTGGCCAACTTTGGCCCGTGGTTGTGGGGACGACCCTATAGTCGTCGGACATGACGGTGGCGGGCCAATCTAGTCCCGGGGTGGTGGGGACGACCCTATAGTCGTCGGACAAGACGGCGGCTGGACATCTTTGGCCCGGGGTCGTGGGGACGACCCTACAGTCGTCGGACATTTCGGCGGCTTGCCAACTTTGGCCCGGGGTCGTGGGGACGACTCTATAGTCGTCGGAAATGTCGGCGGCTGGCCAACTTTGGCCCGTGGTTGTGGGGACGACCCTATAGTCGTTGGACATGACGGCGGCGGGCCAATCTAGTCCCGGGGTCGTGGGTAAGACCCTATAGTCGTCGGACAAGACGGCGGCTGGACATCTTTGGCCCGGGGTCGTGGGGACGACCCTATAGTCGTCGGACATGTTGGCGGGTTGTCAGCCTAGTCCCGGGGTCGTGGGGACGACCCTATAGTCGTCGGACATGACGGTGGCGGACCAATCTAGTCCCGGGGTCGTGGGGACGACCGTATAGTCGTCGCACATGTCGGCGGCTGGCCAACTTTGGCCCGTGGTCGTGGGGACGATCCAATAATCGTCGGACATGTCGGCGGCTGGCCAACTTTGGCCCGTGGTTGTGGGGACGACCCTATTGTCGTCGGACATGACGGTGGCGGGCCAATCTAGTCCCGGGGTCGTAGGGACGACCCTATAGTCGTCGGACATGTTGGCGATTGGCCAACTTTGGCCCGGGGTCGTCGGGACGACCCTATAGTCGTCGGAAATGTCTGCGGCTGGCCAACCTAGTCCCGGGGTCGTGGGGACGACCCTATAGTCGTCGTACATGACGGTGGCGGGCCAATCTAGCCCCGTGGTCGTGGGGACGACCCTATAGTCGTCGGACATGTCGGCGGCTGGCCAACTTTAGCCCGTGGTCGTGGGGACGACCCAATAGTCGTTGGAAATGTCAGCGGCTGGCCAACTTTGACCCGGGGTCGTGGGGACGACCCTATATTCGTCGGACTTGACGGTGGCGGGCCAATCTAGTCCCGGGGTTGTGGGGACGACCCTACAGTCGTCGGACATTTCGGCGGCTTGCCAACTTTGGCCCGGGGTCGTGGCGACGATCCAATAGTCGTCGGACATGTCGGCGGCTGGTCAACTTTGGCCCGTGGTCGTGGGGACGACCCTATAGTCGTTGGACATGTCAGCGGCTGGCCAACTTTGGCCCGGTGTCGTGGGGACGACCCAATAGTCGTCGGACATGTCGGGGGCTGGCCAACTTTGGCCCGGTGTCGTGGGGACGACTCTATAGTCGTCGGACATGTCGGCGGCTGGCCAACCTAGACCCGGGGTCGTGGGGACGACCCTATAGTCGTCGGACATGTCGGCGGGTTTGCCAACCTAGTCCCGAGGTTGTGGGGACGACCCTATAGTCGTCGGACATGTCGGCGGCTTGCCAACTTTGGCCCGGGGTCGTGGGGACGATCCAATAGTCGTCGGACATGTCGGCGGCTGGTCAACTTTGGCCCGTGGTCGTGGGGACGACCCTATAGTCGTTGGACATGTCAGCGGCTGGCCAACTTTGACCCGGGGTCGTGGGGACGACCCTATATTCGTCGGACTTGACGGTGGCGGGCCAATCTAGTCCCGGGGTTGTGGGGACGACCCTACAGTCGTCGGACATGACGGCGGGGGGTCAACTTTGGCCCGTGGTCGTGGGGACGACCCTATAGTCGTTGGACATGTCAGCGGCTGGCCAACTTTGGCCCGGTGTCGTGGGGACGACCCAATAGTCATCGGACATGTCGGCGGCTGGCCAACTTTGGCCCGTGGTCGTGGGGACGATCCGATAGTCGTTGGACATGACGGTGGCGGGCCAATCTAGTCCGGGGGTCGTGGGGACGATCCTACAGTCGTCGGACATTTCGGCGGCTTGCCAACTTTGGCCCGGGGTCGTGGGGACGACCCTATAGTCGTCGGACTTGACGGTGGCGGGCCAATCTAGTCCCGGGGTTGTGGGGACGACCCTACAGTCGTCGGACATTTCGGCGGCTTGCCAACTTTGGCCCGGGGTCGTGGGGACGACCCTATAGTCGTCGGACTTGACGGTGGCGGGCCAATCTAGTCCCGAGGTCGTGGGGACGACCCTATAGTCGTCGGACTTGACGGTGGCCGGCCAATCTATTCCCGGGGTCGTGGGGAAGACCCTACAGTCGTCGGACATTTCGGCGGCTTGCCAACTTTGGCCCGGGGTCGTGGGGACGACCCTATAGTCGTCGGACATGTCGGCGGCTGGCCAAAATTGGCCCGAGGTCGTGGGGGCGACCCTATAGTCGTCGGACATGTCGGCGGCTGGCCAACCTAGTCCCGAGGTCGTCGGACTTGACGGTGGCGGGCCAATCTAGTCCCGGGGTCGTGGGGACGACCCTACAGTCGTCGGACATTTCGGCGGCTTGCCAACTTTGGCCCGGGGTCGTGGGGACGACCCTATAGTCGTCGGACATGACGGTGGCGGACCAATCTAGTCCCGGGGTCGTGGGGACGACCCTATAGTCGTCGGACATGTCGGCGGCTGGCCAACTTTGGCCCGTGGTCGTGGGGACGATCCAATAGTCGTCGGTCATGTCGGCGGCTGGCCAGCTTTGGCCCGTGGTCGTGGGGACGACCCTATAGTCGTCGGACATGTCGGCGGCTAGCCAACATTGGCCCGTGGTCGTGGGGACGACCCAATAGTCGTTGGAAATGTCAGCGGCTGGCCAACTTTGACCCGGTGTCGTGGGTACGGCCCTATAGTCGTCGGACAAGTCGGCGGCGGGCCAACCTTGTCCCGAGGTCCTGGGGACGACCCTATAGTCGTCGGACTTGACGGTGGCGGGCCAATCTAGTCCCGGGGTCGTGGGGACGACCCTACAGTCGTCGGACTTTTCGGCGGCTTGCCAACTTTGGCCTGGGGTCGTGGGGACGACCCTATAGTCGTCGGACATGCTGGCGGGTTGTCAGCCTAGTCCCGGGGTCGTGGGTACGACCCTATAGTCGTCGGACAAGTCGGCGGCGGGCCAACCTTGTCCCGGTGTCGTGGGGACGACCCTATAGTCGTCGGACATGTCGGCGGCTGGCCAACTTTGGCCCGTGGTCGTGGGGACGATCCAATAATCGTCGGACATGTCGGCGGCTGGCCAACTTTGGCCCGTGGTTGTGGGGACGACCCTATAGTCGTTGGACATGACGGTGGCGGGCCAATCTAGTCCCGGGGTTGTGGGGACGACCCTACAGTCGTCGGACATTTCGGCGGCTTGCCAACTTTGGCCCGGGGTCGTGGGGACGACCCTATAGTCGTCGGACTTGACGTTGGCGGGCCAATCTAGTCCCGAGCTCGTGGGGGCGACCCTATAGTCGTCGGACATGTCGGCGGCTTGCCAACTTTGGCACGGGGTCGTGGGGACGATCCAATAGTCGTCGGACATGTCGGCGGCTGGTCAACTTTGGCCCGTGGTCGTGGGGACGACCCTATAGTCGTTGGACGTGTCAGCGGCTGGCCAAAATTGGCCCGAGGTCGTGGGGACGACCCTATAGTCGTCGGACATGTCGGCGGCTGGCCAACCTAGTCCCGAGGTCGTCGGACTTGACGGTGGCGGGCCAATCTAGTCCCGGGGTCGTGGGGACGACCCTACAGTCGTCGGACATTTCGGCGGCTTGCCAACTTTGGCCCGGGGTCGTGTGGACGACCCTATAGTAGTCGGACATGACGGTGGCGGACCAATCTAGTCCCGGGGTCGTGGGGACGACCCTATAGTCGTCGGACATGTCGGCGGCTGGCCAACTTTGGCCCGTGGTCGTGGGGACGATCCAATAGTCGTCGGACATGTCGGCGGCTGGCCAGCTTTGGCCCGTGGTCGTGGGGACGACCCTATAGTCGTCGGACATGTCGGCGGCTAGCCAACATTGGCCCGTGGTCGTGGGGACGACCCAATAGTCGTTGGAAATGTCAGCGGCTGGCCAAATTTGACCCGGTGTCGTGGGGACGACTCTATAGTCGTCGGACATGTCGGCGGCTGGCCAATCTAGTCCCGGGGTCGTGGGGACGACCCTATAGTCTTCGGACATGTCGGCGGCTGGCCAACTTTGGCCCGTGGTCGTGGGGACGATCCAATAGTCGTCGGACATGTCGGCGGCTGGCCAGCTTTGGCCCGGGGTCGTAGGGACGACCCTATAGTCGTCGGACATATCGGCGGTTGGCCAACATTGGCCCGGGGTCGTGGGGACGACATTATAGTCGTCGGACATGTCGGCGGCTGGCCAACCTAGTCCCGAGGTCGTGGGGACGACCCTATAGTCGTCGGACTTGACGGTGGCGGGCCAATCTAGTCCCGGGGTCGTGGGGACGACCCTACAGTCGTCGGACATTTCGGCGTCTTGCCAACTTTGGCCCGGGGTCGTGTGGACGACCCTATAGTCGTCGGACATGTCGGCGGGTGGCCAACCTAGTCCCGAGGTCGTGGGGACGACCCTATAGTCGTCGGACATGTCGGCGGCTTGCCAACTTTGGCCCGGGGTCGTGGGGACGATCCAATAGTCGACGGACATGTCGGCGGCCAGCCAACATTGGCCCGTGGTCGTGGGGACGACCCAATAGTCGTTGGAAATGTCAGCGGCTGGCCAACATTGGCCCGTGGTCGTGGGGACGACCCAATAGTCGTTGGAAATGTCAGCGGCTGGCCAACTTTGACCCGGGGTCGTGGGGACGATCCAATAGTCGTCGGACATGTCGGCGGCTGGTCAACTTTGGCCCGTGGTCGTGGGGACGACCCTATAGTCGTTGGCCATGTCAGCGGCCGGCCAACTTTGGCCCGGTGTCGTGGGGACGACCCAATAGTCGTCGGACATGTCGGCGGCTGGCCAACTTTGGCCCGGTG
The DNA here is from genome assembly GCA_963932275.1 of Andrena praecox. Lineage (NCBI taxonomy): Eukaryota > Metazoa > Arthropoda > Insecta > Hymenoptera > Andrenidae > Andrena > Andrena praecox. The sequence goes on along the minus strand of CAWVQO010000387.1, from coordinate 56,362 downwards.
TCGTGGGGACGACTCTATAGTCGTCGGACATGTCGGCGGCTGGCCAACTTTGGCCCGGTGTCGTGGGGACGACCCTATAGTCGTCGGACTTGTCGGTGGCGGGCCAATCTAGTCCCGAGGTCCTGGGGACGACCCTATAGTCGTCGGACTTGACGGTGGCGGGCCAATCTAGTCCCGGGGTCGTGGGGACGACCCTACAGTCGTCGGACATTTCGGCGGCTGGCCAACTTTGGCCCGGGGTCGTGGGGACGACCCTATAGTCGTCGGACATGTTGGCGGCTTGTCAGCTTAGTCCCGGGGTCGTGGGTACGGCCCTATAGTCGTCGGACAAGTCGGCGGCGGGCCAACCTTGTCCCGGGATCGTGGGGACGACCCTATAGTCGACGGACATGTCGGCGGCTGGCCAACTTTGGCCCGGTGTCGTGGGGACGACTCTATAGTCGTCGGAAATGTCGGCGGCTGGCCAACCTGGACCCGGGGTCGTGGGGACGACCCTATTTTCGTCGGACATGACGGTGGCGGGCCAATCTAGTCTCGGGGTCGTGGGGACGACCCTATAGTCGTCGGACATGTCGGCGGCTGGCCAACTTTGGCCCGGGGTCGTGGGGACGACCCTATAGTCGTCGGACATGACGGTGGCGGGCCAATCTAGTCCCGGGGTCGTGGGGACGACCCTATAGTCGTCGGACATGTCGGCGGCTGGCCAACTTTAGCGCGTGGTCGTGGGGACGTTCCGATTGTCGTCGGACATGTCGGCGGCTGGCCAACCTAGACCCGGGGTCGTGGGGACGACCCTATTGTCGTCGGACAAGGCGGTGGCGGGCCAATCTAGTCCCGGGGTCGTGGGGACGATCCGATAGTCTTTGGACATGACGGTGGCGGGCCAATCTAGTCCCGGGGTCGTGGGGACGACCCTATAGTCGTCGGACATTTCGGCGGCTGGTCAACTTTGGCCCGTGGTCGTGGGGACGACCCTATAGTCGTTGGCCATGTCAGCGGCCGGCCAACTTTGGCCCGGTGTCGTGGGGACGACCCAATAGTCGTCGGACATGTCGGCGGCTTGCCAACTTTGGCCCGGGGTCGTGGGGACGATCCAATAGTCGACGGACATGTCGGCGGCTAGCCAACATTGGCCCGTGGTCGTGGGGACGACCCAATAGTCGTCGGAAATGTCAGCGGCTGGCCAACTTTGACCCGGGGTCGTGGGGACGAGCCTATAGTCGTCGGACTTGACGGTGGCGGGCCAATCTAGTCCCGGGGTTGTGGGGACGACCCTACAGTCGTCGGACATTTCGGCGGCTTGCCAACTTTGGCCCGGGGTCGTGGGGACGACATTATAGACGTCGGACATGACGGCGGCTGGCCAACCTAGTCCCGAGGTCTTGGGGACGACCCTATAGTCGTCGGACTTGACGGTGGCGGGCCAATCTAGTCCCGGGGTCGTGGGGACGACCCTACAGTCGTCGGACATTTCGGCGTCTTGCCAACTTTGGCCCGGGGTCGTGGGGACGACCCTATAGTCGTCGGACTTGACGTTGGCGGGCCAATCTAGTCCCGAAGTCGTGGGGACGACCCTATAGTCGTCGGACATGTCGGCGGCTGGTCAACTTTGGTCCGTGGTCGTGGGGACGACCCTATAGTCGTTGGCCATGTCAGCGGCCGGCCAACTTTGGCCCGGTGTCGTGGGGACGACCCAATAGTCGTCGGACATGTCGGCGGCTGGCCAACTTTGGCCCGGTGTCGTGGGGACGACTCTATAGTCGTCGGACATGTCGGCGGGTGGCCAACCTAGTCCCGAGGTAGTGGGGACGACCCTATAGTCGTCGGACATGTCGGCGGCTTGCCAACTTTGGCCCGGGGTCGTGGGGACGATCCAATAGTCGACGGACATGTCGGCGGCTAGCCAACATTGGCCCGTGGTCGTGGGGACGACCCAATAGTCGTTGGAAATGTCAGCGGCTGGCCAACTTTGACCCGGGGTCGTGGGGACGAGCCTATAGTCGTCGGACTTGACGGTGGCGGGCCAATCTAGTCCCGGGGTTGTGGGGACGACCCTACAGTCGTCGGACATTTCGGGGGCTTGCCAACTTTGGCCCGGGGTCGTGGGGACGACCCTATAGTCGTCGGACTTGACGTTGGCGGGCCAATCTAGTCCCGAAGTCGTGGGGACGACCCTATAGTCGTCGGACATGTCGGCGGCTGGTCAACTTTGGTCCGTGGTCGTGGGGACGACCCTATAGTCGTTGGCCATGTCAGCGGCCGGCCAACTTTGGCCCGGTGTCGTGGGGACGACCCAATAGTCGTCGGACATGTCGGCGGCTGGCCAACTTTGGCCCGGTGTCGTGGGGACGACTCTATAGTCGTCGGACATGTCGGCGGCTGGCCAACTTTGGCCCGGTGTCGTGGGGACGACCCTATAGTCGTCGGACTTGTCGGTGGCGGGCCAATCTAGTCCCGAGGTCTTGGGGACGACCCTATAGTCGTCGGACTTGACGGTGGCGGGCCAATCTAGTCCCGGGGTCGTGGGGACGACCCTACAGTCGTCGGACATTTCGGCGGCTGGCCAACTTTGGCCCGGGGTCGTGGGGACGACCCTATAGTCGTCGGACATGTTGGCGGCTTGTCAGCTTAGTCCCGGGGTCGTGGGTACGGCCCTATAGTCGTCGGACAAGTCGGCGGCGGGCCAACCTTGTCCCGGGGTCGTGGGGACGACCCTATAGTCGACGGACATGTCGGCGGCTGGCCAACTTTGGCCCGGTGTCGTGGGGACGACTCTATAGTCGTCGGAAATGTCGGCGGCTGGCCAACCTGGACCCGGGGTCGTGGGGACGACCCTATTTTCGTCGGACATGACGGTGGCGGGCCAATCTAGTCTCGGGGTCGTGGGGACGACCCTATAGTCGTCGGACATGTCGGCGGCTGGCCAACTTTGGCCCGGGGTCGTGGGGACGACCCTATACTCGTCGGACATGACGGTGGCGGGCCAATCTAGTCCCGGGGTCGTGGGGACGACCCTATAGTCGTCGGACATGTCGGCGGCTGGCCAACTTTAGCGCGTGGTCGTGGGGACGATCCGATTGTCGTCGGACATGTCGGCGGCTGGCCAACCTAGACCCGGGGTCGTGGGGACGACCCTATTGTCGTCGGACAAGGCGGTGGCGGGCCAATCTAGTCCCGGGGTCGTGGGGACGATCCGATAGTCTTTGGACATGACGGTGGCGGGCCAATCTAGTCCCGGGGTCGTGGGGACGACCCTATAGTCGTCGGACATTTCGGCGGCTGGTCAACTTTGGCCCGTGGTCGTGGGGACGACCCTATAGTCGTTGGCCATGTCAGCGGCCGGCCAACTTTGGCCCGGTGTCGTGGGGACGACCCAATAGTCGTCGGACATGTCGGCGGCTGGCCAACTTTGGCCCGGTGTCGTGGGGAGGACTCTATAGTCGTCGGACATGTCGGCGGCTGGCCAACTTTGGCCCGGTGTCGTGGGGACGACCCTATAGTCGTCGGACTTGTCGGTGGCGGGCCAATCTAGTCCCGAGGTCCTGGGGACGACCCTATAGTCGTCGGACTTGACGGTGGCGGGCCAATCTAGTCCCGGGGTCGTGGGGACGACCCTACAGTCGTCGGACATTTCGGCGGCTGGCCAACTTTGGCCCGGGGTCGTGGGGACGACCCTATAGTCGTCGGACATGTTGGCGGCTTGTCAGCTTAGTCCCGGGGTCGTGGGTACGGCCCTATAGTCGTCGGACAAGTCGGCGGCGGGCCAACCTTGTCCCGGGGTCGTGGGGACGACCCTATAGTCGTCGGACATGTCGGCGGCTGGCCAACTTTGGCCCGGTGTCGTGGGGACGACTCTATAGTCGTCGGAAATGTCGGCGGCTGGCCAACCTGGACCCGGGGTCGTGGGGACGACCCTATTTTCGTCGGACATGACGGTGGCGGGCCAATCTAGTCTCGGGGTCGTGGGGACGACCCTATAGTCGTCGGACATGTCGGCGGCTGGCCAACTTTGGCCCGGGGTCGTGGGGACGACCCTATAGTCGTCGGACATGACGGTGGCGGGCCAATCTAGTCCCGGGGTCGTGGGGACGACCCTACAGTCGTCGGACATTTCGGCGGCTGGCCAACTTTGGCCCGGGGTCGTGGGGACGACCCTATAGTCGTCGGACATGTCGGCGGCTGGCCAACTTTAGCGCGTGGTCGTGGGGACGATCCGATTGTCGTCGGACATGTCGGCGGCTGGCCAACCTAGACCCGGGGTCGTGGGGACGACCCTATTGTCGTCGGACAAGGCGGTGGCGGGCCAATCTAGTCCCGGGGTCGTGGGGACGATCCGATAGTCTTTGGACATGACGGTGGCGGGCCAATCTAGTCCCGGGGTCGTGGGGACGACCCTATAGTCGTCGGACATTTCGGCGGCTTGCCAACTTTGGCCCGGGGTCGTGGGGACGATCCAATAGTCGTCGGACATGTTGGCGGCTGGTCAACTTTGGCCCGTGGTCGTGGGGACGACCCTATAGTCGTTGGACATGTCAGGGGCTGGCCAACTTTGGCCCGGTGTCGTGGGGACGACCCAATAGTCGTCGGACATGTCGGCGGGTGGCCAACTTTGGCCCGTGGTCGTGGGGACGATCCGATAGTCGTTGGGCATGACGGTGGCGGGCCAATCTAGTCCCGGGGTCGTGGGGACGACCCTATAGTCGTCGGAATTGTCGGTTGCGGGCCAATCTAGTCCGGGGGTCGTGGGGACGACCCTACAGTCGTCGGACATGTCGGCGGCTGGCCAAATTTGGCCCGTGGTCGTGGGGACGACCCTATAGTCGTCGGACAAGTCGGCGGCGAGCCAACCTAGTCCGGGGGTCGTGGGGACGACCCTATAGTCGTCGGAGAAGTCGGCGGCGGGCCCACCTAGTCCCGGGGTCGTAGGGACGACCCTATAGTCGTCGGACATGTCCCCGGCTGGCCAAATTTGGCCCGTGGTCGTGGGGACGACCCTATACTCGTCGGACAAGTCGGCGGCGAGCCAACCTAGTCCGGGAGTCGTGGGGACGACCCTATAGTCGTCGGAGAAGTCGGCGGCGGGCCAACCTAGTCCCGGGGTCGTAGGGACGACCCTATAGTCGTCGGACATGTCGCCGGCTGGCCAGCTTTTGCCCGTGGTCGTGGGGACGACTCTATAGTCGTCGGACATGTCGGCGGCTGGCCAACCTAGACACGGGGTTGTGGGGACGACCCTATAGTCGACGGACATGACGGTGGCGGGCCAATCTAGTCCCGGGGTCGTGGGGACGACCCTATAGTCGTCGGACATGTCGGCGGCTGGCCAACTTTGGCCCGTGGTCGTGGGGACGACCCTATAGTCGTCGGACTTGACGGTGTCGGGCCAATCTAGTCCCGGGGTCGTGGGGACGACCCTATTGTCGTCGGACATGACGGTGGCGGGCCAACCTAGTCCCGGGGTCGTAGGGACGACCCTATAGTCGTCGGACATGTCGGCGATTGGCCAACATTGGCCCGGGGTCGTGGGGACAACCCTATAGTCGTCGGACATGTCGGCGGTTGGCCAACTTTGGCCCGTAGACGTGGGGACGATCCGACAGTCGTCGGACATGACGGTGGCGGGCCAGTCTAGTCCCGGGTCGTGGGGACGATCCTATAGTCGTCGAACAAGTCGGCGGCGAGCCAACCTAGTCCGGGGGTCGTGGGGACGACCCTATAGTCGTCGGAGAAGTCGGCGGCGGGCCAACCTAGTCCCGGGGTCGTAGGGACGACCCTATAGTCGTCGGACATGTCGCCGGCTGGCCAAATTTGGCCCGTGGTCGTGGGGACGACCCTATACTCGTCGGACAAGTCGGTGGCGAGCCAACCTAGTCCGGGGGTCGTGGGGACGACCCTATTGTCGTCGGACATGGCGGTGGCGGGCCAATCTAGTCCCGGTGTCGTGGGGACGACCCTATTGTCGTCGGACATGACGGTGGCGGGCCAACCTAGTCCCGGGGTCGTAGGGACGACCCTATAGTCGTCGGACATGTCGGCGATTGGCCAACATTGGCCCGGGGTCGTGGGGACGACCCTATAGTCGTCGGACAAGTCGGCGGCTGGCCAACTTTGGCCCGTGGTCGTGGGGACGACCCTATAGTCGTCGGACATAACGGTGGCGGGACAATCTAGTCCCGGGGTCGTGGGGACGACCCTATAGTCGTCGGACATATCAGCGGCTGGCCAACTTTGGTCCGGGGTCGTGGGGATGACCCTATAGTCGTCGGACATGACGGTGGCGGGCCAGTCTAGTCCCGGGTCTTGGGGACGACCCTATAGTCGTCGGACAAGTCGGCGGCTGGCCAACTTTGGCCCGTGGTCGTGGGGACGATCCAATAGTCGTCGGACATGTCGGCGGCTGGCCAACCTAGAGCCGGTGTCGTGGGGACGACCCTATTGTCGTCGGACATGGCGGTGGCGGGCCAATCTAGTCCCGTGGTCGTGGGGACGACCCTATAGTCGTCGGACATGTCGGCGGCTGGCCAACTTTGGCCCGTGGTCGTGGGGACGACCCTATAGTCGTCGGACATAACGGTGGCGGGACAATCTAGTCCCGGGGTCGTGGGGACGACCCTATTGTCGTCGGACATGGCGGTGGCGGGCCAATCTAGTCCCGGTGTCGTGGGGACGACCCTATAGTCGTCGGAGAAGTCGGCGGCGGGCCAACCTAGTCCCGGGGTCGTAGGGACGACCCTATAGTCGTCGGACATGTCGCCGGCTGGCCAACTTTGGCCCGTGGTCGTGGGGACGACCCTATAGTCGTCGGACATAACGGTGGCGGGCCAATCTAGTTCCGGGGTCGTGGGGACGACCCTATAGTCGTCGGACAAGTCGGCGGCGGGCCTACCTAGTCCCGGGGTCGTGGGGACGACCCTATAGTCGCCGGACATGTCGGCGGCTGGCCAACTTTGGCCCGGGGTCGTGGGGACGACCCTATAATCGTCGGACATGTCAGCGGCTGGCCAACTTTGGCCCGTGGTCGTGGGGACGATCCAATAGTCGTCGGACATGTCGGCGGCTGGCCAACTTTGGCCCGTGGTCGTGGGGACGATCCGATAGTCGTTGGACATGTCAGCGGCTGGCCAACTTTGGCCCGTGGTCGTGGGGACGACCCTATAGTCGTCGGACAAGTCGGCGGCTGTCCAGCTTTGGCCCGGGGTCGTGGGGACGACCCTATAGTCGTCGGACATGACGGTGGCGGGCCAATCTAGTCCTGGGGTCGTGGGGACGACCCTATAGTCGTCGGACTTGACGGTGGCGGGCCAATCTAGTCCCGGGGTCGTGGGGACGACCCTACAGTCGTCGGACATTTCGGCGGCTTGCCAACTTTGGCCCATGGTCGTGGGGACGACCCTATAGTCGTTGGACATGACGGTGGCGGGCCAATCTAGTCCCGGGGTCGTAGGGACGACCCTATAGTCGTCGGACATGTCGGCGATTGGCCAACATTGGCCCGGGGTCGTGGGGACGACCCTATATTCGTCGAACATTTTGGCGTCTTGTCAACCTAGACCCTATAGTCGTTGGACATGACGGTGGCGGGCCAATTTAGTCCCGGGGTCGTATGGACGACCCTATAGTCGTCGGACATGTCGGCGGCTGGCCAACATTGGCCCGGGGTCGTGGGGACGGCCCAATAGTCGTTGAACATGTCGGCGGCGGGCCATCCTAGCCCCGGGGTCGTGGGGACGACCCTATTGTCGTCGGACATGACGGTGGCGGGCCAATCTAGTTCTGGGGTCTTGGGGACGACCCTACAGTCGTCGGACATTTCGGCGGCTTGCCAACTTTGGCCCGGGGTCGTGGGTACGACCCTATAGTCGTCGGACTTGACGGTGGCGGGCCAATCTAGTCCCGGGGTTGTGGGGACGACCCTACAGTCGTCGGACATTTCGGCGGCTTGCCATCTTTGGCCCGTGGTCGTGGGGACGGCCCAATAGTCGTCGGACATGTCGGCGGCTGGCCAACTTTGGCCCGTGGTCGTGGGGACGACCCTATAGTCGTCGGACAAGACGGCGGCTGGACATCTTTGGCCCGGGGTCGTGCGGACGACCCTATAGTCGTCGGACATGTCGGCGGCTGGCCAACCTAGTCCCGAGGTCGTTGGGACGACCCTATAGTCGTCGGACTTGACGGTGGCGGGCCAATCTAGTCCCGGGGTCGTGGGGACGACCCTACAGTCGTCGGACATTTCGGCGGCTTGCCAACTTTGGCCCGGGGTCGTGGGGACGACCCTATAGTCGTCGGACAAGACGGTGGCTGGACATCTTTGGCCCGGGGTCGTGGGGACGACCCTATAGTCGCCCGACATGTCGGCGGCTGGCCAATCCAGTCCCGGGGTCGTGGGGACGACCCTACAGTCGTCGGACATTTCGGCGGCTGGCCAACTTTGGCCCGGGGTCGTGGGGACGACCCTATAGTCGTCGGACTTGACGGTGGCGGGCCAATCTAGTCCCGGGGTCTTGGGGACGACCCTACAGTCGTCGGACATTTCGGCGGCTTGCCAACTTTGGCTCGGGGTGGTGGGGACGACCCTATAGTCGTCGGACATGTCGGCGGCTGGCCAACCTAGTCCCGAGGTCGTGGGGGCGACCCTATAGTCGTCGGACATGTCGGCGGCTGGCCAACCTAGTCCCGAGGTGGTCGGACTTGACGGTGGCGGGCCAATCTAGTGCCGGGGTCGTGGGGACGACCCTATAGTCGTCGGACAAGACGGTGGCGGGCCAATCTAGTCCCGGGGTCGTGGGGACGACCCTATAGTCGTCGGTCAAGTCGGCGGCGAGCCAACCTACTCCGGGGGTCGTGGGGACGAACCTATAGTCGTCGGACATGTCGGCGGCGGGCCAACCTAGTCCCGGGGTCGTGGGGACGACCCTATAGTGGGTCGGACATGACGGTGGCGGGCCAGTCTAGTCCCGGGTCATGGGGACGACCCTATAGTCGTCGGACATTTCGGCGGCTTGCCAACTTTGGCCCGGGGTCGTGGGGACGACCCTATAGTCGACGGACATGTCGGCGGCTGGCCAACTTTGGCCCGTGGTCGTGGAGACGATCCTATACTCGTCGGACTTGACGGTGGCGTGCCAATCTAGTCCCGGGGTTGTGGGGACGACCCTATAGTCGTCGGACATTTCGGCGGCTTGCCAACTTTGGCCCGGGGTCGTGGGGACGACCCTATAGTCGTCGGACATGTCGGTGGCTGGCCGACCTAGTCCCGAGGTCGTGGGGACGACCGTATAGTCGTCGGATATGTTGGCGGCTTGTCAACCTAGTCCCGGGGTCGTGGGGACGACCCTATAGTCGTTGGACATGACGGTGGCCGGCCAATCTAGTATCGGGGTCGTAGGGACGACCCTATTGTCGTCGGACATGTTGGTGATTGGCCAACATTGGCCCGGGGTCGTCGGGACGACCCTATAGTCGTCGGACATTTTTGGCGGCTTGTCTGCCTAGTCCCGGGGTCGTGGGTACGACCCTATAGTCGTCGGACAAGTCGGCGGCGGGCCAACCTTGTCCCGGGGTCGTGGGGACGACCCTATAGTCGTCGGACATGACGGTGGCGGGCCAATCTAGTCCCGGGGTCGTGGGGACGACCCTATAGTCGTCGGACAAGACGGCGGCTGGATATTCTTGGGTCGCGGTCGTGGGGACGACCCTATAGTCGTCGGACATTTCGGCGGCTTGCCAACTTTGGCCCGGGGTCGTGGGGACGACCCTATAGTCGTCGGACATTTCGGCGGCATGCCAACTTTGGCCCGGGGTCATGGGGACGACCCTATAGTCGTTGGACATGACGGTGGCGGGCCAATCTAGTCCCGGGGTCGTAGGGACGACCCTATAGTCGTCGGACATTTCGGCGCCTTGCCAACTTTGGCCCGGGGTCGTGGGGACGACCATATAGTCGTCGAACATGACGGTGGCGGACCAATCTAGTCCCGGGGTCGTGGGGACGACCCTATAGTCGTCGGGCATGTCGGCGGCTGGCCAACTTTGGCCCGTGGTCGTGGGGACGACCCAATAGTCGTTGGACATTACGGCGGCTGGCCAACTTAACCCATGGTCGTGGGGACGACCCTATAGTCGTTGGACATGACGGTGGCGGGCCAATCTAGTCCCGGGGTCGTGGGGACGACCCTACAGTCGTCGGACATGTCGGCGATTGGCCAACATTGGCCCGGGGTCGTGGGGACGACCCTATAGTCGTCGGAGAAGACGGCGGCTGGCCAACTTTGGCCCGTGGTCGTGGGGACGATCCAATAGTCGTCGGACATGTCGGCGGCTGGCCAACTTTGGCCCGGGGTCGTGGGGACGACCCTATAGTCGTCGGACATGACGGTGGCGGACCAATCTAGTCCCGGGGTCGTGGAGACGACCCAATAGTCGTCGGACATGTCGGCGGCTGGCCAACTTTGGCCCGTGGTCGTGGGGACGATCCAATAGTCGTCGGACATGTCGGCGGCTGGCCAACTATGGCCCGGGGTCGTGGGGACGACTCAATAGTCTTCGGACATGTTGGCGGCTTGTCAGCCAAGTCCCGGGGTCGTGGGGACGGCCCAATAGTCGTCGGACATGTCGGCGGCTGGCCAACCTAGTCCCGAGGTCGTCGGACTTGACGGTGGCGGGCCAATCTAGTCCCGGGGGCGTGGGGACGACCCAATAGTCGTCGGACATGTCGGCGGCTGGCCAACTTTGGCCCGTGGTCGTGGGGACGATCCAATAGTCGTCGGACATGTCGGCGGCTGGCCAACTTTGGCCCGGGGTCGTGGGGACGACCCAATAGTCTTCGGACATATTGGCGGCTTGTCAGCCTAGTCCCGGGGTCGTGGGTCCGACCCTATAGTCGTCGGACAAGTCGGCGGCGGGCCAACCTTGTCCCGGGGTCGTGGGGACGACCGTATAGTCGTCGGACATGTCGGCGGCTGGCCAACTTTGGCCCGGTGTCGTGGGGACGACTCTATAGTCGTCGGAAATGTCGGCGGCTGGCCAACCTGGACCCGGGGTCGTGGGGACGACCCTACAGTCGTCGGATATTTCGGCGGCTTGCCAACTTTGGCCCGGTGTCGTGGGGACGACTCTATAGTCGTCGGAAATGTCGGCGGCTGGCCAACCTGGACCCGGGGTCGTGGGGACGACCCTATAGTCGTCGGACATGTCGGCGGCTGGCCAACTTTGGCCCGGTGTCGTGGGGACGACTCTTTAGTCGTCGGAAATGTCGGCGGATGGCCAACCTGGACCCGGGGTCGTGGGGACGACCCTATAGTCGTCGGACATGTCGGCGGCTGGCCAACTTTGGCCCGGTGTCGTGGGGACGACTCTATAGTTGTCGGAAATGTCAGCGGCTGGCCAACCTGGACCCGGGGTCGTGGGGACGACCCCATTGTCGTCGGACATGACGGTGGCGGGCCAATCTAGTCTCCGGCTCGTGGGGCGACCCTATAGTCGTCGGAAATGTCGGCGGCTGGCCAACTTTGGCCCGGGGTCGTGCGGACGAACCTATAGTCGTCGGACATGTTGGCGGCTTGTCAGCCTAGTCCCGCGGTCGTCGGACTTGACGGTGGCGGGCCAATCTAGTCCCGGGGTCGTGGGGACGACCCTATAGTCGTCGGACAAGACGGCGGCTGGACATCTTTGGCCCGGGGTCGTGGGGACGACCCTATAGTCGTCGGACATGGCGGTGGCGGGCCAATCTAGTCCCGTGGTCGTAGGGACGACCCTATAGTGTTCGGACATGACGGTAGCGGGCCAATCTAGACCCGAGGTCGTGGGGACGACCCTATAGTAGTCGGACATGTCGGCGGCTGTCCAACTTTGGCCCGGTGTCGTGGGGACGACTCTATAGTCGTCGGACATGTCGGCGGCTGGCCAACCTAGACCCGGGGTCGTGGGGACGACCCTATTGTCGTCGGACACGACGGTGGCGGGCCAATCTAGTCCCGGGGTCGTGGGGACGACCCTATAGTCGTCGAACAAGTCGGCGGCGGGCCAAGCTTGTCCCGGGGTCGTGGGGACGACACTATAATCGCCGGACATGACGGTGGCGGGCCAATCTAGTCCCGGGGTCGTGGGGACGACCCTATAGTCGTCGGACAAGACGGCGGCGGGCCAATCCTGTCCCGGGGTCGTAGGGACGACCCTATAGTCGTCGGACAAGTCGGCGGCGGGCCAAGCTTGTCCCGGCGTCGTGGGGACGACCCTATAATCGTCGGACATGACGGTGGCGGGCCAATCTCGTCTCGGGGTCGTGGGGACGACCCTATAGTCGTCGGACATGTCGGCGGCTGGCCAACTTTGGCCCGGTGTCGTGGGGACGACTCTATAGTCGTCGGAAATGTCGGCGCTTGGCCAACCTGGACCCGGGGTCGTGGGGACGGCCCTATTGTCGTCGGACATGACGGTGGCGGGCCAATCTAGTCTCGGGGTCGTGGGGACGACCCTATAGTCGTCGGACAAGACGGTGGCGGGCCAACCTAGTCCCGGGGTCGTGGGGACGACCCTACAGTCGTCGGACATTTCGGCGGCTTGCCAACTTTGGCCCGGGGTCGTGGGGACGACCCTATAGTCGTCGGACTTGACGGTGGCGGGCCAATCTAGTCCCGGGGTCTTGGGGACGACCCTACAGTCGTCGGACATTTCGGCGGCTTGCCAACTTTGGCCCGGTGTCGTGGGGACGACTCTATAGTCGTCGGAAATGTCGGCGGCTGGCCAACCTGGACCCGGGGTCGTGGGGACGACCCTATAGTCGTCGGACATGTAGGCGGCTGGCCAACTTTGGCCCGGTGTCGTGGGGACGACTCTATAGTCGTCGGAAATGTCGGCGGCTGGCCAACCTGGACCCGGAGTCGTGGGGACGACCCTATAGTCGTCGGACATGTAGGCGGCTGGCCAACTTTGGCCCGGTGTCGTGGGGACGACTCTATAGTCGTCGGAAATGTCGGCGGCTGGCCAACCTGGACCCGGGGTCGTGGGGACGACCCTATTGTCGTCGGACATGACGGTGGCGGGCCAATCTAGTCTCGGGGTCGTGGGGACGTTCTATAGTCGTCGGACATGTCGGCGGCTGGCCAACTTTGGCCCGGGGTCGTGGGGACGACCCTATAGTCGTCAGACATGACGGTGGCGAGCCAACCTAGTCCCGGGGTCGTAGGTACGACCCTATGGTCGTCGGACATGTCGGCGATTGGCCAACATTGGCCCGGGGTTGTGGGGACGATTCGATAGTCGTTGGACATGACGGTGGCGGGCCAATCTAGTACCGGGGTCGTGGGGACTACCCTATAGTCGTTGGACATGACGGTGGCGGGCCAATCTAGTCCCGGGGTCGTGGGTACGACCCTATAGTCGTCGGACATTTCGGCGGCTTGCCAACTTTGGCCCGGGGTCGTGGGGACGACCCTATAGTCGTCGGACATGTCGGTGGCTGGCCGACCTAGTCCCGAGGTCGTGGGGACGACCGTATAGTCGTCGGATATGTTGGCGGCTTGTCAACCTAGTCCCGGGGTCGTGGGGACGACCGTATAGTCGTCGGATATGTTGGCGGCTTGTCAACCAAGTCCCGGGGTCGTGGGGACGACCCTATTGTCGTTGGACATGACGATGGCGGGCCAATCTAGTCCCGGGGTCGTGGGGACGACCCTATAGTCGTCGGAGATGTCGGCGATTGGCCAACATTGGCCCGGGGTCGTGGGGACGACCCTATAGTCGTCGGACATTTCGGCGGCTTGCCAACTTTGGCCCGGGGTCGTGGGGACGACCCTATAGTCGACGGACATGTCGGCGGCTGGCCAACTTTGGCCCGTGGTCGTGGAGACGATCCTATAGTCGTCGGAGAAGACGACGGCTTGACATCTTTGGCCCGCGGTCCTGGGGACGACCCTATAGTCGTCGGCCATTTCGGCGGCATGCCATCTTTGGCCCGGGGTCGTGGGGACGACCCTATAGTCGTCGGACATGTTGGCGGCTTGTCAACCAAGTCCCGGGGTCGTGGGGACGACCCTATTGTCGTTGGACATGACGATGGCGGGCCAATCTAGTCCCGGGGTCGTGGGGACGACCCTATAGTCGTCGGAGATGTCGGCGATTGGCCAACATTGGCCCGGGGTCGTGGGGACGACCCTATAGTCGTCGGACATTTCGGCGGCTTGCCAACTTTGGCCCGGGGTCGTGGGGACGACCCTATAGTCGACGGACATGTCGGCGGCTGGCCAACTTTGGCCCGTGGTCGTGGAGACGATCCTATACTCGTCGGACTTGACGGTGGCGTGCCAATCTAGTCCCGGGGTTGTGGGGACGACCCTATAGTCGTCGGACATTTCGGCGGCTTGCCAACTTTGGCCCGGGGTCGTGGGGACGACCCTATAGTCGTCGGACATGTCGGTGGCTGGCCGACCTAGTCCCGAGGTCGTGGGGACGACCGTATAGTCGTCGGATATGTTGGCGGCTTGTCAACCTAGTCCCGGGGTCGTGGGGACGACCCTATAGTCGTTGGACATGACGGTGGCCGGCCAATCTAGTGCCGGGGTCGTAGGGACGACCCTATTGTCGTCGGACATGTTGGTGATTGGCCAACATTGGCCCGGGGTCGTCGGGACGACCCTATAGTCGTCGGACATGTTGGCGGCTTGTCTGCCTAGTCCCGGGGTCGTGGGTACGACCCTATAGTCGTCGGACAAGTCGGCGGCGGGCCAACCTTGTCCCGGGGTCGTGGGGACGACCCTATAGTCGTCGGACATGACGGTGGCGGGCCAATCTAGTCCCGGGGTCGTGGGGACGACCCTATAGACGTCGGACAAGTCGGCGGCTGGCCAACTTTGGCCCGTGGTCGTGGGGACGACCCTATAGTCGTCGGAAATGACGGTGGCGGGCCAATCTAGTCCCAGGGTCGTGGGGACGACCCTACAGTCGTCGGACAAGTCGGCGGCGAGCCAATCTAGTCCCGCGGTCGTGGGAACGACCCTATAGTCGTCGGATGTGTCGGCGGCTGGCCAACTTTGGTCCGGGGTCGTGGGGATGACCCTATAGTCGTCGGACATGACGGTGGCGGGCCAGTCTAGTCCCGGGTCTTGGGGACGACCCTATAGTCGTCGGACAAGTCGGCGGCTGGCCAACTTTGGCCCGTGGTCGTGGGGACGACCCTATAGTCGTCAGACATGACGGTGGCGAGCCAACCTAGTCCCGGGGTCGTGGGGACGACCCTATATTCGTCGGACAAGTCGGCGGCGGGGCAACCTAGTCCCGGGGTCGTGGGGACGACCCTATAGTCGTCGGACATGACGGTGGCGGGCCAGTCTAGTCCCGGGTCGTGGGGACGATCCTATAGTCGTCGGACATATCAGCGGCTGGCCAACTTTGGTCCGGGGTCGTGGGGATGACCCTATAGTCGTCGGACATGACGGTGGCGGGCCAGTCTAGTCCCGGGTCTTGGGGACGACCCTATAGTCGTCGGACAAGTCGGCGGCTGGCCAACTTTGGCCCGTGGTCGTGGGGACGACACTATAGTCGTCAGACATGACGGTGGCGAGCCAACCTAGTCCGGGGGTCGTGGGGACGACCCTATATTCGTCGGACAAGTCGGCGGCGGGGCAACCTAGTCCCGGGGTCGTGGGGACGACCCTATAGTCGTCGGACATGACGGTGGCGGGCCAGTCTAGTCCCGGGTCGTGGGGACGATCCTATAGTCGTCGGACATGTCGGCGGCTGGCCAACTTTGGCCCGTGGTCGTGGGGAGGACCCTATACTCGTCGGACAAGTCGGCGGCGAGCCAACCTAGTCCGGGGGTCGTGGGGACGACCCTATAGTCGTCGGAGAAGTCGGCGGCGGGCCAACCTAGTCCCGGGGTCGTAGGGACGACCCTATAGTCGTCGGACATGTCGCCGGCTGGCCAACTTTGGCCCGTGGTCGTGGGGACGACCCTATAGTCGTCGGACATAACGGTGGCGGGCCAATCTAGTCCCGGGGTCGTGGGGACGACCCTATAGTCGTCGGACAAGTCGGCGGCGGGCCTACCTAGTCCCGGGGTCGTGGGGACGACCCTATAGTCGTCGGACATGTCGGCGGCTGGCCAAATTTGGCCCGTGGTCGTGGGGACGACCCTATAGTCGTCGGAGAAGTCGGCGGCGGGCCAACCTAGTCCCGGGGTCGTAGGGACGACCCTATAGTCGTCGGAAATGTCGCCGGCTGGCCAAATTTGGCCCGTGGTCGTGGGGACGACCCTATACTCGTCGGACAAGTCGGTGGCGAGCCAACCTAGTCCGGGGGTCGTGGGGACGACCCTATAGTCGTCGGAGAAGTCGGCGGCGGGCCAACCTAGTCCCGGGGTCGTAGGGACGACCCTATAGTCGTCGGACATGTCGCCGGCTGGCCAGCTTTGGCCCGTGGTCGTGGGGACGACCCTATAGTCGTCGGACATAACGGTGGCGGGCCAATCTAGTCCCGGGGTCGTGGGGACGACCCTATAGTCGTCGGACAAGTCGGCGGCTGGCCAACCTAGACCCGGGGTCGTGGGGACGACCCTATTGTCGTCGGACATGTCGGCGGCTGGCCATCTTTGGCCCGTGGTCGTGGGGACGATCCGATAGCCGTCGGACATGTCGGCGGCTGGCCAACTTTGGCCCGTGGTCGTGGGGACGATCCAATAGTCGTCGGACATGTCGGCGGCTGGCCAACCTAGAGCCGGTGTCGTGGGGACGACCCTATTGTCGTCGGACATGGCGGTGGCGGGCCAATCTAGTCCCGTGGTCGTGGGGACGACCCTATAGTCGTCGGACATGTCGGCGGCTGGCCAACTTTGGCCCGTGGTCGTGGGGACGACCCTATAGTCGTCGGACATAACGGTGGCGGGACAATCTAGTCCCGGGGTCGTGGGGACGACCCTATAGTCGTCGGACATATCAGCGGCTGGCCAACTTTGGTCCGGGGTCGTGGGGATGACCCTATAGTCGTCGGACATGACGGTGGCGGGCCAGTCTAGTCCCGGGTCTTGGGGACGACCCTATAGTCGTCGGACAAGTCGGCGGCTGGCCAACTTTGGCCCGTGGTCGTGGGGACGATCCAATAGTCGTCGGACATGTCGGCGGCTGGCCAACCTAGAGCCGGTGTCGTGGGGACGACCCTATTGTCGTCGGACATGGCGGTGGCGGGCCAATCTAGTCCCGTGGTCGTGGGGACGACCCTATAGTCGTCGGACATGTCGGCGGCTGGCCAACTTTGGCCCGTGGTCGTGGGGACGACCCTATAGTCGTCGGACATAACGGTGGCGGGACAATCTAGTCCCGGGGTCGTGGGGACGACCCTATTGTCGTCGGACATGGCGGTGGCGGGCCAATCTAGTCCCGGTGTCGTGGGGACGACCCTATAGTCGTCGGAGAAGTCGGCGGCGGGCCAACCTAGTCCCGGGGTCGTAGGGACGACCCTATAGTCGTCGGACATGTCGCCGGCTGGCCAACTTTGGCCCGTGGTCGTGGGGACGACCCTATAGTCGTCGGACATAACGGTGGCGGGCCAATCTAGTTCCGAGGTCGTGGGGACGACCCTATAGTCGTCGGACAAGTCGGCGGCGGGCCTACCTAGTCCCGGGGTCGTGGGGACGACCCTATAGTCGCCGGACATGTCGGCGGCTGGCCAACTTTGGCCCGGGGTCGTGGGGACGACCCTATAATCGTCGGACATGTCAGCGGCTGGCCAACTTTGGCCCGTGGTCGTGGGGACGATCCAATAGTCGTCGGACATGTCGGCGGCTGGCCAACTTTGGCCCGTGGTCGTGGGGACGATCCGATAGTCGTTGGACATGTCAGCGGCTGGCCAACTTTGGCCCGTGGTCGTGGGGACGACCCTATAGTCGTCGGACAAGTCGGCGGCTGTCCAGCTTTGGCCCGGGGTCGTGGGGACGACCCTATAGTCGTCGGACATGACGGTGGCGGGCCAATCTAGTCCTGGGGTCGTGGGGACGACCCTATAGTCGTCGGACTTGACGGTGGCGGGCCAATCTAGTCCCGGGGTCGTGGGGACGACCCTATAGTCGTCGGACATTTCGGCGGCATGCCAACTTTGGCCCGGGGTCATGGGGACGACCCTATAGTCGTTGGACATGACGGTGGCGGGCCAATCTAGTCCCGGGGTCGTAGGGACGACCCTATAGTCGTCGGACATTTCGGCGCCTTGCCAACTTTGGCCCGGGGTCGTGGGGACGACCATATAGTCGTCGAACATGACGGTGGCGGACCAATCTAGTCCCGGGGTCGTGGGGACGACCCTATAGTCGTCGGGCATGTCGGCGGCTGGCCAACTTTGGCCCGTGGTCGTGGGGACGACCCAATAGTCGTTGGACATTACGGCGGCTGGCCAACTTAACCCATGGTCGTGGGGACGACCCTATAGTCGTTGGACATGACGGTGGCGGGCCAATCTAGTCCCGGGGTCGTGGGGACGACCCTACAGTCGTCGGACATGTCGGCGATTGGCCAACATTGGCCCGGGGTCGTGGGGACGACCCTATAGTCGTCGGAGAAGACGGCGGCTGGCCAACTTTGGCCCGTGGTCGTGGGGACGATCCAATAGTCGTCGGACATGTCGGCGGCTGGCCAACTTTGGCCCGGGGTCGTGGGGACGACCCTATAGTCGTCGGACATGACGGTGGCGGACCAATCTAGTCCCGGGGTCGTGGAGACGACCCAATAGTCGTCGGACATGTCGGCGGCTGGCCAACTTTGGCCCGTGGTCGTGGGGACGATCCAATAGTCGTCGGACATGTCGGCGGCTGGCCAACTATGGCCCGGGGTCGTGGGGACGACTCAATAGTCTTCGGACATGTTGGCGGCTTGTCAGCCAAGTCCCGGGGTCGTGGGGACGGCCCAATAGTCGTCGGACATGTCGGCGGCTGGCCAACCTAGTCCCGAGGTCGTCGGACTTGACGGTGGCGGGCCAATCTAGTCCCGGGGTCTTGGGGACGACCCTACAGTCGTCGGACATTTCGGCGGCTTGCCAACTTTGGCCCGGTGTCGTGGGGACGACTCTATAGTCGTCGGAAATGTCGGCGGCTGGCCAACCTGGACCCGGGGTCGTGGGGACGACCCTATAGTCGTCGGACATGTAGGCGGCTGGCCAACTTTGGCCCGGTGTCGTGGGGACGACTCTATAGTCGTCGGAAATGTCGGCGGCTGGCCAACCTGGACCCGGAGTCGTGGGGACGACCCTATAGTCGTCGGACATGTAGGCGGCTGGCCAACTTTGGCCCGGTGTCGTGGGGACGACTCTATAGTCGTCGGAAATGTCGGCGGCTGGCCAACCTGGACCCGGGGTCGTGGGGACGACCCTATTGTCGTCGGACATGACGGTGGCGGGCCAATCTAGTCTCGGGGTCGTGGGGACGTTCTATAGTCGTCGGACATGTCGGCGGCTGGCCAACTTTGGCCCGGGGTCGTGGGGACGACCCTATAGTCGTCAGACATGACGGTGGCGAGCCAACCTAGTCCCGGGGTCGTAGGTACGACCCTATGGTCGTCGGACATGTCGGCGATTGGCCAACATTGGCCCGGGGTTGTGGGGACGATTCGATAGTCGTTGGACATGACGGTGGCGGGCCAATCTAGTACCGGGGTCGTGGGGACTACCCTATAGTCGTTGGACATGACGGTGGCGGGCCAATCTAGTCCCGGGGTCGTGGGTACGACCCTATAGTCGTCGGACATTTCGGCGGCTTGCCAACTTTGGCCCGGGGTCGTGGGGACGACCCTATAGTCGTCGGACATGTCGGTGGCTGGCCGACCTAGTCCCGAGGTCGTGGGGACGACCGTATAGTCGTCGGATATGTTGGCGGCTTGTCAACCTAGTCCCGGGGTCGTGGGGACGACCGTATAGTCGTCGGATATGTTGGCGGCTTGTCAACCAAGTCCCGGGGTCGTGGGGACGACCCTATTGTCGTTGGACATGACGATGGCGGGCCAATCTAGTCCCGGGGTCGTGGGGACGACCCTATAGTCGTCGGAGATGTCGGCGATTGGCCAACATTGGCCCGGGGTCGTGGGGACGACCCTATAGTCGTCGGACATTTCGGCGGCTTGCCAACTTTGGCCCGGGGTCGTGGGGACGACCCTATAGTCGACGGACATGTCGGCGGCTGGCCAACTTTGGCCCGTGGTCGTGGAGACGATCCTATAGTCGTCGGAGAAGACGACGGCTTGACATCTTTGGCCCGCGGTCCTGGGGACGACCCTATAGTCGTCGGCCATTTCGGCGGCATGCCATCTTTGGCCCGGGGTCGTGGGGACGACCCTATAGTCGTCGGACATGTTGGCGGCTTGTCAACCAAGTCCCGGGGTCGTGGGGACGACCCTATTGTCGTTGGACATGACGATGGCGGGCCAATCTAGTCCCGGGGTCGTGGGGACGACCCTATAGTCGTCGGAGATGTCGGCGATTGGCCAACATTGGCCCGGGGTCGTGGGGACGACCCTATAGTCGTCGGACATTTCGGCGGCTTGCCAACTTTGGCCCGGGGTCGTGGGGACGACCCTATAGTCGACGGACATGTCGGCGGCTGGCCAACTTTGGCCCGTGGTCGTGGAGACGATCCTATACTCGTCGGACTTGACGGTGGCGTGCCAATCTAGTCCCGGGGTTGTGGGGACGACCCTATAGTCGTCGGACATTTCGGCGGCTTGCCAACTTTGGCCCGGGGTCGTGGGGACGACCCTATAGTCGTCGGACATGTCGGTGGCTGGCCGACCTAGTCCCGAGGTCGTGGGGACGACCGTATAGTCGTCGGATATGTTGGCGGCTTGTCAACCTAGTCCCGGGGTCGTGGGGACGACCCTATAGTCGTTGGACATGACGGTGGCCGGCCAATCTAGTGCCGGGGTCGTAGGGACGACCCTATTGTCGTCGGACATGTTGGTGATTGGCCAACATTGGCCCGGGGTCGTCGGGACGACCCTATAGTCGTCGGACATGTTGGCGGCTTGTCTGCCTAGTCCCGGGGTCGTGGGTACGACCCTATAGTCGTCGGACAAGTCGGCGGCGGGCCAACCTTGTCCCGGGGTCGTGGGGACGACCCTATAGTCGTCGGACATGACGGTGGCGGGCCAATCTAGTCCCGGGGTCGTGGGGACGACCCTATAGACGTCGGACAAGACGGCGGCTGGATATTCTTGGGTCGCGGTCGTGGGGACGACCCTATAGTCGTCGGACATTTCGGCGGCTTGCCAACTTTGGCCCGGGGTCGTGGGGACGACCCTATAGTCGTCGGACATTTCGGCGGCATGCCAACTTTGGCCCGGGGTCATGGGGACGACCCTATAGTCGTTGGACATGACGGTGGCGGGCCAATCTAGTCCCGGGGTCGTAGGGACGACCCTATAGTCGTCGGACATTTCGGCGCCTTGCCAACTTTGGCCCGGGGTCGTGGGGACGACCATATAGTCGTCGAACATGACGGTGGCGGACCAATCTAGTCCCGGGGTCGTGGGGACGACCCTATAGTCGTCGGGCATGTCGGCGGCTGGCCAACTTTGGCCCGTGGTCGTGGGGACGACCCAATAGTCGTTGGACATTACGGCGGCTGGCCAACTTAACCCATGGTCGTGGGGACGACCCTATAGTCGTTGGACATGACGGTGGCGGGCCAATCTAGTCCCGGGGTCGTGGGGACGACCCTACAGTCGTCGGACATGTCGGCGGCTTGCCAAATTTGCCCGGGGTCGTGGGGACGACCCTATAGTCGTCGGACTTGACGGTGGCGGGCCAATCTAGTCCCGGGGTCGTGGGGACGACCCAATAGTCGTTGGACATTACGGCGGCAGGCCAACTTTGGCCCATGGTCGTGGGGACGACCCTATAGTCGTTGGACATGACGGTGGCGGGCCAATCTAGTCCCGGGGTCGTAGGGACGACCCTATAGTCGTCGGACATGTCGGCGACTGGCCAACATTGGCCCGGGGTCGTGGGGACGACCCTACAGTCGTCGGACATTTCGGCGGCTTGCCAACTTTAGCCCATGGTCGTGGGGACGACCCTATAGTCGTTGGACATGACGGTGGCGGGCCAATCTAGTCCCGGGGTCGTGGGGACGACCCTATAGTCGTCGGGCATGTCGGCGGCTGGCCAACTTTGGCCCGTGGTCGTGGGGACGACCCAATAGTCGTTGGACATTACGGCGGCTGGCCAACTTAACCCATGGTCGTGGGGACGACCCTATAGTCGTTGGACATGACGGTGGCGGGCCAATCTAGTCCCGGGGTCGTAGGGACGACCCTATAGTCGTCGGACATGTCGGCGATTGGCCAACATTGGCCCGGGGTCGTGGGGACGACCCTACAGTCGTCGGACATTTCGGCGGCTTGCCAACTTTGGCCCATGGTCGTGGGGACGACCCTATAGTCGTTGGACATGACGGTGGCGGGCCAATCTAGTCCCGGGGTCGTAGGGACGACCCTATAGTCGTCGGACATGTCGGCGGCTGGCCAACTTTGGCCCGTGGTCGTGGGGAGGACCCTATACTCGTCGCACAAGTCGGCGGCGTACCAACCTAGTCCGGGGGTCGTGGGGACGACCCTATAGTCGTCGGACATGACGGTGGCGGGCCAGTCTAGTCCCGGGTCATGGGGACGACCCTATAGTCGTCGGACAAGTCGGCGGCTGGCCAACTTTGGCCCGTGGTCGTGGGGACGACCCTATAGTCGTCGGAAATGACGGTGGCGGGCCAATCTAGTCCCGGGGTCGTGGGGACGACCCTACAGTCGTCGGACAAGTCGGCGGCGAGCCAATCTAGTCCCGCGGTCGTGGGGACGACCCTATAGTCGTCGGACAAGTCAGCGGCTGGCCAACATTGGCCCGTGGTCGTGGGGACGACCATATAGTCGTCGGACATGACGGTGGCGGGCCACTCTAGTCCCGGGGTCGTGGGGACGACCCTATAGTCTTCGGACATGTCGGCGGCTGGCTAACATTGGCCCGTGGTCGTGGGGACGACCCAATAGTCGTTGGACATATCGGCGGCTGGCCAACTTTGGCCCATGGTCGTGGGGACGACCCTATAGTCGTTGGACATGACGGTGGCGGGCCAATCTAGTCCCGGGGTCGTAGGGACGACCCTATAGTCGTCGGACATGTCGGCGATTGGCCAACATTGGCCCGGGGTCGTGGGGACGACCCTATAGTCGTCGGAGAAGACGGCGGCTGGCCAACTTTGGCCCGTGGTCGTGGGGACGACCCTATAGTCGTCGGACATGTCGGTGGCGGGCCAGTCTAGTCCCGGGTCGTGGGCACGACCCTATAGTCGTCGGACATGTCGGCGGCTGGCCATTTGGCCCGGTGTCGTGGGGACGACTCTATAGTCGTCGGAAATGTCGGAGCCTGGCCAACCTGGACTCGGGGTCGTGGGGACGACCTTATTGTCGTCGGACATGACGGTGGCGGGCCAATCTAGTCTCGGGGTCGTGGGGACGACCCTATAGTCGTCGGACATGTCGGCGGCTGGCCAACTTTGGCCCGGGGTCGTGGGGACGACCCCATAGTCGTCGGACAAGTTGGCGGCTGGCCAACTTTGGCCCGTGGTTGTGGGGACGACCCTATAGTCGTTGGACATGACGGTGGCGGGCCAATCTAGTCCCGGGGTCGTGTGGACGACCCTATAGTCGTCGGACTTGACGGTGGCGGGCCAATCTAGTCCCGGTGTCGTGGGGTCGACCCTACAGTCGTCGGACATTTCGGCGGCTTGCCAACTTTGGCCCGGGGTCGTGGGGACGACCCTATAGTCGTCGGACATGTTGGCGGCTTGTCAGCCTAGTCCCGCGGTCGTGGGGACGACCCTATAGTCGTCGGACATTTCGGCGGCATGCCATCTTTAGCCCGGGGTCGTGGGGACGACCCTATATTCGTCGAACATTTTGGCGTCTTGTCAACCTAGACCCGGGGTCGTGGGGACGACCCTATAGTCGTTGGACATGACGGTGGCGGGCCAATTTAGTCCCGGGGTCGTATCGACGACCCTATAGTCGTCGGACATGTGGGCGATTGGCCAACATTGGCCCGGGGTCGTGGGGACGACCCTATTGTCGTCGGACATGACGGTGGCGGGCCAATCTAGTCCTGGGGTCGTGGGGACGACCCCATAGTCGTCGGACAAGTCGGCGGCTGGCCAACTTTGGCCCGGGGTCGTGGGGACGACCCAATAGTCGTCGGACATGTCGGCGGCTGGCCAACTTTGGCCCGTGGTCGTGGGGACGATCCGATTGTCGTCGGACATTTCGGCGGCATGCCATCTTTAGCCCGGGGTCGTGGGGACGACCCTATATTCGTCGAACATTTTGGCGTCTTGTCAACCTAGACCCTATAGTCGTTGGACATGACGGTGGCGGGCCAATTTAGTCCCGGGGTCGTATGGACGACCCTATAGTCGTCGGACATGTCGGCGGCTGGCCAACATTGGCCCGGGGTCGTGGGGACGGCCCAATAGTCGTTGAACATGTCGGCGGCGGGCCATCCTAGCCCCGGGGTCGTGGGGACGACCCTATTGTCGTCGGACATGACGATGGCGGGCCAATCTAGTCCTGGGGTCTTGGGGACGACCCTACAGTCGTCGGACATTTCGGCGGCTTGCCCACTTTGGCCCGGGGTCGTGGGTACGACCCTATAGTCGTCGGACTTGACGGTGGCGGGCCAATCTAGTCCCGGGGTTGTGGGGACGACCCTACAGTCGTCGGACATTTCGGCGGCTTGCCAACTTTGGCCCGTGGTCGTGGGGACGGCCCAATAGTCGTCGGACATGTCGGCGGCTGGCCAACTTTGGCCCGTGGTCGTGGGGACGACCCTATAGTCGTCGGACAAGACGGCGGCTGGACATCTTTGGCCCGGGGTCGTGGGGACGACCCTATAGTCGTCGGACATGTCGGCGGCTGGCCAACCTAGTCCCGAGGTCATTGGGACGACCCTACAGTCGTCGGACTTGACGGTGGCGGGCCAATCTAGTCCCGGGGTCGTAGGGACGACCCTACAGTCGTCGGACATTTCGGCGGCTTGCCAACTTTGGCCCGGGGTCGTGGGGACGACCCTATAGTCGTCGGACAAGACGGCGGCTGGACATCTTTGGCCCGGGGTCGTGGGGACGACCCTATAGTCGTCGGACATGTCGGCGGCTGGCCAACCTAGTCCCGAGGTCGTTGGGACGACCCTATAGTCGTCGGACTTGACGGTGGCGGGCCAATCTAGTCCCGGGGTCGTGGGGACGACCCTACAGTCGTCGGACATTTCGGCGGCTTGCCAACTTTGGCCCGGGGTCGTGGGGACGACCCTATAGTCGTCGGACTTGACGGTGGCGGGCCAATCTAGTCCCGGGGTCTTGGGGACGACCCTACAGTCGTCGGACATTTCGGCGGCTTGCCAACTTTGGCCCGGTGTCGTGGGGACGACTCTATAGTCGTCGGAAATGTCGGCGGCTGGCCAACCTGGACCCGGGGTCGTGGGGACGACCCTATAGTCGCCGGACATGTAGGCGGCTGGCCAACTTTGGCCCGGTGTCGTGGGGACGACTCTATAGTCGTCGGAAATGTCGGCGGCTGGCCAACTTTGGCCCGGGGTCGTGGGGACGACCCTATAGTCGTCAGACATGACGGTGGCGAGCCAGCCTAGTCCCGGGGTCGTGGGGACGACCCTATAGTCGTCGGACAAGTCGGCGGCGGGCCAACCTAGTCCCGGGGTCGTGGGGATGACCCTATAGTCGTCGGACAAGTCGGCGGCGAGCCCACCTAGTCGGGGGGTCGTGGGGACGACCCTATAGTCGTCGGACAAGTCGGCGGCCGGCCAACCTAGTCCGCGGGTCGTGGGGACGACCCTATAGTCGTCAGACATGACGGTGGCGAGCCAACCTAGTCCCGGGGTCGTGGGGACGACCCTATAGTCGTCGGACAAGTCGGCGGCGAGCCCACCTTGTCGGGGGGTCGTGGGGACGACCCTATAGTCGTCGGACAAGTCGGCGGCCGGCCAACCTAGTCCGGGGGTCGTGGGGACGACCCTATAGTCGTCGGACATGACGGTGGCGGGCCAGTCTAGTCCCGGGTCATGGGGACGACCCTATAGTCGTCGGACAAGTCGGCGGCTGGCCAACTTTGGCCCGTGGTCGTGGGGACGACCCTATAGTCGTCGGAAATGTCGGTGGCTGTCCAACTTTGGCCCGGGGGTCGTGGGGACGACCCTATAGTCGTCGGACATGTCGGCGGCGAGCCAACATTGACCCGGCGTCGTGGGGACGACTCTATAGTCGTCGGACATGTCGGTGGCGGGCCAGTCTAGTCCCGGGTCGTGGGGACGACCCTATAGTCGTCGGACATTTCGGCGGCTTGCCAACTTTGGCCCGGGGTCGTGGGGACGACCCTATAGTCGTCGGACATGTCGGCGGCTGCCCAACCTAGACCCGGGGTCTCGGGGACGATCCTATTGTCGTCGGACATGACGGTGGCGGGCCAATCTAGTCCCGGGGTCGTGGGGACGACCCTATAGTCGTCGGTCAAGTCGGCGGCGGGCCAAGTTTGTCCCGGGGTCGTGGGGACGACCCTATAATCATCGGACATGACGGTGGCGGGCCAATCTAGTCCCGGGGTCGTGGGGACGACCCTATAATCGTTGGACATGACGGTGGCGGGCCAATCTAGTCCCGGGGTCGTAGGGACGACCCTATAGTCGTCGGACATGGCGATTGGCCAACATTGGCCCGGGGTCGTCGGGACGACCCGATAGTCGTCGGACATGTCGGCGGCCGGCCAACCTAGTCCGGGGGTCGTGGGGACGACCCTATAGTCGTCGGACATGACGGTGGCGGGCCAGTCTAGTCCCGGGTCGTGGGGACGGCCCTATAGCCGTCGGACAAGTCGGCGGCGGGCCAACCTTGTCCCGGGGTCGTGGGGACGACCCTATAGTCGTCGGACATGGCGGCGGCTGGCCAACTTTCGCCCCTGGTTGTGGGGACGACCCTATAGTCGTTGGACATGACGGTGGCGGGCCAATCTAGTCCCGGGGTCGTGGGGACGACCCTATAGCCGTCGGACAAGTCGGCGGCGGGCCAACCTTGTCCCGGGGTCGTGGGGACGACCCTATAGTCGTCGGACATGGCGGCGGCTGGCCAACTTTGGCCCGGTGTCGTGGGGACGACTCTATAGTCGTCGGAAATGTCGGCGGCTGGCCAACCTGGACCCGGGGTCGTGGGGACGACCCTATTGTCGTCGGACATGACGGTGGCGGGCCAATCTAGTCTCGCGATCGTGGGGACGACCCTATAATCGTCGGACATGACGGTGGCGGGCCAATCTAGTCCCGGGGTCGTGGGGACGACCCTATAGTCGTCGGACATGTCGGCGGCTGGTCAACTTTGGCCCGGGGTCGTGGGGACGACCCTATAGTCGTCGGACAAGACGGTGGCGGACCAATCTAGTCCTGGGGTCGTGGGTACGACCCTACAGTCGTCGGACATTTCGGCGGCTTGCCAACTTTGGCCCGGGGTCGTGGGGACGACCCTATAGTCGTCGAACAATTCGGCGGCGGGCCAAGCTTGTCCCGGGGTCGTGGGGACGACCCTATAATCGTCGGACATGACGGTGGCGGGCCAATCTAGTCCCGGGGTCGTGGGGACGACCCTATAGTCGTCGGACATGTCGGCGGCTGGCCAACTTTGGCCCGGTGTCGTGGGGACGACTCTATAGTCGTCGGAAATGTCGGCGGCTGGCCAACCTGGACCCGGGGTCGTGGGGACGACCCTATTGTCGTCGGACATGACGGTGGCGGGCCAATCTAGTCTCGGGGACGTGGGGACGACCCTATAGTCGTCGGACATATCGGCGGCTGGCCAACTTTGGCCCGGGGTCGTGGGGACGACTCTATAGTCGTCGGAAATGTCGGCGGCTGGCCAACCTGGACTCGGGGTCGTGG
Source organism: Andrena praecox (assembly GCA_963932275.1). Lineage (NCBI taxonomy): Eukaryota > Metazoa > Arthropoda > Insecta > Hymenoptera > Andrenidae > Andrena > Andrena praecox. The sequence continues at coordinate 28,417 of CAWVQO010000387.1, read as the reverse complement.
GGACGACCCTATAGTCGTCGGACAAGACGGCGGCTGGACATCTTTGGCCCGGGGTCGTGGGGACGACCCTATAGTCGTCGGACATGTTGGCGGCTTGTCAGCCTAGTCCCGGGGTGGTGGGTACGACCCTATAGTCGTCGGACAAGTCGGCGGCGGGCCAACCTTGTCCCGGGGTCGTGGGGACGACCCTATATTCGTCGGACATGTCGGCAGCTGGCCAACTTTGGCCCGGGGTCGTGGGGACGACCCTATAGTCGTCAGACATGTCGGCGGCTGGCCAACTTTGGCCCGTGGTTGTGGGGACGACCCTATAGTCGTTGGACATGACGGTGGCGGGCCAATCTAGTCCCGGGGTCGTGGGGACGACTCTATAGTCGTCGGACAAGACGGCGGCTGGACATCTTTGGCCCGGGGTCGTGGGGACGACCCTATAGTCGTCGGACATGTTGGCGGCTTGTCAGCCTAGTCCCGGGGTGGTGGGTACGACCCTATAGTCGTCGGACAAGTCGGCGGCGGGCCAACCTTGTCCCGGGGTCGTGGGGACGACCCTATATTCGTCGGACATGTCGGCAGCTGGCCAACTTTGGCCCGGGGTCGTGGGGACGACCCTATAGTCGTCGGACATGTCGGCGGCTGGCCAACTTTGGCCCGGTGTCGTGGGGACGACTCTATAGTTGTCGGAAATGTCAGCGACTGGCCAACCTGGACCCGGGGTCGAGGGGACGACCCCATTGTCGTCGGACATGACGGTGGCGGGCCAATCTAGTCTCCGGGTCGTGGGGCGACCCTATAGTCGTCGGACATGTCGGCGGCTGGCCAACTTTGGCCCGGGGTCGTGCGGACGACCCTATAGTCGTCGGACATGTTGGCGGCTTGTCAGCCTAGTCCCGCGGTCGTCGGACTTGACGGTGGCGGGCCAATCTAGTCCCGGGGTCGTGGGGACGACCCTATAGTCGTCGGACAAGACGGCGGCTGGACATCTTTGGCCCGGGGTCGTGGGGACGACCCTATAGTCGTCGGACATGGCGGTGGCGGGCCAATCTAGTCCCGTGGTCGTAGGGACGACCCTATAGTGTTCGGACATGACGGTAGCGGGCCAATCTAGACCCGAGGTCGTGGGGACGACCGTATAGTAGTCGGACATGTCGGCGGCTGTCCAACTTTGGCCCGGTGTCGTGGGGACGACTCTATAGTCGTCGGACATGTCGGCGGCTGGCCAACCTAGACCCGGGGTCGTGGGGACGACCCTATTGTCGTCGGACACGACGGTGGCGGGCCAATCTAGTCCCGGGGTCGTGGGGACGACCCTATAGTCGTCGAACAAGTCGGCGGCGGGCCAAGCTTGTCCCGGGGTCGTGGGGACGACACTATAATCGTCGGACATGACGGTGGCGGGCCAATCTCGTCTCGGGGTCGTGGGGACGACCCTATAGTCGTCGGACATGTCGGCGGCTGGCCAACTTTGGCCCGGTGTCGTGGGGACGACTCTATAGTCGTCGGAAATGTCGGCGCTTGGCCAACCTGGACCCGGGGTCGTGGGGACGACCCAATAGTCGTCGGACATGACGGCGGCTGGCCAACTTTGGCCCGGGGTCGTGCGGACGACCCTATAGTCGTCGGACATGTTGGCGGCTTGTCAGCCTAGTCCCGCGGTCGTCGGACTTGACGGTGGCGGGCCAATCTCGTCTCGGGGTCGTGGGGACGACCCTATAGTCGTCGGACATGTCGGCGGCTGGCCAACTTTGGCCCGGTGTCGTGGGGACGACTCTATAGTCGTCGGACAAGACGGCGGCTGGACATCTTTGGCCCGGGGTCGTGGGGACGACCCTATAGTCGTCGGACATGTTGGCGGCTTGTCAGCCTAGTCCCGGGGTGGTGGGTACGACCCTATAGTCGTCGGACAAGTCGGCGGCGGGCCAACCTTGTCCCGGGGTCGTGGGGACGACCCTATATTCGTCGGACATGTCGGCAGCTGGCCAACTTTGGCCCGGGGTCGTGGGGACGACCCTATAGTCGTCGGACATGTCGGCGGCTGGCCAACTTTGGCCCGGTGTCGTGGGGACGACTCTATAGTCGTCGGAAATGTCGGCGCTTGGCCAACCTGGACCCGGGGTCGTGGGGACGACCCTATTGTCGTCGGACATGACGGTGGCGGGCCAATCTAGTCTCGGGGTCGTGGGGACGACCCTATAGTCGTCGGACAAGACGGTGGCGGGCCAACCTAGTCCTGGGGTCGTGGGGACGACCCCATAGTCGTCGGACAAGTCGGCGGCTGGCCAACTTTGGCCCGGGGTCGTGGGGACGACCCAATAGTCGTCGGACATGTCGGCGATTGGCCAACATTGGCCCGGGGTCGTGGGGACGACCCTATAGTCGTCGGACATGTCGGCGGCTGGTCAAGTTTGGCCCGTGGTCGTGGGGACGGCCCAATAGTCGTTGAACATGTCGGCGGCTGGCCAACATTGGCCCGGTGTCGTGGGGACGCGTCTATAGTCGTCGGAAATGTCGGCGCTTGGCCAACCTGGTCCCGGGGTCGTGGGGACGACCCTATTGTCGTCGGAAATGACGGTGGCGGGCCAATCTAGTCTCGGGGTCGTGGGGACGACCCTATAGTCGTCGGACATGACGGTGGCGGGCCAATCTAGTCCCGGGGTCGTGGGGACGAACCTATAGTCGTCGGACAAGACGGCGGCTGGACATCTTTGGCCCGCGGTCGCGGGGACGACCCTATAGTCGTTGGACATGACGGTGGCGGGCCAATCTAGTCCCGGGGTCGTAGGGACGACCCTATAGTCGTCGGACATGTCGGCGATTGGCCAACATTGGCCCGGGGTCGTGGGGACGGCCCAATAGTCGTTGAACATGTCGGCGGCGGGCCATCCTAGCCCCGGGGTCGTGGGGACGACCCTATTGTCGTCGGACATGACGGTGGCGGGCCAATCTACTCCTGGGGTCTTGGGGACGACCCTACAGTCGTCGGACATTTCGGCGGCTTGCCAACTTTGGCCCGGGGTCGTGGGTACGACCCTATAGTCGTCGGACTTGACGGTGGCGGGCCAATCTAGTCCCGGGGTCGTGGGGACGACCCTACAGTCGTCGGACATTTCGGCGGCTTGCCAACTTTGGCCCGTGGTCGTGGGGACGGCCCAATAGTCGTCGGACATGTCGGCGGCTGGCCAACTTTGGCCCGTGGTCGTGGGGACGACCCTATAGTCGTCGGACAAGACGGCGGCTGGACATCTTTGGCCCGGGGTCGTGGGGACGACCCTATAGTCGTCGGACATGTCGGCGGCTGGCCAACCTAGTCCCGAGGTCGTTGGGACGACCCTATAGTCGTCGGACATGTCGGCGGCTGGCCAACTTTGGCCCGGGGTCGTGGGGACGACCCTATAGTCGTCGGACATGTTGGCGGCTTGTCAGCCTAGTCCCGCGGTCGTGGGGACGACCCTATAGTCGTCGGACATTTCGGCGGCATGCCATCTTTAGCCCGGGGTCGTGGGGACGACCCTATATTCGTCGAACATTTTGGCGTCGTGTCAACCTAGACCCGGGGTCGTGGGGACGACCCTATAGTCGTTGGACATGACGGTGGCGGGCCAATTTCGTCCCGGGGTCGTATGGACGACCCTATAGTCGTCGGACATGTCGGCGATTGGCCAACATTGGCCCGGGGTCGTGGGGACGACCCTATAGTCATCGGACATGTCGGCGGCTGGCCAACCTAGTCCCGAGGTCGTGGGGACGACCCTATAGTCGTCGGACTTGACGGTGGCGGGCCAATCTAGTCCCGGGGTCTTGGGGACGACCCTAGAGTCGTCGGACATTTCCGCGGCTTGCCAACTTTGGCCCGGGGTGGTGGGGACGACCCTATAGTCGTCGGACATGTCGGCGGCTGGCCATTTGGCCCGGTGTCGTGGGGACGACTCTATAGTCGTCGGAAATGTCGGAGCCTGGCCAACCTGGACCCGGGGTCGTGGGGACGACCCTATTGTCGTCGGACATGACGGTGGCGGGCCAATCTAGTCCCGGGGTCTTGGGGACGACCCTAGAGTCGTCGGACATTTCCGCGGCTTGCCAACTTTGGCCCGGGGTGGTGGGGACGACCCTATAGTCGTCGGACATGTCGGCGGCTGGCCATTTGGCCCGGTGTCGTGGGGACGACTCTATAGTCGTCGGAAATGTCGGAGCCTGGCCAACCTGGACCCGGGGTCGTGGGGACGACCCTATTGTCGTTGGACATGACGGTGGCGGGCCAATCTAGTCCCGGGGTCGTGGGTACGACCCTATAGTCGTCGGACAAGACGGCGGGCCAACCTTGTCCCGGGGACGTGGGGACGACCCTATAGTCGTCGGACATGACGGTGGCGGGCCAATCTAGTCCCGGGGTCGTGGGGACGACCCTATAGTCGTCGGACAAGACGGCGGCTGGATATCCTTGGCTCGCGGTCGTGGGGACGACCCTATAGTCGTCGGACATTTCGGCGGCTTGCCAACTTTGGCCCGGGTTCGTGGGGACGACCCTATAGTCGTCGGACATTTCGGTGGCATGCCAACTTTGGCCCGGGGTCGTGGGGACGACCCTATAGTCGTTGGACATGACGGTGGCGGGCCAATCTAGTCCCGGGGTCGTAGGGACGACCCTATAGTCGTCGGACATGTCGGCGATTGGCTAACATTGGCCCGGGGTCGTGGGGACGACCCTATAGTCGTCGGACATGTCGGCGGCTGTCCAACTTTGGCCCGGGGTCGTGGGGACGACTCTATAGTCGTCGGAAATGTCGGCGGCTGGCCAACCTGGACTCGGGGTCGTGGGGACGACCCTATAGTCGTCGGACAAGACGGCGGCTGGACATCTTTGGCCCGGGGTCGTGGGGACGACCCTATAGTCGTCGGACATGTTGGCGGCTTGTCAGCCTAGTCCCGGGGTGGTGGGTACGACCCTATAGTCGTCGGACAAGTCGGCGGCGGGCCAACCTTGTCCCGGGGTCGTGGGGACGACCCTATATTCGTCGGACATGTCGGCAGCTGGCCAACTTTGGCCCGGGGTCGTGGGGACGACCCTATAGTCGTCGGACATGTCGGCGGCTGGCCAACTTTGGCCCGTGGTTGTGGGGACGACCCTATAGTCGTCGGACATGGCGGCGGCTGGCCAACTTTGGCCCGGTATCGTGGGGACGACTCTATAGTCGTCGGAAATGTCGGCGGCTGGCCAACCTGGACCCGGGGTCGTGGGGACGACCCTATTGTCGTCGGACATGACGGTGGCGGGCCAATCTAGTCTCGCGGTCGTGGGGACGACCCTATAATCGTCGGACATGACGGTGGCGGGCCAATCTAGTCCCGGGGTCGTGGGGACGACTCTATAGTCGTCGGACAAGACGGCGGCTGGACATCTTTGGCCCGGGGTCGTGGGGACGACCCTATAGTCGTCGGACATGTTGGCGGCTTGTCAGCCTAGTCCCGGGGTGGTGGGTACGACCCTATAGTCGTCGGACAAGTCGGCGGCGGGCCAACCTTGTCCCGGGGTCGTGGGGACGACCCTATAGTCGTCGGACATGTCGGCGGCTGGTCAACTTTGGCCCGGGGTCGTGGGGACGACCCTATAGTCGTCGGACAAGACGGTGGCGGACCAATCTAGTCCCGGGGTCGTGGGGACGACCCTATAGTCGTCGGACATGTCGGCGGCTGGCCAACTTTGGGCCGTGGTCGTGGGGACGACCCTATAGTCTTCGGACATGACGGTAGCGGGCCAATCTCGACCCGAGGTCCTGGGGACGACCCTATAGTAGTCGGACATGTCGGCGGCTGTCCAACTTTGGCCCGGTGTCGTGGGGTCGACTTTATAGTCGTCGGACATGTCGGCGGCTGGCCAACCTAGACCCGGGGTCGTGGGGACGACCCTATTGTCGTCGGACATGACGGTGGCGGGCCAATCTAGTCCCGGGGTCGTGGGGACGACCCTATAGTCGTCGGACAAGTCGGCGGGGGGCCAAGCTGGTCCCGGGGTCGTGGGGACGACCCTATAATCGTCGGACATGACGGTGGCGGGCCAATCTAGTCCCGGGGTCGTGGGGACGACCCTATAATCGTTGGACATGACGGTGGCGGGCCAATCTAGTCCCGGGGTCGTAGGGACGACCCTATAGTCGTCGGACATGGCGATTGGCCAACATTGGCCCGGGGTCGTCGGGACGACCCGATAGTCGTCGGACATGTCGGCGGCCGGCCAACCTAGTCCGGGGGTCGTGGGGACGACCCTATAGTCGTCGGACATGACGGTGGCGGGCCAGTCTAGTCCCGGGTCGTGGGGACGACCCTATAGCCGTCGGACAAGTCGGCGGCGGGCCAACCTTGTCCCGGGGTCGTGGGGACGACCCTATAGTCGTCGGACATGGCGGCGGCTGGCCAACTGTCGCCCCTGGTTGTGGGGACGACCCTATAGTCGTTGGACATGACGGTGGCGGGCCAATCTAGTCCCGGGGTCGTGGGGACGACCCTATAGCCGTCGGACAAGTCGGCGGCGGGCCAACCTTGTCCCGGGGTCGTGGGGACGACCCTATAGTCGTCGGACATGGCGGCGGCTGGCCAACTTTGGCCCGGTGTCGTGGGGACGACTCTATAGTCGTCGGAAATGTCGGCGGCTGGCCAACCTGGACCCGGGGTCGTGGGGACGACCCTATAATCATCGGACATGACGGTGGCGGGCCAATCTAGTCCCGGGGTCGTGGGGACGACCCTATAATCGTCGGACATGACGGTGGCGGGCCAATCTAGTCCCGGGGTCGTGGGGACGACCCTATAGTCGTCGGACATGTCGGCGGCTGGTCAACTTTGGCCCGGGGTCGTGGGGACGACCCTATTGTCGTCGGACATGACGGTGGCGGGCCAATCTAGTCTCGGGGTCGTGGGGACGACCCTATAGTCGTCGGACATGTCGGCGGCTTGCCAACTTTGGCCCGGGGTCGTGGGGACGACCCTATAGTCGTCGGACTTGACGGTGGCGGGCCAATCTAGTCCCGAGGTCCTGGGGACGACCCTATAGTCGTCGGACATGTCGGCGGCTTGCCAACCTAGACCCGGGGTCGTGGGGACGACCCTATTGTCGTCGGACATGACGGTGGCGGGCCAATCTAGTCCCAGGGTCGTGGGGACGACCCTATAGTCGTCGAACAATTCGGCGGCGGGCCAAGCTTGTCCCGGGGTCGTGGGGACGACCCTATAATCGTCGGACATGACGGTGGCGGGCCAATCTAGTCCCGGGGTCGTGGGGACGACCCTATAGTCGTCGGACATGTCGGCGGCTGGCCAACTTTGGCCCGGTGTCGTGGGGACGACTCTATAGTCGTCGGACATGTCGGCGGCTGGCCAACTTTGGCCCGGGGTCGTGGGGACGACTCTATAGTCGTCGGAAATGTCGGCGGCTGGCCAACCTGGACTCGGGGTCGTGGGGACGACCCTATAGTCGTCGGACAAGACGGCGGCTGGACATCTTTGGCCCGGGGTCGTGGGGACGACCAATTAGTCGTCGGACATGTTGGCGGCTTGCCAACTTTGGCCCGGGGTCGTGGGGACGACCCTATAGTCGTCGGACATGACGGTGGCGGGCTAATCTAGTCCCTGGGTCGTAGGGACGACCCTATAGTCGTTGGACATGTCGGCGATTGGCCAACATTGGCCCGGGGTCGTGGGGACGACCCTATAGTCGTCGGACATGTCGGCGGCTGGCCAACTTTGGCGCGTGGTCGTGGGGACGATCCGATTGTCGTCGGACATGTCGGCGGCTGGCCAACTTTGGCCCATGGTCGTGGGGACGATCCAATAGTCGTCGGACATGTCGGCGGCGGGCCAACCTGGACTCGGGGTCGTGGGGACGACCCTATAGTCGTCGGACAAGACGGCGGCTGGACATCTTTGGTCCGGGGTCGGGGGACGACCCTATAGTCGTCGGACATGACGGCGGCTGGCCAACTTTGGCCCGGTGTCGTGGGGACGACTCTACAGTCGTCGGAAATGTCGGCGGCTGGCCAACCTGGACCCGGGGTCGTGACGACGACCCTATAGTCTTCGGAGAAGACGGCGGCTGGACATCTTTGGCCCGGGGTCGTGGGAACGACCCTATAGTCGTCGGACATGTCGGCGGCAGGCCAATCTAGTCCCGGGGTCGTAGGGACGACCCTATAGTCGTCGGACATGTCGGCGGCGGGCCAACCTTGTCCCGGGGTCGTGGGGACGACCCTATAGTCGTCGGACATGTCGGCGGCAGGCCAACTTTGGCCCGGTGTCGTGGGGACGACTCTATAGTCGTCGGAAATGTCGGCGGCTGGCCAACCTGGACCCGGGGTCGTGGGGACGACCCTATTGTCGTCGGACATGACGGTGGCGGGCCAATCTAGTCTCGCGGTCGTGGGGACGACCCTATAATCGTCGGACATGACGGTGGCGGGCCAATCTAGTCCCGGGGTCGTGGGGACGACCCTATAGTCGTCGGACATGTCGGCGGGTGGTCAACTTTGGCCCGGGGTCGTGGGGACGACCCTATAGTCGTCGGACAAGACGGCGGCTGGACATCATTAGCCCGGGGTCGTGTGGACGACCCTATAGTCGTCGGACATGTTGGCGGCTTGTCAGCCTAGTCCCGGGGTCGTGGGTACGACCCTATAGTCGTCGGACAAGTCGGCGGCGGGCCAACCTTGTCCCGGGGTCGTGGGGACGACCCTATAGTCGTCGGACATGTCGGCGGCTGGCCAACTTTGGCCCGGTGTCGTGGGGACGACTCTATAGTCGTCGGAAATGTCGGCCGCTGGCCAACCTGGTCCGGGGTCGTGGGGACGACCCTATTGTCGTCGGACATGTTGGCGGTTTGTCAGCCTAGTCCCGGGGTCGTGGGGACGACCCTATAGTCGTCGGACAAGACGGCGGCTGGACATCATTGGCCCGGGGTCGTGGGGACGACCCTATAGTCGTCGGACATGTTGGCGGTTTGTCAGCCTAGTCCCGGGGTCGTGGGTACGACCCTATAGTCGTCGGGCAAGTCGGCGGCGGGCCAACCTTGTCCCGGGGTCGTGGGGACGACCCTATAGTCGTCGGACATGTCGGCGGCTGGCCAACTTTGGCCCGGGGTCGTGGGGACGACTCTATAGTCGTCGGAAATGTCGGCGGCTGGCCAACCTGGACTCGGGGTGGTGGGTACGACCCTATAGTCGTCGGACAAGTCGGCGGCGGGCCAACCTTGTCCCGGGGTCGTGGGGACGCCCTATAGTCGTCGGACATGTCGGCGGCTGGCCAACTTTGGCCCGTGGTCGTGGGGACGACCCTATTGTCGTCGGACATGACGGTGGCGGGCCAATCTAGTCTCGGGGTCGTGGGGACGACCCTATAGTCGTCGGACATGTCGGCGGCTGGCCAACTTTGGCCCGGGGTCGTGGGGGCGACCCTATAGTCGTCGGACATGTTGGCGGCTTGTCAGCCTAGTCCCGGGGTCGTGGGTACGACCCTACAGTCGTCGGACATTTCGGCGGCTTGCCAACTTTGGCCCGGGGTCGTGGGGACGACCCTATAGTCGTCGGACATGTCGGCGGCTGGCCAACTTTGGCCCGGTGTCGTGGGGACGACTCTATAGTCGTCGGAAATGTCGGCGGCTGGCCAACCTGGACCCGGGGTCGTGGGGACGACCCTATTGTCGTCGGACATAACGGTGGCGGGCCAATCTAGTCTCGCGGTCGTGGGGACGACCCTATAATCGTCGGACATGACTGTGGCGGGCCAATCTAGTCCCGGGGTCGTGGGGACGACCCTATAGTCGTCGGACATGTCGGCGGCTGGTCAACTTTGGCCCGGGGTCGTGGGGACGACCCCATAGTCGTCGGACAAGACGGTGGCGGACCAATCTAGTCCCGGGGTCGTGGGGACGACCCTATAGTCGTCGGACATGTCGGCGGCTGGCCAACTTTGGCCCGGTGTCGTGGGGACGACTCTATAGTCGTCGGAAATGTCGGCGGCTGGCCAACCTGGACCCGGGGTCGTGGGGACGACCCTATTGTCGTCGGACATAACGGTGGCGGGCCAATCTAGTCTCGCGGTCGTGGGGACGACCCTATAATCGTCGGACATGACTGTGGCGGGCCAATCTAGTCCCGGGGTCGTGGGGACGACCCTATAGTCGTCGAACAATTCGGCGGCGGGCCAAGCTTGTCCCGGGGTCGTGGGGACGACCCTATAGTCGTCGGACATGACGGTGGCGGGCCAATCTAGTCCCGGGGTCGTGGGGACGACCCTATAGTCGTCGGACATGTCGGCGGCTTGCCAACTTTGGCCCGGTGTCGTGGGGACGACTCTATAGTCGTCGGACAAGTCGGCGGCTGGCCAACTTTGGCCCGGGGTCGTGGGGACGACTCTATAGTCGTCGGAAATGTCGGCGGCTGGCCAACCTGGACTCGGGGTCGTGGGGACGACCCTATAGTCGTCGGACAAGACGGCGGCTGGACATCTTTGGCCCGGGGTCGTGGGGACGACCCTATAGTCGTCGGACATGTTGGCGGCTTGCCAACTTTGGCCCGGGGTCGTGGGGACGACCCTATAGTCGTCGGACATGACGGTGGCGGGCCAATCTAGTCCCGGGGTCGTGGGGACGACCCTATAGTCGTCGGACATGTCGGCGGCTGGCCAACTTTGGCCCGGTGTCGTGGGGACGACTCTATAGTCGTCGGACATGTCGGCGGCTGGCCTACTTTGGCCCGGGGTCGTGGGGACGACTCTATAGTCGTCGGAAATGTCGGCGGCTGGCCAACCTGGACTCGGGGTCGTGGGGACGACCCTATAGTCGTCGGACAAGACGGCGGCTGGACATCTTTGGCCCGGGGTCGTGGGGACGACCCTATAGTCGTCGGACATGTTGGCGGCTTGCCAACTTTGGCCCGGGGTCGTGGGGACGACCCTATAGTCGTCGGACATGACGGTGGCGGGCCAATCTAGTCCCGGGGTCGTGGGGACGACCCTATAGTCGTTGGACATGACGGTGGCGGGCTAATCTAGTCCCTGGGTCGTAGGGACGACCCGATAGTCGTTGGACATGTCGGCGATTGGCCAACATTGGCCCGGGGTCGTGGGGACGACCCTATAGTCGTCGGACATGTCGGCGGCTGGCCAACTTTGGCGCGTGGTCGTGGGGACGATCCGATTGTCGTCGGACATGTCGGCGGCTGGCCAACTTTGGCCCGGGGTCGTGGGGACGACCCTATAGTCGTCGGACATTTCGGCGGCTTGCCAACTTTGGCCCGGGGTCGTGGGGACGACTCTATAGTCGTCGGAAATGTTGGCCGCTGGCCAACCTGGACTCGGGGTCGTGGGGACGACCCTATAGTCGTCGGACAAGACGGCGGCTGGACATCTTTGGCCCGGGGTCGGGGGACGACCCTATTGTCGTCGGACATGACGGTGGCGGGCCAATCTAGTCCCGGGGTCGTGGGGACGACCCTATAGTCGTCGGATAAGTCGGCAGCTGGCCAACTTTGGCCCGGGGTCGTGGGAACGACCCTATAGTCGTCGGACAAGTCGGGGGCGAGCCCACCTAGTCCGGGGGTCGTGGGGACGACCCTATAGTCGTCGGACAAGTCGGCGGCCGGCCAACCTAGTCCGGGGGTCGTGGGGACGACCCTATAGTCGTCGGACATGACGGTGGCGGGCCAATCTAGTCCCGGGGTCGTGGGGACGACCCCATAGTCGTTGGACATGACGGTGGCGGGCCAGTCTAGTCCCGGGTCGTGGGCACGACCCTATAGTCGTCGGACAAGTCGGCGGCTGGCCAACTTTTGCCCGGGGTCGTGGGGACGACCCTATAGTGGTCGGACTAGTCGGCGGCTGGCCAACATAGTCCCGGGTCCGTGGGGACGACCCTATAGTCCTCGGACAAGTCGGCGGCTGGCCAACTTTGGCCCGGGGTTGTAGGGACAACCCTATAGTCGTCGGACAAGTCGGAGGCTGGCCAACTTTGGCCCGTGGTCGTGGGGACGACCCTATAGTCGTTGGACATGACGGTGGCGGGCCAATCTAGTCCCGGGGTCGTAGGGACGACCCTATAGTCGTCGGACATGTCGGCGATTGGCCAACATTGGCCCGGGGTCGTGGGGACGACCCTATAGTCGTCGGACATGACGGTGGCGGGCCAATCTAGTTCCGGGGTCGTGGGGACGACCCTATAGTCGTCGGACAAGTCGGCGGCTGGCCAAATTTGGCCCGTGGTCGTGAGGACGACCCTATTGTCGTCGGAAATGTCGGCGGCTGGCCAACTTTGGCCCGTGGTCGTGAAGACGACCCTATAGTCGTCGGACAAGACGGTGGCGGGCCAATCTAGTCCCGGGGTCGTGGGGACGACCCTATAGTCGTCGGACATGTCGGCGGCTGCCCAATCTAGTCCCGGGATCGTAGGGACGACCCCATAGTCGTCGGACAAGTCGGCGGCTGGCCAACTTTGGCCCGGGGTCGTGGGGACGAATCTATAGTCGTCGGACATGTCGGCGGCTGGCCAACTTTGGCCCGTGGCCGTGGGGACGACCTTATTGTCGTCGGACATGGCGGTGGCGGCCCAATCTAGTCCCGGGATCGTAGGGACGACCCTATAGTCGTCGGACAAGTCGACGGCTGGCCATCTTTGGCCCGGGGTTGTGGGGACGAATCTATAGTCGTCGGACATGTCGGCGGCTGGCCAACTTTGGCCCGTGGCCGCGGGGACGACCCTATAGTCGTCGGACAAGTCGGCGGCTGTCCAGCTTTGGCCCGGGGTCGTGGGGACGACCCTATAGTCGTCGGACATAACGGTGGCGGGCCAACTTTGGCCCGGGGACGTGGGGACGATCCTATAGTCTGCGGACAAGTCGGCGGCTGGCCAAATTTGGCCCGTGGTCGTGGGGACGACCCTATAGTCGTCGGACATGACGGTGTCGGGCCAATCTAGTCCCGGGATCGTGGGGACGACCCTATAGTCGTCGGACATGACGGTGGCGGGCCAATCTAGTCCCGGGGTCGTGGGGACGACTCTATAGTCGTCGGACAAGTCGGCGGCTGTCCAGCTTTGGCCGGGGGTCGTGGGGACGACCCTATAGTCGTCGGACATGACGGTGTCGGGCCAATCTAGTCCCGGGATCGTGGGGACGACCCTATAGTCGTCGGACAAGTCGGCGGCTGTCCAGCTTTGGCCCGGGGTCGTGGGGACGACCCTATAGTCGTCGGACATAACGGTGGCGGGCCAACTTTGGCCCGGGGACGTGGGGACGACCCTATAGTCTGCGGACAAGTCGGCGGCTGGCCAAATTTGGCCCGTGGTCGTGGGGATGACCCTATAGTCGTCGGACATGACGGTGTCGGGCCAATCTAGTCCCGGGATCGTGGGGACGACCCTATAGTCGTCGGACATGACGGTGGCGGGCCAATCTAGTCCCGGGGTCGTGGGGACGACTCTATAGTCGTCGGACAAGTCGGCGGCTGGCCAACTTTGGCCCGTGGTCGTGGGGACGACCCTATAGTCGTCGGAAATGTCGGTGGCTGTCCAACTTTGGCCCGGGGGTCGTGGGGACGACCCTATAGTCGTCGGACATGTCGGTGGCGGGCCAGTCTAGTCCCGGGTCGTGGGGACGACTCTATAGTCGTCGGACAAGTCGGCGGCCGGACAACCTAGTCCGGGGGTCGTGGGGACGACAGTATAGTCGTCGGACATGACGGTGGTGGGCCAGTCTAGTCCCGGGTCGTGGGGACGACCCTATAGTCGTCGGACATGTCGGCGGCTGGCCAACTTTGGCCCGTGGTCGTGGGGACGACCCTATAGTCGTCGGAAATGTCGGTGGCTGTCCAACTTTGGCCCGGGGGTCGTGGGGACGACCCTATAGTCGTCGGACATGTCGGTGGCGGGCCAGTCTAGTCCCGGGTCGTGGGGACGACCCTGTAGTCGTCGGACATGACGGTGGCGGGCCAGTCTAGTCCCGGGTCATGGGGACGACCCTATAGTCGTCGGACAAGTCGGCGGCTGGCCAACTTTGGCCCGTGGTCGTGGGGACGACCCTATAGTCGTCGGAAATGACGGTGGCGGGCCAATCTAGTCCCGGGGTCGTGGGGACGACCCTACAGTCGTCGGACAAGTCGGCGGCGAGCCAATCTAGTCCCGCAGTCGTGGGGACGACCCTATAGTCGTCGGACAAGTCAGCGGCTGGCCAACATTGGCCCGTGGTCGTGGGGACGACCATATAGTCGTCGGACATGACGGTGGCGGGCCACTCTAGTCCCGGGTCGTGGGGACGACCCTATAGTCGTCGGACATGTCGGCGGCTGGCCAACTTTGGCCCGGGGTCGTGGGGACGACCCTACAGTCGTCGGATATGTCGGCGGCTGGCCAACTTTGGCCCGTGGTCGTGGGGACGATCCTATAGTCGTCGGAAATGACGGTGGCGGGTCAATCTAGTCCCGGGGTCGTGGGGACGACCCTATAGTCGTCGGACAAGTCGGTGGCGGGCCAACCTAGTACCGGGGTCGTGGGGATGACCCCATAGTCGTTGGACATGACGGTGGCGGGCCAGTCTAGTCCCGGGTCGTGGGCACGACCCTATAGTCGTCGGAAATGTCGCCGGCTGGCCAACTTTGGCCCGTGGTCGTGGGGACGACCCTATAGTCGTCGGACAAGTCGGCGGCTGTCCATCTTTGGCCCGGGGTCGTGGGGACGACCCTATAGTCGTCGGACAAGTCGGCGGCTGTCCATATTTGGCCCGGGGTCGTGGGGACGACCCTATAGTCGTCGGACAAGTCGGCGGCTGTCCATCTTTGGCCCGGGGGTCGTGGGGACGACCCTATAGTCGTCGGACATGTCGGCGGCGAGCCAACATTGACCCGGGGTCGTGGGGACGACTCTATAGTCGTCGGACATGTCGGTGGCGGGCCAGTCTAGTCCCGGGTCGTGGGCACGACCCTATAGTCGTCGGACATGTCGGCGTCTGGCCAACTTTGGCCCGTGGTCGTGGGGAGGACCCTATACTCGTCGGACAAGTCGGCGGCGTACCAACCTAGTCCGGGGGTCGTGGGGACGACCCTATAGTCGTCGGATATGACGGTGGCGGGCCAGTCTAGTCCCGGGTCATGGGGACGACCCTATAGTCGTCGGACAAGTCGGCGGCTGGCCAACTTTGGCCCGTGGTCGTGGGGACGACCCTATAGTCGTCGGAAATGACGGTGGCGGGCCAATCTAGCCCCGGGGTCGTGGGGACGACCCTATAGTCGTCGGACATATCAGCGGCTGGCCAACTTTGGCCCGGGGTCGTGGGGACGACCCTACAGTCGTCGGATATGTCGGCGGCTGGCCAACTTTGGCCCGTGGTCGTGGGGACGACCGTATAGTCGTCGGAAATGACGGTGGCGGGCCAATCTAGTCCCGGGGTCGTGGGGACGACCCTATAGTCGTCGGACAAGTCGGCGGCGGGCCAACCTAGTCCCGGGGTCGTGGGGATGACCCTATAGTCGTCGGACATGACGGTGGCGGGCCAGTCTAGTCCCGGGTCGTGGGGACGACCCTATAGTCGTCGGACATGTCGCCGGCTGGCCAACTTTGGCCCGTGGTCGTGGGGACGACCCTATAGTCGTCGGACAGAACGGTGGCGGGCCAATCTAGTCCCGGGGTCGTGGGGACGACCCTATAGTCGTCGGACAAGTCGGGGGCGGGCCTACCTAGTCCCGGGGTCGTGGGGACGACCCTATAGTCGTCGGATAAGTCGGCAGCTTGCCAACTTTGGCCCGGGGTCGTGGGAACGACCCTATAGTCGTCGGACAAGTCGGGGGCGAGCCCACCTAGTCCGGGGGTCGTGGGGACGACCCTATAGTCGTCGGACAAGTCGGCGGCCGGCCAACCTAGTCCGGGGGTCGTGGGGACGACCCTATAGTCGTCGGACATGACGGTGGCGGGCCAATCTAGTCCCGGGGTCGTGGGGACGACCCCATAGTCTTTGGACATGACGGTGGCGGGCCAGTCTAGTCCCGGGTCGTGGGCACGACCCTATAGTCGTCGGAAATGTCGCCGGCTGGCCAACTTTGGCCCGTGGTCGAGGGGACGAACCTATAGTCGTCGGACAAGTCGTCGGCTGTCCAGCTTTGGCCCGGGGTCGTGGGGACGACCCTATAGTCGTCGGACAAGTCGGCGGCTGTCCAGCTTTGGCCCGGGGTCGTGGGGACGACCCTATAGTCGTCGGACTTGACGGTGGCGGGCCAATCTAGTCCCGGGGTCGTGGGGACGACCCTATAGTCGTCGGACTTGACGGTGGGGGGCCAATCTAGTCCCGGGGTCGTGGGGACGACCCTATAGTCGTCGGACAAGACGGTGGCGGGCCAATCTAGTCCCGGCGTCGTGGGGACGACCCTATAGTCGTCGGACAAGTCGGCGGCTGGCCAACTTTTGCCCGGGGTCGTGGGGACGACCCTATAGTGGTCGGACTAGTCGGCGGCTGGCCAACATAGTCCCGGGTCCGTGGGGACGAATCTATAGTCCTCGGACAAGTCGGCGGCTGGCCAACTTTGGCCCGGGGTTGTAGGGACAACACTATAGTCGTCGGACAAGTCGGAGGCTGGCCAACTTTGGCCCGTGGTCGTGGGGACGACCCTATAGTCGTTGGACATGACGGTGGCGGGCCAATCTAGTCCCGGGGTCGTAGGGACGACCCTATAGTCGTCGGACATGTCGGCGATTGGCCAACATTGGCCCAGGGTCGTGGGGACGACCCTATAGTCGTCGGACATGACGGTGGCGGGCCAATCTAGTTCCGGGGTCGTGGGGACGACCCTATAGTCGTCGGACAAGTCGGCGGCTGGCCAAATTTGGCCCGTGGTCGTGAGGACGACCCTATTGTCGTCGGAAATGTCGGCGGCTGGCCAACTTTGGCCCGTGGTCGTGAAGAGGACCCTATAGTCGTCGGACAAGACGGTGGCGGGCCAATCTAGTCCCGGGATCGTAGGGACGACCCTATAGTCGTCGGACAAGTCGGCGGCTGGCCAACGTTTGCCCGGGGTCGTGGGGACGACCCAATAGTCGTCGGACAAGTCGGCGGCGAGCCAAGCTAGTCCGGGGGTCGTGGGGACGAGCCTATAGTCGTCGGACATGTCGGCGGCGAGTCAACTTTAGACCGTAGTCGTGGGGACGACCCTATAGTCGTCGGACAAGTCGGCTGCGGGCCAACCTAGTCCCGGGGCCGTGGGGACGACCCTATAGTCGTCGGACAAGTCGGCGGCTGGCCAAATTTGGCCCGTGGTCGTGAGGACGACCCTATAGAGTCGTCCCCACGACACCGCGCCAAAGTTGGACAGCCGCCGACATGTCCGACTACTATAGGGTCGTCCCCACGACCCCGGGCCAAAGTTGGCAAGCCGCCGAAATGTCCGACGACTATAGGGTCGTCCCCACGACCCCGGGACTAGGTCGGCCAGCCGCCGACATGTCCGACGACTATAGGGTCGTCCCGACGACCCCGGGCCAATGTTGGCCAATCGCCAACATGTCCGACGACTATAGGGTCGTCCCTACGACCCCGGGACTAGATTGGCCCGCCACCGTCATGTCCAACGATTATAGGGTCGTCCCCACGACCCCGGGACTAGATTGGCGCGCCACCGTCATGTCCGACGAATATAGGGTCGTCCCCACGACCCCGGGACAAGCTTGGCCCGCCGCCGACTTGTCCGACGACTATAGGGTCGTCCCCACGACCCCGGGACTAGATTGGCCCGCCACCGTCATGTCCGACGACAATAGGGTCGTCCCCACGACCCCGGGTCTAGGTTGGCCAGCTGCCGACATGTCCGACGACTATAGAGTCGTCCCCACGACACCGCGCCAAAGTTGGACAGCCGCCGACATGTCCGACTACTATAGGGTCGTCCCCACGACCTCGGGTCTAGATTGGCCCGCTACCGTCATGTCCGAAGACTATAGGGTCGTCCCCACGACCTCGGGACTAGATTGGCCCGCTACCGTCATGTCCGACGACTATAGGGTCGTCCCACGACCCCGGGCCAAAGTTGGCAAGCCGCCGAAATGTCCGACGACTGTAGGGTCGTCTCCACGACCCCGGGACTAGATTGGCCCGCCACCGTCAAGTCCGACGACTATAGGGTCGTCCCCACGACCTCGGGACTAGGTTGACCAGCCGCCGACATGTCCGACGACTATAGGGTCGTCCCCACGACCCCGGGCCAAAGATGTCCAGCCGCCGTCTTGTCCGACGCCTATAGGGTCGTCCCCACGACCCCGGGACTAGATTGGCCCGCCACCGTCATGTCCAACGACTATAGGGTCGTCTCCACCACCACGGGCCAAAGTTGGCCAGCCGCCGACATGTCCGACGATTATTGGATCGTCCCCACGACCCCGGGCCAAAGTTGGCCAGCCGCCGAAATGTCCGACGACTATAGGGTCGTCCCCACGACCCCGAGACTAGATTGGCCCGCCACCGTCATGTCCGACGACAATAGGGTCGTCCCCACGACCTCGGGTCCAAAGTTGGCCAGCCGCCGACATGTCCGACGACTATAGGGTCGTCCCCACGACCCCGGGACTAGATTGGCCCGCCACCGTCATGTCCAACGACTATAGGGTCGTCCCCACAACCACGGGCCAAAGTTGGCCAGCCGCCGACATGTCCGACGACTATAGGGTCGTCCCCACGACCCCGGGCCAAAGATGTCCAGCCGCCGTTTTGTCCGACGCCTATAGGGTCGTCCCCACGACCCCGGGACTAGATTGGCCTGCCACCGTCATGTCCAACGACTATAGGGTCGTCCCCACCACCACGGGCCAAAGTTGGCCAGCCGCCGACATGTCCGACGATTATTGGATCGTCCCCACGACCCCGGGCCAAAGTTGGCCAGCCGCCGACATGTCCGACGACTATAGGGTCGTCCCCACGACCCCGAGACTAGATTGGCCCGCCACCGTCATGTCCGACGACAATAGGGTCGTCCCCACGACCTCGGGTCCAGGTTGGCCAGCCGCCGACATTTCCGACGACTATAGAGTCGTCCCCACGACACCGGTCCAAAGTTGGCCAGCCGCCGACATGTCCGACGACTATAGGGTCGTCCCCACGACCCCGGGACTAGATTGGCCCGCCACCGTCATGTCCAACGACTATAGGGTCGTCCCCACAACCACGGGCCAAAGTTGGCCAGCCGCCGACATGTCCGACGACTATAGGGTCGTCCCCACGACCCCGGGCCAAAGATGTCCAGCCGCCGTTTTGTCCGACGCCTATAGGGTCGTCCCCACGACCCCGGGACTAGATTGGCCTGCCACCGTCATGTCCAACGATTATTGGATCGTCCCCACGACCCCGGGCCAAAGATGTCCAGGCGCCGACATTTCCGACGACTATAGAGTCGTCCCCACGACACCGGTCCAAAGTTGGCAAGCCGCCGAAATGTCCGACGACTGTAGGGTCGTCTCCACGACCCCGGGACTAGATTGGCCCGCCACTGTCAAGTCCGACGACTATAGGGTCGTCCCCACGACCTCGGGACTAGGTTGGCCAGCCGCCGACATGTCCGACGACTATAGGGTCGGCCCCACGACCCCGGGCCAAAGTTGGCAAGCCGCTGAAATGTCCGACGGCTTTAGGGTTGTCCCCACGACCCCGGGACTACATTGGCCCGCCACCGTCAAGTCCGACGACTATAGGGTCGTCCCCAGGACCTCGGGACTAGATTGGCCCGCCACCGTCAAGTCCGACGACTATAGGGTCGTCCCCACGACCCCGGGCCAAAGTTGGCCTGCCGCCGAAATGTCCGACGACTGTAGGGTCGTCCCCACGACCCCGGGACTAGATTGGCCCGCCACCGTCAAGTCCGACGACTATAGGGTCGTCCCCACGACCCCGGGACTAGATTGGCCCGCCACCGTCATGTCCGACGATTATAGGGTCGTCCCCACGACCCCGGTACAAGGTTGGCCCGCCGCCGACTTGTCCGACGACTATAGGGTCGTACCCACCACCCCGGGACTAGGCTGACAAGCCGCCAACATGTCCGACGACTATAGGGTCGTCCCCACGACCCCGGGCCAAAGATGTCCAGCCGCCGTCTTGTCCGACGACTATAGGGTCGTCCCTACGACCCCGGGACTAGATTGGCCCGCCACCGTCATGTCCAACGACTATAGGGTCGTCCCCACAACCACGGGCCAAAGTTAGCCAGCCGTCGACACGTCCGACGACTATAGGGTCGTCCCCACGACCCCGGGCCAAAGTTGGCCAGCCGCCGACATGTCCGACGACTATAGGGTCGTCCCCACGACCCCGAGACTAGATTGGCCCGCCACCGTCATGTCCGACGACAATAGGGTCGGCCCCACGACTCCGGGTCCAGGTTGGCCAGCCGCCGACATTTCCGACGACTATAGAGTCGTCCCCACGACACCGGTTCAAAGTTGGCCAGCCGCCGACATGTCCGACGACTATAGGGTCGTCCCCACGACCCCGGGCCAAAGATGTCCAGCCGCCGTCTTGTCCGACGCCTATAGGGTCGTCCCCACGACCCCGGGACTAGATTGGCCTGCCACCGTCATGTCCAACGACTATAGGGTCGTCCCCACCACCACGGGCCAAAGTTGGCCAGCCGCCTACATGTCCGACGATTATTGGATCGTCCCCACGACCCCGGGACTAGATTGGCCCGCCACCGTCATGTCCAACGATTATAGGGTCGTCCCCACGACCCCGGGTCTAGGTTGGCCAGCCCCCGACATGTCCGACGACTATAGAGTCGTCCCCACGACCCCGGGTCTAGGTTGGCCAGCCGCCGACATGTCCGACGACTATAGAGTCGTCCCCACGACACCGGGCCAAAGTTGGACAGCCGCCGACATGTCCGACTACTATAGGGTCGTCCCCAGGACCTCGGGTCTAGATTGGCCCGCTACCGTCATGTCCGAAGACTATAGGGTTGTCCCCACGACCACGGGACTAGATTGGCCCGCCACCGCCATGTCCGACGACAATAGGGTCGTCCCCACGACCCCGGGTCTAGGGTGGCCAGCCGCCGACATGTCCGACGACAATCGGATCGTCCCCACGCCCACGCGCCAAAGTTGGCCAGCCGCCGACATTTCCGACGACTATTGGATCGTCCCCACGACCACGGGCCAAAGTTGGCCAGCCGCCGACATGTCCGACGACAATAGGGTCGTCCCCACGACCCCGGGTCTAGGTTGGCCAGCTGCCGACATGTCCGACGACTATAGAGTCGTCCCCACGACACCTTGCCAAAGTTGGACAGCCGCCGACATGTCCGACTACTATAGGGTCGTCCCCACGACCTCGGGTCTAGATTGGCCCGCTACCGTCATGTCCGAAGACTATAGGGTCGTCCCCACGACCTCGGGACTAGATTGGCCCGCTACCGTCATGTCCGACGACTATAGGGTCGTCCCACGACCCCGGGCCAAAGTTGGCAAGCCGCCGAAATGTCCGACGACTGTAGGGTCGTCTCCACGACCCCGGGACTAGATTGGCCCGCCACCGTCAAGTCCGACGACTATAGGGTCGTCCCCACGACCTCGGGACTAGGTTGACCAGCCGCCGACATGTCCGACGACTATAGGGTCGTCCCCACGACCCCGGGCCAAAGATGTCCAGCCGCCGTCTTGTCCGACGCCTATAGGGTCGTCCCCACGACCCCGGGACTAGATTGGCCCGCCACCGTCATGTCCAACGACTATAGGGTCGTCTCCACCACCACGGGCCAAAGTTGGCCAGCCGCCGACATGTCCGACGATTATTGGATCGTCCCCACGACCCCGGGCCAAAGTTGGCCAGCCGCCGAAATGTCCGACGACTATAGGGTCGTCCCCACGACCCCGAGACTAGATTGGCCCGCCACCGTCATGTCCGACGACAATAGGGTCATCCCCACGACCTCGGGTCCAAAGTTGGCCAGCCGCCGACATGTCCGACGACTATAGGGTCGTCCCCACGACCCCGGGACTAGATTGGCCCGCCACCGTCATGTCCAACGACTATAGGGTCGTCCCCACAACCACGGGCCAAAGTTGGCCAGCCGCCGACATGTCCGACGACTATAGGGTCGTCCCCACGACCCCGGGCCAAAGATGTCCAGCCGCCGTTTTGTCCGACGCCTATAGGGTCGTCCCCACGACCCCGGGACTAGATTGGCCTGCCACCGTCATGTCCAACGACTATAGGGTCGTCCCCACCACCACGGGCCAAAGTTGGCCAGCCGCCGACATGTCCGACGATTATTGGATCGTCCCCACGACCCCGGGCCAAAGTTGGCCAGCCGCCGACATGTCCGACGACTATAGGGTCGTCCCCACGACCCCGAGACTAGATTGGCCCGCCACCGTCATGTCCGACGACAATAGGGTCGTCCCCACGACCTCGGGTCCAGGTTGGCCAGCCGCCGACATTTCCGACGACTATAGAGTCGTCCCCACGACACCGGTCCAAAGTTGGCCAGCCGCCGACATGTCCGACGACTATAGGGTCGTCCCCACGACCCCGGGACTAGATTGGCCCGCCACCGTCATGTCCAACGACTATAGGGTCGTCCCCACAACCACGGGCCAAAGTTGGCCAGCCGCCGACATGTCCGACGACTATAGGGTCGTCCCCACGACCCCGGGCCAAAGATGTCCAGCCGCCGTTTTGTCCGACGCCTATAGGGTCATCCCCACGACCCCGGGACTAGATTGGCCTGCCACCGTCATGTCCAACGACTATAGGGTCGTCCCCACCACCACGGGCCAAAGTTGGCCAGCCGCCGACATGTCCGACGATTATTGGATCGTCCCCACGACCCCGGGCCAAAGATGTCCAGGCGCCGACATTTCCGACGACTATAGAGTCGTCCCCACGACACCGGTCCAAAGTTGGCAAGCCGCCGAAATGTCCGACGACTGTAGGGTCGTCTCCACGACCCCGGGACTAGATTGGCCCGCCACTGTCAAGTCCGACGACTATAGGGTCGTCCCCACGACCTCGGGACTAGGTTGGCCAGCCGCCGACATGTCCGACGACTATAGGGTCGGCCCCACGACCCCGGGCCAAAGATGTCCAGCCGCCGTCTTGTCCGACGCCTATAGGGTCGTCCCCACGACCCCGGGACTAGATTGGCCCGCCACCGTCATGTCCAACGACTATAGGGTCGTCTCCACCACCACGGGCCAAAGTTGGCCAGCCGCCGACATGTCCGACGATTATTGGATCGTCCCCACGACCCCGGGCCAAAGTTGGCCAGCCGCCGACATGTCCGACGACTATAGGGTCGCCCCACGACCCCGGGACAAGGTTAGCCCGCCGCCGACATGTCCGACGAATATAGGGCCGTACCCACGACCCCGGGACTAGGCTGACAAGCCGCCAACATGTCCGACGACTATAGGGTCGTCCCAACGACCCCGGGCCAAAGTTGGTCAGCCGCCGAAATGTCCGACGACTATAGGGTCGTCCCCACGACCCCGGGCCAAAGTTGGCAATCCGCTGAAATGTCCGACGACTTTAGGGTTGTCCCCACGACCCCGGGACTACATTGGCCCGCCACCGTCAAGTCCGACGATTATAGGGTCGTCCCCACGACCGCGAGACTAGATTGGCCCGCCACCGTCATGTCCGACGACAATAGGGTCGTCCCGACGACCCCGGGTCCAGGTTGGCCAGCCGCCGACATTTCCGACGACTATAGAGTCGTCCCCACGACACCGGGCCAAAGTTGGCCAGCCGCCGACATGTCCGACGACTATAGTGTCGTCCCCACGACCCCGGGACAAGGTTGGCCCGCCGCCGACTTGTCCGACGACTATAGGGTCGTCCCCACGACCCCGGGACTAGATTGGCCCGCCACTGTCATGTCCAACGACTATAGGGTCGTCCCCACAACCACGGGCCAAAGTTGGCCAGCCGCCGACATGTCCGACGACTATAGGGTCGTCCCCACGACCCCGGGACAAGGTTGGCCCGCCGCCGACATGTCCGACGTATATAGGGCCGTACCCACGACCCCGGGACTAGCCTGACAAGCCGCCAACATGTCCGACGACTATAGGGTCGTCCCCACGACCCCGGGCCAAAGTTGGTCAGCCGCCGAAATGTCCGACGACTATAGGGTAGTCCCCACGACCCCGGGCCAAAGTTGGCAAGCCGCTGAAATGTCCGACGGCTTTAGGGTTGTCCCCACGACCCCGGGACTACATTGGCCCGCCACCGTCAAGTCCGACGACTATAGGGTCGTCCCCAGGACCTCGGGACTAGATTGGCCCGCCACCGTCAAGTCCGACGACTATAGGGTCGTCCCCACGACCCCGGGCCAAAGTTGGCCTGCCGCCGAAATGTCCGACGACTGTAGGGTCGTCCCCACGACCCCGGGACTAGATTGGCCCGCCACCGTCAAGTCCGACGACTATAGGGTCGTCCCCACGACCTCGGGACTAGGTTGGCCGGCCGCCGACATGTCCGACCACTATTGGGTCGTCCCCACGACACCGGGCCAAAGTTGGCCCGCCGCCGACATGTCCGACGACTATAGGGTCGTCCCCACGACCCCGGGACTAGATTGGCCCGCCACCGTCATGTCCGACGATTATAGGGTCGTCCCCACGACCCCGGTACAAGGTTGGCCCGCCGCCGACTTGTCCGACGACTATAGGGTCGTACCCACCACCCCGGGACTAGGCTGACAAGCCGCCAACATGTCCGACGACTATAGGGTCGTCCCCACGACCCCGGGCCAAAGATGTCCAGCCGCCGTCTTGTACGACGACTATAGGGTCGTCCCTACGACCCCGGGACTAGATTGGCCCGCCACCGTCATGTCCAACGACTATAGGGTCGTCCCCACAACCACGGGCCAAAGTTAGCCAGCCGTCGACATGTCCGACGACTATAGGGTCGTCCCCACGACCCCGGGCCAAAGTTGGCCAGCCGCCGACATGTCCGACGACTATAGGGTCGTCCCCACGACCCCGAGACTAGATTGGCCCGCCACCGTCATGTCCGACGACAATAGGGTCGGCCCCACGACTCCGGGTCCAGGTTGGCCAGCCGCCGACATTTCCGACGACTATAGAGTCGTCCCCACGACACCGGTTCAAAGTTGGCCAGCCGCCGACATGTCCGACGACTATTGGATCGTCCCCACGACCCCGGGCCAAAGTTGGCCAGCCGCCGACATGTCCGACGACTATAGGGTCGCCCCACGACCCCGGGACAAGGTTAGCCCGCCGCCGACATGTCCGACGAATATAGGGCCGTACCCACGACCCCGGGACTAGGCTGACAAGCCGCCAACATGTCCGACGACTATAGGGTCGTCCCAACGACCCCGGGCCAAAGTTGGTCAGCCGCCGAAATGTCCGACGACTATAGGGTCGTCCCCACGACCCCGGGCCAAAGTTGGCAATCCGCTGAAATGTCCGACGACTTTAGGGTTGTCCCCACGACCCCGGGACTACATTGGCCCGCCACCGTCAAGTCCGACGATTATAGGGTCGTCCCCACGACCGCGAGACTAGATTGGCCCGCCACCGTCATGTCCGACGACAATAGGGTCGTCCCGACGACCCCGGGTCCAGGTTGGCCAGCCGCCGACATTTCCGACGACTATAGAGTCGTCCCCACGACACCGGGCCAAAGTTGGCCAGCCGCCGACATGTCCGACGACTATAGTGTCGTCCCCACGACCCCGGGACAAGGTTGGCCCGCCGCCGACTTGTCCGACGACTATAGGGTCGTCCCCACGACCCCGGGACTAGATTGGCCCGCCACTGTCATGTCCAACGACTATAGGGTCGTCCCCACAACCACGGGCCAAAGTTGGCCAGCCGCCGACATGTCCGACGACTATAGGGTCGTCCCCACGACCCCGGGACAAGGTTGGCCCGCCGCCGACATGTCCGACGTATATAGGGCCGTACCCACGACCCCGGGACTAGCCTGACAAGCCGCCAACATGTCCGACGATTATAGGGTCGTCCCCACGACCCCGGGCCAAAGTTGGTCAGCCGCCGAAATGTCCGACGACTATAGGGTAGTCCCCACGACCCCGAGCCAAAGTTGGCAAGCCGCTGAAATGTCCGACGGCTTTAGGGTTGTCCCCACGACCCCGGGACTACATTGGCCCGCCACCGTCAAGTCCGACGACTATAGGGTCGTCCCCAGGACCTCGGGACTAGATTGGCCCGCCACCGTCAAGTCCGACGACTATAGGGTCGTCCCCACGACCCCGGGCCAAAGTTGGCCTGCCGCCGAAATGTCCGACGACTGTAGGGTCGTCCCCACGACCCCGGGACTAGATTGGCCCGCCACCGTCAAGTCCGACGACTATAGGGTCGTCCCCACGACCTCGGGACTAGGTTGGCCGGCCGCCGACATGTCCGACCACTATTGGGTCGTCCCCACGACACCGGGCCAAAGTTGGCCCGCCGCCGACATGTCCGACGACTATAGGGTCGTCCCCACGACCCCGGGACTAGATTGGCCCGCCACCGTCATGTCCGACGATTATAGGGTCGTCCCCACGACCCCGGTACAAGGTTGGCCCGCCGCCGACTTGTCCGACGACTATAGGGTCGTACCCACCACCCCGGGACTAGGCTGACAAGCCGCCAACATGTCCGACGACTATAGGGTCGTCCCCACGACCCCGGGCCAAAGATGTCCAGCCGCCGTCTTGTACGACGACTATAGGGTCGTCCCTACGACCCCGGGACTAGATTGGCCCGCCACCGTCATGTCCAACGACTATAGCGTCGTCCCCACAACCACGGGCCAAAGTTAGCCAGCCGTCGACATGTCCGACGACTATAGGGTCGTCCCCACGACCCCGGGCCAAAGTTGGCCAGCCGCCGACATGTCCGACGACTATAGTGTCGTCCCCACGACCCCGAGACTAGATTGGCCCGCCACCGTCATGTCCGACGACAATAGGGTCGGCCCCACGACTCCGGGTCCAGGTTGGCCAGCCGCCGACATTTCCGACGACTATAGAGTCGTCCCCACGACACCGGTTCAAAGTTGGCCAGCCGCCGACATGTCCGACGACTATAGGGTCGTCCCCACGACCCCGGGCCAAAGATGTCCAGCCGCCGACTTGTCCGACGACTATAGGGTCGTCCCCACCACCACGGGCCAAAGTTGGCCAGCCGCCTACATGTCCGACGATTATTGGATCGTCCCCACGACCCCGGGACTAGATTGGCCCGCCACCGTCATGTCCAACGATTATAGGGTCGTCCCCACGACCCCGGGTCTAGGTTGGCCAGCCCCCGACATGTCCGACGACTATAGAGTCGTCCCCACGACCCCGGGTCTAGGTTGGCCAGCCGCCGACATGTCCGACGACTATAGGATCGTCCCCACGACCCCGGGGCAAGGTTGGCCCGCCGCCGACTTGTCCGACGACTATAGGGTCGTACCCACGACCCCGGGACTAGGCTGACAAGCCGCCAACATGTCCGAAGACTATAGGGTCGTCCCTACGACCCCGGGACTAGATTGGCCCGCCACCGTCATGTCCAACGATTATAGGGTCGTCCCCACGACCCCGGGACAAGGTTAGCCCGCCGCCGACATGTCCGACGAATATAGGGCCGTACCCACGACCCCGGGACTAGGCTGACAAGCCGCCAACATGTCCGACGACTATAGGGTCGTCCCAACGACCCCGGGCCAAAGTTGGTCAGCCGCCGAAATGTCCGACGACTATAGGGTCGTCCCCACGACCCCGGGCCAAAGTTGGCAATCCGCTGAAATGTCCGACGACTTTAGGGTTGTCCCCACGACCCCGGGACTACATTGGCCCGCCACCGTCAAGTCCGACGATTATAGGGTCGTCCCCACGACCGCGAGACTAGATTGGCCCGCCACCGTCATGTCCGACGACAATAGGGTCGTCCCCACGACCCCGGGTCCAGGTTGGCCAGCCGCCGACATTTCCGACGACTATAGAGTCGTCCCCACGACACCGGTTCAAAGTTGGCCAGCCGCCGACATGTCCGACGACTATAGGGTCGTCCCCACGACCCCGGGACTAGATTGGCCCGCCACCGTCATATCCAACGACTATAGGGTCGTCCCCACAACCACGGGCCAAAGTTGGCCAGCCGCCGACATGTCCGACGACTATAGGGTCGTCCCCACGACCCCGGGCCAAAGTTGGCAAGCCGCCGAAATGTCCGACGACTATAGGGTCGTCCCCACGACCCCGGGCCAAAGTTGGCAAGCCGCCGAAATGTCCGACGACTATAGGGTCGTCCCCACGACCCCGGGACTAGATTGGCCCGCCACCGTCAAGTCCGACGACTATAGGGTCGTCCCCACGACCTCGGGACTAGGTTGGCCAGCCGCCGACATGTCCGACCACTATAGGGTCGTCCCCACGACCCCGGGCCAAAGAT
>CAWVQO010000386.1:17500-19394 GCA_963932275.1 Andrena praecox | reverse complement strand
CGAACATATTTAATAACACGATTACCCTGAACGGTGGATCACTTGGCTCGTGGGTCGATGAAGAACGCAGCTAATTGCGCGTCAACGTGTGAACTGCAGGACACATGAACATCGACATTTCGAACGCACATTGCGGTCCACGGATACAATTCCTGGACCACGCCTGGCTGAGGGTCGTTATCGCATACAAAAGACTGCTTGCGTCGGTTCTCCGTATATAATATCATCCTCGCCGTCTCGCGTTTCCGACGATGTAACGCGTTTCGGAGTCGGGTCGATGGTACACGCGAGATACGCGACGTACGAGCGAAAGTTGGGCCGTTCGTCGGTGTTTGCCACGGCTCGCGTGAGAATCGCGTGAAGCGTGTACTCTCTCTCTCCCGTGCGAGAAGCAGAGAGAGGCGAATGTGATGAGAATGATCGTGCGGACTCGCGTGCGTGCTTTCACGGCGTCGTGCGTCGTTGTTTTACAACGACCGCCCGTGTGCTTGGCACCGCTCCCTGGATCATCACACACAGAGCAGCCTCTCCGCTCGCACCGGGGTGTGTGTAGATTTGCCTTCACGTTCCGCGCGAGATCTTTTACCGTGCTCCCGACGTCGCCTGAAATGAAAAATTTGTCCTGAGAAAGAGACCAAAGAGAAAAGGGGAGAGCAGCAGCGAGAGATGATAGAGAAGAGAGGAAAGAGCAGTGCGCGGCATATCGTGCGCCGATCGATCTATATCGTCGGGTTCACGCGGCCCCAGGGATTTTATAAAGAGGAGGGTCGTCGTTGACAAGTGAGAGAAGTGTTGTCAGTCAATCTATATAACACCGAGGGCACAACACACACTCGTTCTTCGGGACGCCGTGAAGATCCAAGGGTGTACAATGAGAAAATAGAGGCGCTGTGCGGGATGATAAATAAACCACGCGTCAACAGGATATCGGGTCGATGTATTTCCCCGTAGTTGCGCGTGTCCTCGCCTAGCCCTATTCATTTTCTCCCTATGGCCACGTTCCGTCGACACACAAAAGAGTGTTTGCGCCAAACATCCGATGAAGAGAGATTGCTCCACACTCGTCGCTTTTCTTAACGTTTCTGTACCCCCGGAATCCTCCTTGGCGCGGCTGAGCGATTTCTGGAACTTTCGACGAACCGAGAGGCGCTGATGCCGCGCGAAATGCGCAAGAGAGGGAGAGACTCTTCATTCGTAGAATGGAAGAACGAGTCTCCCCGATCGCGCGCCGCATTGTCTTTGTCGCGTTGTTGGTCGATCGTGTACGAGACCACCGCGCGTCTCACCGGTCGTCCAGTCCACGGAAAAGCTTATTTTTCGGCGGTTCCCTCTGCTCGAGTCACACTGCTCGAGGCGTGAGGGACAGCGGAATCTCAAAGCTAATATAGCGGACGGACGTTAAAGTAAAAACCGGTGCTCGTTCCGCGAGTGTCTCGCGGATCGAATCGACGGTGCGCGCGACGAAAAGACACCTTTCCTCTGGAATCGTGCGATGGCACCTCTGGATATATAATACAACGAGATCGATCCACATCGATCCGTCGTCGTCGGGCTACGAGCCGGGATGTGTACGGGGATGATACCGCCACTACGCGCACACCCCGTACTCCCGCCGGGAGACCCGTTCGAGGTACAATAATATCCAAAAGAGGGAGCACGATTTTATAATTCCGGAGGCAGCGCGCGCGCGCGCTTCTCCAAAATATCTTCTCTTCATTTCACGGTCTCTCTCAGCCTATTTTTCTCTGGTGGCACAAATATATAATAAAACGATTGACGACGACCTCAGAGTAGGCGAGATTACCCGCTGAATTTAAGCATATTACTAAGCGGAGGAAAAGAAACTAACAAGGATTTCCTTAGTAGCGGCGAGCGAACAGGAATTAGCCCAGCA
>CAWVQO010000386.1:10000-12500 GCA_963932275.1 Andrena praecox | reverse complement strand
GACCAATCTTCGAAACAACCGTCGATCCTTGTTCCCCGTTGCATTGCGAACGTATTTCTCTAATGGTTCGACCGCGGTCGTCGTGCTCGGTTTCGAGATAATCGCGAAAAACTCCAATCGCTCCGAAAATTTCAAAGTCCCGACACATCTCAGTCCTTCGGCACCGCCGTCCGACCGACCACCAAACTCGACCAATCTTCGAAACAACCATCGATCCTTGTTCCCCGTTGCATTGCGAACGTATTTCTCTAATGGTTCGACCGCGGTCGTCGTGCTCGGTTTCGAGATAATCGCGAAAAACTCCAATCGCTCCGAAAATTTCAAAGTCCCGACACATCTCAGTCCTTCGGCACCGCCGTCCGACCGACCACCAAACTCGACCAATCTTCGAAACAACCATCGATCCTTGTTCCCCGTTGCATTGCGAACGTATTTCTCTAATGGTTCGACCGCGGTCGTCGTGCTCGGTTTCGAGATAATCGCGAAAAACTCCAATCGCTCCGAAAATTTCAAAGTCCCGACACATCTCAGTCCTTCGGCACCGCCGTCCGACCGACCACCAAACTCGACCAATCTTCGAAACAACCATCGATCCTTGTTCCCCGTTGCATTGCGAACGTATTTCTCTAATGGTTCGACCGCGGTCGTCGTGCTCGGTTTCGAGATAATCGCGAAAAACTCCAATCGCTCCGAAAATTTCAAAGTCCCGACACATCTCAGTCCTTCGGCACCGCCGTCCGACCGACCACCAAACTCGACCAATCTTCGAAACAACCATCGATCCTTGTTCCCCGTTGCATTGCGAACGTATTTCTCTAATGGTTCGACCGCGGTCGTCGTGCTCGTTTTCGAGATAATCGCGAAAAACTCCAATCGCTCCGAAAATTTCAAAGTCCCGACAGATTTCAGTCCTTCGGCACCGTCGTCCGACCGACCATCAAATTCGACCAATCTTCGAAACAACCGTCGATCCTTGTTCCCCGTTGCATTGCGAACGTATTTCTCTAATGGTTCGACCGCGGTCGTCGTGCTCGTTTTCGAGATAATCGCGAAAAACTCCAATCGCTCCGAAAATTTCAAAGTCCCGAGAAATTATTTTCGAATGTTGTTTCGGACCGTGTATTTATCGTGTTAATGGTCGCGGCGATTGTTTATAATAATTCGTTCAGTCGGTTCACTCTTGGCCCCGGCGCTCTCCGCGGCTAAGTCCCAGCGTGCCAGGCGAACGGGCTGTTGTAGCGGCGGTTTACACCCATAAGCGCCCGTGCGTAAGGTACGGCGGCGCCGGCGTTCCGGCCGGCCGTTCGGTATCTATAAGGGAGAGCGACGGTCCGAGCGTCTCGGTCGGAGCAGCGTTGGGCGCGTGGCTATTCTATGACCTCGGTTGAGAAGCAGTCACCGCTCCTCGAGATTCTGTCTCGACTGTTCTTGCCGTGTTGCGTTTCGGATTTCTCCACACAGCATTACCACGGGTCGGTGTCTAAGACCGAATGGCCCTTATGTGGTGAGCGTCCAAAAGTGACGTTGGTGACACGTATGCACTTATGTGTATGCTTGTACGACCTTATGCATTCAACTCTTTATCCACGCAGATGGACGATTTAAACTTTAACAAAACGCTAAGGAAGGCTAGCGTCGGGTACATATAAAGTATCGAACTATAAAAGTTCGAACTTTGAAAGAGGGAGAAAGTAGATACAAACCCAAGAGGTGTCAGATCTCGATATGCCTAGCGCGCACATTACGTGCCAACTCGTTATGACCAGCATGGCACGGTCCGCGCTTTCCCGTTTGCTCAGCATGCACTTGTCCGCGCTATTACGTACATGACCAGCGTGAATGATACGCGCTTTGTCGATTTGTCCAGCGTGTAGTGGTCCGTGCTTCTACGGTGGATGCTAGCGTGCGTGTACTCCGTGCTTCCCGGTGGATGCAGCGGCACGCGTGATACGCGCTTTATCGAGCATCCGATGCCATCCTTATATTTATGAAGGAAATATAATGAATTTTGTCTGTAACTGAGATCTTTCTGTGAACGTATATATGAAAGGCACATATCCGATTAAAATTTTAGTCAGTGGAAAAATCGAAACGATATGATGCCTCGAAGTATGATATAATTAAAAGGAGTGTGGAGAGAGAAAGGCACATATTATCCGAATTAGTCAGTGGAAAATCTAGGATGTATATGGTGTCTGGAAGAGAAGTAGAATAAGAGGGAGAGTGGAGAGAAGGCACACCACGTATCATCCGAGGAGTTAGTCAGTGGAAAATCCTGGGTGTGATATGTTGGGTGTCTCTGGAGGCGCACATATCCGAGATAGAGAATTTGTGGAACAAATCGAGGATATTGATGTGTCTAAAACTGCACGCTGTTGTGCAAGTTTTATAAAATCAAAAATGAATGGGGCATCGTCGATCCGTCTCTAAAAGAGCGGACGACGCGATGAGAACGGAAAGAACACGAAAGTGTGTGTGAATTCGAAGAGAGAGGGAAGCT
>CAWVQO010000386.1:5000-7500 GCA_963932275.1 Andrena praecox | reverse complement strand
GACAGGGATGAAAACACACCGCAAGCGCCCCGAGTGGGGTTAAGTAAAGCGCGCGAGAGAGGAGAGGGCAGAGGAACGAGCCGCCGTCGAAGCCTCCTGTGCTTCGCGACGTTTCGCGATCTCTCTCTCTCGACACGACGCTTCTTCCACTCGCATCCCGCTTCCTCAGTTTTGGTCGCGCTCTCCGAAAAGAAGTCCTGTGACACGACGGACCCTCTCCTCGGAGAGGACCCGGCGGGTAACCTAGGGCGGCTCGCACATCCATCGCGTGGACGTGCGTCCCCGGTACCGCTCGCTTAATCGCGCCCCGATAGCCAAAAAAGGACCGGCTGTGAAGCTTCGATAGCGAAAGTCCGATTGGACCGATCGAAGCCCCGGCCGTGCGTCCGCTCTCGGGGGAGCGTGTGGGGAGGACGCTGACGCGTGCGGTGGCCCGCCCGCAGAGTACGCGATTTTACGGTTCTCGTAATCCGTGTATCTCGAAGGTTTTTAAATGAATTTGTACGCTCGGCCGTCGGACGTGTCGCGCGGTGTTTCCGCGTTACGCTTCGACGGTTCCCGTCCTGGACACAAATCTCACACAGTGTCGTCAACGCTGGCGACGCCCGGACCTCCTTCGCGCGCTGGTTGGAGGCGCCACGGGCCTCGGCTTCATCCGAACCGAGAACAAAGATATAACGAACATATTTAATAACACGATTACCCTGAACGGTGGATCACTTGGCTCGTGGGTCGATGAAGAACGCAGCTAATTGCGCGTCAACGTGTGAACTGCAGGACACATGAACATCGACATTTCGAACGCACATTGCGGTCCACGGATACAATTCCTGGACCACGCCTGGCTGAGGGTCGTTATCGCATACAAAAGACTGCTTGCGTCGGTTCTCCGTATATAATATCATCCTCGCCGTCTCGCGTTTCCGACGATGTAACGCGTTTCGGAGTCGGGTCGATGGTACACGCGAGATACGCGACGTACGAGCGAAAGTTGGGCCGTTCGTCGGTGTTTGCCACGGCTCGCGTGAGAATCGCGTGAAGCGTGTACTCTCTCTCTCCCGTGCGAGAAGCAGAGAGAGGCGAATGTGATGAGAATGATCGTGCGGACTCGCGTGCGTGCTTTCACGGCGTCGTGCGTCGTTGTTTTACAACGACCGCCCGTGTGCTTGGCACCGCTCCCTGGATCATCACACACAGAGCAGCCTCTCCGCTCGCACCGGGGTGTGTGTAGATTTGCCTTCACGTTCCGCGCGAGATCTTTTACCGTGCTCCCGACGTCGCCTGAAATGAAAAATTTGTCCTGAGAAAGAGACCAAAGAGAAAAGGGGAGAGCAGCAGCGAGAGATGATAGAGAAGAGAGGAAAGAGCAGTGCGCGGCATATCGTGCGCCGATCGATCTATATCGTCGGGTTCACGCGGCCCCAGGGATTTTATAAAGAGGAGGGTCGTCGTTGACAAGTGAGAGAAGTGTTGTCAGTCAATCTATATAACACCGAGGGCACAACACACACTCGTTCTTCGGGACGCCGTGAAGATCCAAGGGTGTACAATGAGAAAATAGAGGCGCTGTGCGGGATGATAAATAAACCACGCGTCAACAGGATATCGGGTCGATGTATTTCCCCGTAGTTGCGCGTGTCCTCGCCTAGCCCTATTCATTTTCTCCCTATGGCCACGTTCCGTCGACACACAAAAGAGTGTTTGCGCCAAACATCCGATGAAGAGAGATTGCTCCACACTCGTCGCTTTTCTTAACGTTTCTGTACCCCCGGAATCCTCCTTGGCGCGGCTGAGCGATTTCTGGAACTTTCGACGAACCGAGAGGCGCTGATGCCGCGCGAAATGCGCAAGAGAGGGAGAGACTCTTCATTCGTAGAATGGAAGAACGAGTCTCCCCGATCGCGCGCCGCATTGTCTTTGTCGCGTTGTTGGTCGATCGTGTACGAGACCACCGCGCGTCTCACCGGTCGTCCAGTCCACGGAAAAGCTTATTTTTCGGCGGTTCCCTCTGCTCGAGTCACACTGCTCGAGGCGTGAGGGACAGCGGAATCTCAAAGCTAATATAGCGGACGGACGTTAAAGTAAAAACCGGTGCTCGTTCCGCGAGTGTCTCGCGGATCGAATCGACGGTGCGCGACGAAAAGACACCTTTCCTCTGGAATCGTGCGATGGCACCTCTGGATATATAATACAACGAGATCGATCCACATCGATCCGTCGTCGTCGGGCTACGAGCCGGGATGTGTACGGGGATGATACCGCCACTACGCGCACACCCCGTACTCCCGCCGGGAGACCCGTTCGAGGTACAATAATATCCAAAAGAGGGAGCACGATTTTATAATTCCGGAGGCAGCGCGCGCGCGCGCTTCTCCAAAATATCTTCTCTTCATTTCACGGTCTCTCTCAGCCTATTTTTCTCTGGTGGCACAAATATATAATAAAACGATTGACGACGACCTCAGAGTAGGCGAGATTACCCGCTGAATTTAAGCATATT
>CAWVQO010000385.1:17500-23291 GCA_963932275.1 Andrena praecox | reverse complement strand
GTACACATCCCGGCTCGTAGCCCGACGACGACGGATCGATGTGGATCGATCTCGTTGTATTATATATCCAGAGGTGCCATCGCACGATTCCAGAGGAAAGGTGTCTTTTCGTCGCGCACCGTCGATTCGATCCGCGAGACACTCGCGGAACGAGCACCGGTTTTTACTTTAACGTCCGTCCGCTATATTAGCTTTGAGATTCCGCTGTCCCTCACGCCTCGAGCAGTGTGACTCGAGCAGAGGGAACCGCCGAAAAATAAGCTTTTCCGTGGACTGGACGACCGGTGAGACGCGCGGTGGTCTCGTACACGATCGACCAACAACGCGACAAAGACAATGCGGCGCGCGATCGGGGAGACTCGTTCTTCCATTCTACGAATGAAGAGTCTCTCCCTCTCTTGCGCATTTCGCGCGGCATCAGCGCCTCTCGGTTCGTCGAAAGTTCCAGAAATCGCTCAGCCGCGCCAAGGAGGATTCCGGGGGTACAGAAACGTTAAGAAAAGCGACGAGTGTGGAGCAATCTCTCTTCATCGGATGTTTGGCGCAAACACTCTTTTGTGTGTCGACGGAACGTGGCCATAGGGAGAAAATGAATAGGGCTAGGCGAGGACACGCGCAACTACGGGGAAATACATCGACCCGATATCCTGTTGACGCGTGGTTTATTTATCATCCCGCACAGCGCCTCTATTTTCTCATTGTACACCCTTGGATCTTCACGGGCGTCCCGAAGAACGAGTGTGTGTTGCGCCCTCGGTGTTATATAGATTGACTGACAACACTTCTCTCACTTGTCAACGACGACCCTCCTCTTTATAAAATCCCTGGGGCCGCGTGAACCCGACGATATAGATCGATCGGCGCACGATATGCCGCGCACTGCTCTTTCCTCTCTTCTCTATCATCTCTCGCTGCTGCTCTCCCCTTTTCTCTTTGGTCTCTTTCTCAGGACAAATTTTTCATTTCAGGCGACGTCGGGAGCACGGTAAAAGATCTCGCGCGGAACGTGAAGGCAAATCTACACACACCCCGGTGCGAGCGGAGAGGCTGCTCTGTGTGTGATGATCCAGGGAGCGGTGCCAAGCACACGGGCGGTCGTTGTAAAACAACGACGCACGACGCCGTGAAAGCACGCACGCGAGTCCGCACGATCATTCTCATCACATTCGCCTCTCTCTGCTTCTCGCACGGGAGAGAGAGAGTACACGCTTCACGCGATTCTCACGCGAGCCGTGGCAAACACCGACGAACGGCCCAACTTTCGCTCGTACGTCGCGTATCTCGCGTGTACCATCGACCCGACTCCGAAACGCGTTACATCGTCGGAAACGCGAGACGGCGAGGATGATATTATATACGGAGAACCGACGCAAGCAGTCTTTTGTATGCGATAACGACCCTCAGCCAGGCGTGGTCCAGGAATTGTATCCGTGGACCGCAATGTGCGTTCGAAATGTCGATGTTCATGTGTCCTGCAGTTCACACGTTGACGCGCAATTAGCTGCGTTCTTCATCGACCCACGAGCCAAGTGATCCACCGTTCAGGGTAATCGTGTTATTAAATATGTTCGTTATATCTTTGTTCTCGGTTCGGATGAAGCCGAGGCCCGTGGCGCCTCCAACCAGCGCGCGAAGGAGGTCCGGGCGTCGCCAGCGTTGACGACACTGTGTGAGATTTGTGTCCAGGACGGGAACCGTCGAAGCGTAACGCGGAAACACCGCGCGACACGTCCGACGGCCGAGCGTACAAATTCATTTAAAAACCTTCGAGATACACGGATTACGAGAACCGTAAAATCGCGTACTCTGCGGGCGGGCCACCGCACGCGTCAGCGTCCTCCCCACACGCTCCCCCGAGAGCGGACGCACGGCCGGGGCTTCGATCGGTCCAATCGGACTTTCGCTATCGAAGCTTCACAGCCGGTCCTTTTTTGGCTATCGGGGCGCGATTAAGCGAGCGGTACCGGGGACGCACGTCCACGCGATGGATGTGCGAGCCGCCCTAGGTTACCCGCCGGGTCCTCTCCGAGGAGAGGGTCCGTCGTGTCACAGGACTTCTTTTCGGAGAGCGCGACCAAAACTGAGGAAGCGGGATGCGAGTGGAAGAAGCGTCGTGTCGAGAGAGAGAGATCGCGAAACGTCGCGAAGCACAGGAGGCTTCGACGGCGGCTCGTTCCTCTGCCCTCTCCTCTCTCGCGCGCTTTACTTAACCCCACTCGGGGCGCTTGCGGTGTGTTTTCATCCCTGTCTTGGGTCGCGAGTGACTCTCCTTTCTCGATACGAGCGTACACGCTCGCGCAGACACACGCGCAGACGGTAAGTATCGTGTGTACATAACACGGCGGCACACGCCTCCGATACGAGGTGAACGCGAATCGACGAGGCGGCGGATTACCGGAGGCACGATCGCAACGACGGGTCTTGTTTTGCTTCCCGATCCAGTTAACGACGGCCTCTCGAGAAACCTCGCGCGAGCGCACTCGTGATTGCGTTCGTATTATCGTCCCGTTCTCATAGAGGGGGCGCCGCGGTCTGGCGGTCTGGCGCGCTTCGGCTCTTTGCGCTTCACCGATGGCAGCGGACGGGAGCGTCGCGGTGAGAAACCAGGTTCTCCGTCCGTAGCGACCTCCGCGGCGTAAGCCGTGCCACGCGGTGCTATAATATATACAGAAATGCGTTCGCATTTCGTTTTTGGTATCTGTTTAAATGCATCCGCATTTAGTTTTTGGTATCTGTTTATAAATGCATTCGCATTTATATTAGTTTTTGCATAGTTACGATTCAAGCTTTTTGCTTTTTTGCTCTCTGAGCCTTGTTAATGATCCTTCCGCAGGTTCACCTACGGAAACCTTGTTACGACTTTTACTTCCTCTAAATGATCAAGTTTGGTCATCTTCCCGGCAACATCGGCAATGCCGAGACATTGCCGCGCACCAGTCCGAAGACCTCACTAAATCATTCAATCGGTAGTAGCGACGGGCGGTGTGTACAAAGGGCAGGGACGTAATCAACGCGAGCTTATGACTCGCGCTTACTGGGAATTCCTCGTTCATGGGGAATAATTGCAAGCCCCAATCCCTAGCACGAAGGAGGTTCAGCGGGTTACCCGGGCCTTTCGGCCAGGGAAAACACGCTGATTCCTTCAGTGTAGCGCGCGTGCGGCCCAGAACATCTAAGGGCATCACAGACCTGTTATTGCTCAATCTCGTGCGGCTAGAAGCCGCCTGTCCCTCTAAGAAGATTTGTTTGTACGTTGGTAGTAAAAACCCACCGACCGAAGTCGGGGACCTTCGTGATACCATAAGTTACGTCTATTTAGCAGGCTAGAGTCTCGTTCGTTATCGGAATTAACCAGACAAATCGCTCCACCAACTAAGAACGGCCATGCACCACCACCCACCGAATCAAGAAAGAGCTATAAATCTGTCAATCCTTCCGGTGTCCGGGCCTGGTGAGGTTTCCCGTGTTGAGTCAAATTAAGCCGCAGGCTCCACTCCTGGTGGTGCCCTTCCGTCAATTCCTTTAAGTTTCAGCTTTGCAACCATACTTCCCCCGGAACCCAAAAGCTTTGGTTTCCCGGAAGCTGCCCGCCGAGTCATCGGAGGAACTTCGGCGGATCGCTAGCTGGCATCGTTTATGGTTAGAACTAGGGCGGTATCTGATCGCCTTCGAACCTCTAACTTTCGTTCTTGATTAATGAAAACATTTTTGGCAAATGCTTTCGCTTCTGTCCGTCTTGCGACGATCCAAGAATTTCACCTCTAACGTCGCAATACGAATGCCCCCATCTGTCCCTATTAATCATTACCTCGGGGTTCCGAAAACCAACAAAATAGAACCGAGGTCCTATTCCATTATTCCATGCACACAGTATTCAGGCGAAGGTAGCCTGCTTTGAGCACTCTAATTTGTTCAAAGTAAACGTACCGGCCCACCTCGACACTCAGTGAAGAGCACCGCGATGGGATATTAGTTGGACCGCCCCGTGAAGAGCTAAGCCCACCGGTAGGACGTACCACATAATGCCAGTTAAACACCGCGAGCGGTGAACCGACACTGTGACACACAGATTCAACTACGAGCTTTTTAACCGCAACAACTTTAATATACGCTATTGGAGCTGGAATTACCGCGGCTGCTGGCACCAGACTTGCCCTCCAATGGATCCTTGTTAAAGGATTTAAAGTGTACTCATTCCGATTACGGGGCCTCGGATGAGTCCCGTATCGTTATTTTTCGTCACTACCTCCCCGTGCCGGGAGTGGGTAATTTGCGCGCCTGCTGCCTTCCTTGGATGTGGTAGCCGTTTCTCAGGCTCCCTCTCCGGAATCGAACCCTGATTCCCCGTTACCCGTTACAACCATGGTAGGCGCAGAACCTACCATCGACAGTTGATAAGGCAGACATTTGAAAGATGCGTCGCCGGTGCTAGATGACCATGCGATCAGCACAAAGTTATTCAGAGTCACCAAAGCAAACGATGGGACGGACGGCAAACCATCCGCCACCGATTGGTTTTGATCTAATAAAAGCGTTCCTTCCATCTCTGGTCGGAACTCTGTTTTGCATGTATTAGCTCTAGAATTACCACAGTTATCCAAGTAAATGTGGGTACGATCTAAGGAACCATAACTGATTTAATGAGCCATTCGCGGTTTCACCTTAATACGGTATGTACTGAGACATGCATGGCTTAATCTTTGAGACAAGCATATGACTACTGGCAGGATCAACCAGGGAGCGCGAAGCTTCCCTCTCTCTTCGAATTCACACACACTTTCGTGTTCTTTCCGTTCTCATCGCGTCGTCCGCTCTTTTAGAGACGGATCGACGATGCCCCATTCATTTTTGATTTTATAAAACTTGCACAACAGCGTGCA
This sequence comes from Andrena praecox, assembly GCA_963932275.1. NCBI lineage: Eukaryota > Metazoa > Arthropoda > Insecta > Hymenoptera > Andrenidae > Andrena > Andrena praecox. Next base: position 18,411 of record CAWVQO010000385.1, on the reverse strand, counting down.
GTTTTAGACACATCAATATCCTCGATTTGTTCCACAAATTCTCTATCTCGGATATGTGCGCCTCCAGAGACACCCAACATATCACACCCAGGATTTTCCACTGACTAACTCCTCGGATGATACGTGGTGTGCCTTCTCTCCACTCTCCCTCTTATTCTACTTCTCTTCCAGACACCATATACATCCTAGATTTTCCACTGACTAATTCGGATAATATGTGCCTTTCTCTCTCCACACTCCTTTTAATTATATCATACTTCGAGGCATCATATCGTTTCGATTTTTCCACTGACTAAAATTTTAATCGGATATGTGCCTTTCATATATACGTTCACAGAAAGATCTCAGTTACAGACAAAATTCATTATATTTCCTTCATAAATATAAGGATGGCATCGGATGCTCGATAAAGCGCGTATCACGCGTGCCGCTGCATCCACCGGGAAGCACGGAGTACACGCACGCTAGCATCCACCGTAGAAGCACGGACCACTACACGCTGGACAAATCGACAAAGCGCGTATCATTCACGCTGGTCATGTACGTAATAGCGCGGACAAGTGCATGCTGAGCAAACGGGAAAGCGCGGACCGTGCCATGCTGGTCATAACGAGTTGGCACGTAATGTGCGCGCTAGGCATATCGAGATCTGACACCTCTTGGGTTTGTATCTACTTTCTCCCTCTTTCAAAGTTCGAACTTTTATAGTTCGATACTTTATATGTACCCGACGCTAGCCTTCCTTAGCGTTTTGTTAAAGTTTAAATCGTCCATCTGCGTGGATAAAGAGTTGAATGCATAAGGTCGTACAAGCATACACATAAGTGCATACGTGTCACCAACGTCACTTTTGGACGCTCACCACATAAGGGCCATTCGGTCTTAGACACCGACCCGTGGTAATGCTGTGT
>CAWVQO010000385.1:5000-12500 GCA_963932275.1 Andrena praecox | reverse complement strand
AGGCCTCTAATCATTCGCTTTACCAGATGAAACTCGCACACGTTCGCGTAGGAACGAGCGAGTGCCAGCTATCCTGAGGGAAACTTCGGAGGGAACCAGCTACTAGATGGTTCGATTAGTCTTTCGCCCCTATACCCAGTTCCGACGATCGATTTGCACGTCAGAATCGCTACGGACCTCCATCAGGGTTTCCCCTGACTTCGTCCTGACCAGGCATAGTTCACCATCTTTCGGGTCCCAACGTGTACGCTCTAGGTGCGCCTCTTCTCGCAATGAGAACGAGACGCCCCGGGAGTGCGAGGCCGCATCGTAACGCGGCCGATCCTCCCTCGGTCGACGCGAAGGTCGACCTTCACTTTCATTCCGCCTTTAGGTTTCTTTCTCCCAATGACTCGCGCACATGTTAGACTCCTTGGTCCGTGTTTCAAGACGGGTCCTGAGAGTACCCAAAGCAGTAGCGTCGCCGACCGGTAATTCGAAGCTTGGCCAGTCCAAGGACACCGCCTGCTAACAGCTGGCCAGGCCCGGGGACGGCACCAGGTCCGTGCCTCCGGGTAAGAACTGACCGGGCTTGCGGCGGGCCTGACGCACACACATTCGAAAATGGATTGGTTGCGGCCCGATACCGTCAGAGTACCGTCGCGCAGCCGGCCGGGCGGCCGAGGGTCTGTCGCGTGCTCTGGGAGCAACGAAACAGGCAACCGCTCGGGCCGTAGACCGACACGCAACGGGTCGCGACGTTCTACTAGGGGAGAAGTGCACGACTACGTGGCCGGAACATTCGCCGCCGGTGGTGTACCCTCGGTAATGGTACCACGAAGGTCCACACCCGGAGTATCGCGCACCGACGGGAGCCAGCCTCGTCGACGATGAATCTCCCCATTCGATCTTTTGGGTTTCTCAGGTTTACCCCTGAACGGTTTCACGTACTCTTGAACTCTCTCTTCAAAGTTCTTTTCAACTTTCCCTCACGGTACTTGTTCGCTATCGGTCTCGTGGTTGTATTTAGCCTTAGATGGAGTTTACCACCCACTTAGGGTTGCACTCTCAAGCAACCCGACTCTATGGAGAGATCCTCCCGAAACGCGTACCGGTCGCTACGGGCCTGGCACCCTCTGCGGGTAAGTGGCCCCATTCAAGATGGACTTGGACGCGGTGCGACGTCACGGGATAAACGGATCCTCCTGAACACTACAATTCCCTGCGGCGGAACCGCGGGATTCAGTGCTGGGCTAATTCCTGTTCGCTCGCCGCTACTAAGGAAATCCTTGTTAGTTTCTTTTCCTCCGCTTAGTAATATGCTTAAATTCAGCGGGTAATCTCGCCTACTCTGAGGTCGTCGTCAATCGTTTTATTATATATTTGTGCCACCAGAGAAAAATAGGCTGAGAGAGACCGTGAAATGAAGAGAAGATATTTTGGAGAAGCGCGCGCGCGCGCTGCCTCCGGAATTATAAAATCGTGCTCCCTCTTTTGGATATTATTGTACCTCGAACGGGTCTCCCGGCGGGAGTACGGGGTGTGCGCGTAGTGGCGGTATCATCCCCGTACACATCCCGGCTCGTAGCCCGACGACGACGGATCGATGTGGATCGATCTCGTTGTATTATATATCCAGAGGTGCCATCGCACGATTCCAGAGGAAAGGTGTCTTTTCGTCGCGCACCGTCGATTCGATCCGCGAGACACTCGCGGAACGAGCACCGGTTTTTACTTTAACGTCCGTCCGCTATATTAGCTTTGAGATTCCGCTGTCCCTCACGCCTCGAGCAGTGTGACTCGAGCAGAGGGAACCGCCGAAAAATAAGCTTTTCCGTGGACTGGACGACCGGTGAGACGCGCGGTGGTCTCGTACACGATCGACCAACAACGCGACAAAGACAATGCGGCGCGCGATCGGGGAGACTCGTTCTTCCATTCTACGAATGAAGAGTCTCTCCCTCTCTTGCGCATTTCGCGCGGCATCAGCGCCTCTCGGTTCGTCGAAAGTTCCAGAAATCGCTCAGCCGCGCCAAGGAGGATTCCGGGGGTACAGAAACGTTAAGAAAAGCGACGAGTGTGGAGCAATCTCTCTTCATCGGATGTTTGGCGCAAACACTCTTTTGTGTGTCGACGGAACGTGGCCATAGGGAGAAAATGAATAGGGCTAGGCGAGGACACGCGCAACTACGGGGAAATACATCGACCCGATATCCTGTTGACGCGTGGTTTATTTATCATCCCGCACAGCGCCTCTATTTTCTCATTGTACACCCTTGGATCTTCACGGCGTCCCGAAGAACGAGTGTGTGTTGCGCCCTCGGTGTTATATAGATTGACTGACAACACTTCTCTCACTTGTCAACGACGACCCTCCTCTTTATAAAATCCCTGGGGCCGCGTGAACCCGACGATATAGATCGATCGGCGCACGATATGCCGCGCACTGCTCTTTCCTCTCTTCTCTATCATCTCTCGCTGCTGCTCTCCCCTTTTCTCTTTGGTCTCTTTCTCAGGACAAATTTTTCATTTCAGGCGACGTCGGGAGCACGGTAAAAGATCTCGCGCGGAACGTGAAGGCAAATCTACACACACCCCGGTGCGAGCGGAGAGGCTGCTCTGTGTGTGATGATCCAGGGAGCGGTGCCAAGCACACGGGCGGTCGTTGTAAAACAACGACGCACGACGCCGTGAAAGCACGCACGCGAGTCCGCACGATCATTCTCATCACATTCGCCTCTCTCTGCTTCTCGCACGGGAGAGAGAGAGTACACGCTTCACGCGATTCTCACGCGAGCCGTGGCAAACACCGACGAACGGCCCAACTTTCGCTCGTACGTCGCGTATCTCGCGTGTACCATCGACCCGACTCCGAAACGCGTTACATCGTCGGAAACGCGAGACGGCGAGGATGATATTATATACGGAGAACCGACGCAAGCAGTCTTTTGTATGCGATAACGACCCTCAGCCAGGCGTGGTCCAGGAATTGTATCCGTGGACCGCAATGTGCGTTCGAAATGTCGATGTTCATGTGTCCTGCAGTTCACTACGTTGACGCGCAATTAGCTGCGTTCTTCATCGACCCACGAGCCAAGTGATCCACCGTTCAGGGTAATCGTGTTATTAAATATGTTCGTTATATCTTTGTTCTCGGTTCGGATGAAGCCGAGGCCCGTGGCGCCTCCAACCAGCGCGCGAAGGAGGTCCGGGCGTCGCCAGCGTTGACGACACTGTGTGAGATTTGTGTCCAGGACGGGAACCGTCGAAGCGTAACGCGGAAACACCGCGCGACACGTCCGACGGCCGAGCGTACAAATTCATTTAAAAACCTTCGAGATACACGGATTACGAGAACCGTAAAATCGCGTACTCTGCGGGCGGGCCACCGCACGCGTCAGCGTCCTCCCCACACGCTCCCCCGAGAGCGGACGCACGGCCGGGGCTTCGATCGGTCCAATCGGACTTTCGCTATCGAAGCTTCACAGCCGGTCCTTTTTTGGCTATCGGGGCGCGATTAAGCGAGCGGTACCGGGGACGCACGTCCACGCGATGGATGTGCGAGCCGCCCTAGGTTACCCGCCGGGTCCTCTCCGAGGAGAGGGTCCGTCGTGTCACAGGACTTCTTTTCGGAGAGCGCGACCAAAACTGAGGAAGCGGGATGCGAGTGGAAGAAGCGTCGTGTCGAGAGAGAGAGATCGCGAAACGTCGCGAAGCACAGGAGGCTTCGACGGCGGCTCGTTCCTCTGCCCTCTCCTCTCTCGCGCGCTTTACTTAACCCCACTCGGGGCGCTTGCGGTGTGTTTTCATCCCTGTCTTGGGTCGCGAGTGACTCTCCTTTCTCGATACGAGCGTACACGCTCGCGCAGACACACGCGCAGACGGTAAGTATCGTGTGTACATAACACGGCGGCACACGCCTCCGATACGAGGTGAACGCGAATCGACGAGGCGGCGGATTACCGGAGGCACGATCGCAACGACGGGTCTTGTTTTGCTTCCCGATCCAGTTAACGACGGCCTCTCGAGAAACCTCGCGCGAGCGCACTCGTGATTGCGTTCGTATTATCGTCCCGTTCTCATAGAGGGGGCGCCGCGGTCTGGCGGTCTGGCGCGCTTCGGCTCTTTGCGCTTCACCGATGGCAGCGGACGGGAGCGTCGCGGTGAGAAACCAGGTTCTCCGTCCGTAGCGACCTCCGCGGCGTAAGCCGTGCCACGCGGTGCTATAATATATACAGAAATGCGTTCGCATTTCGTTTTTGGTATCTGTTTAAATGCATCCGCATTTAGTTTTTGGTATCTGTTTATAAATGCATTCGCATTTATATTAGTTTTTGCATAGTTACGATTCAAGCTTTTTGCTTTTTTGCTCTCTGAGCCTTGTTAATGATCCTTCCGCAGGTTCACCTACGGAAACCTTGTTACGACTTTTACTTCCTCTAAATGATCAAGTTTGGTCATCTTCCCGGCAACATCGGCAATGCCGAGACATTGCCGCGCACCAGTCCGAAGACCTCACTAAATCATTCAATCGGTAGTAGCGACGGGCGGTGTGTACAAAGGGCAGGGACGTAATCAACGCGAGCTTATGACTCGCGCTTACTGGGAATTCCTCGTTCATGGGGAATAATTGCAAGCCCCAATCCCTAGCACGAAGGAGGTTCAGCGGGTTACCCGGGCCTTTCGGCCAGGGAAAACACGCTGATTCCTTCAGTGTAGCGCGCGTGCGGCCCAGAACATCTAAGGGCATCACAGACCTGTTATTGCTCAATCTCGTGCGGCTAGAAGCCGCCTGTCCCTCTAAGAAGATTTGTTTGTACGTTGGTAGTAAAAACCCACCGACCGAAGTCGGGGACCTTCGTGATACCATAAGTTACGTCTATTTAGCAGGCTAGAGTCTCGTTCGTTATCGGAATTAACCAGACAAATCGCTCCACCAACTAAGAACGGCCATGCACCACCACCCACCGAATCAAGAAAGAGCTATAAATCTGTCAATCCTTCCGGTGTCCGGGCCTGGTGAGGTTTCCCGTGTTGAGTCAAATTAAGCCGCAGGCTCCACTCCTGGTGGTGCCCTTCCGTCAATTCCTTTAAGTTTCAGCTTTGCAACCATACTTCCCCCGGAACCCAAAAGCTTTGGTTTCCCGGAAGCTGCCCGCCGAGTCATCGGAGGAACTTCGGCGGATCGCTAGCTGGCATCGTTTATGGTTAGAACTAGGGCGGTATCTGATCGCCTTCGAACCTCTAACTTTCGTTCTTGATTAATGAAAACATTTTTGGCAAATGCTTTCGCTTCTGTCCGTCTTGCGACGATCCAAGAATTTCACCTCTAACGTCGCAATACGAATGCCCCCATCTGTCCCTATTAATCATTACCTCGGGGTTCCGAAAACCAACAAAATAGAACCGAGGTCCTATTCCATTATTCCATGCACACAGTATTCAGGCGAAGGTAGCCTGCTTTGAGCACTCTAATTTGTTCAAAGTAAACGTACCGGCCCACCTCGACACTCAGTGAAGAGCACCGCGATGGGATATTAGTTGGACCGCCCCGTGAAGAGCTAAGCCCACCGGTAGGACGTACCACATAATGCCAGTTAAACACCGCGAGCGGTGAACCGACACTGTGACACACAGATTCAACTACGAGCTTTTTAACCGCAACAACTTTAATATACGCTATTGGAGCTGGAATTACCGCGGCTGCTGGCACCAGACTTGCCCTCCAATGGATCCTTGTTAAAGGATTTAAAGTGTACTCATTCCGATTACGGGGCCTCGGATGAGTCCCGTATCGTTATTTTTCGTCACTACCTCCCCGTGCCGGGAGTGGGTAATTTGCGCGCCTGCTGCCTTCCTTGGATGTGGTAGCCGTTTCTCAGGCTCCCTCTCCGGAATCGAACCCTGATTCCCCGTTACCCGTTACAACCATGGTAGGCGCAGAACCTACCATCGACAGTTGATAAGGCAGACATTTGAAAGATGCGTCGCCGGTGCTAGATGACCATGCGATCAGCACAAAGTTATTCAGAGTCACCAAAGCAAACGATGGGACGGACGGCAAACCATCCGCCACCGATTGGTTTTGATCTAATAAAAGCGTTCCTTCCATCTCTGGTCGGAACTCTGTTTTGCATGTATTAGCTCTAGAATTACCACAGTTATCCAAGTAAATGTGGGTACGATCTAAGGAACCATAACTGATTTAATGAGCCATTCGCGGTTTCACCTTAATACGGTATGTACTGAGACATGCATGGCTTAATCTTTGAGACAAGCATATGACTACTGGCAGGATCAACCAGGGAGCTTCGCGAAGCTTCCCTCTCTCTTCGAATTCACACACACTTTCGTGTTCTTTCCGTTCTCATCGCGTCGTCCGCTCTTTTAGAGACGGATCGACGATGCCCCATTCATTTTTGATTTTATAAAACTTGCACAACAGCGTGCAGTTTTAGACACATCAATATCCTCGATTTGTTCCACAAATTCTCTATCTCGGATATGTGCGCCTCCAGAGACACCCAACATATCACACCCAGGATTTTCCACTGACTAACTCCTCGGATGATACGTGGTGTGCCTTCTCTCCACTCTCCCTCTTATTCTACTTCTCTTCCAGACACCATATACATCCTAGATTTTCCACTGACTAATTCGGATAATATGTGCCTTTCTCTCTCCACACTCCTTTTAATTATATCATACTTCGAGGCATCATATCGTTTCGATTTTTCCACTGACTAAAATTTTAATCGGATATGTGCCTTTCATATATACGTTCACAGAAAGATCTCAGTTACAGACAAAATTCATTATATTTCCTTCATAAATATAAGGATGGCATCGGATGCTCGATAAAGCGCGTATCACGCGTGCCGCTGCATCCACCGGGAAGCACGGAGTACACGCACGCTAGCATCCACCGTAGAAGCACGGACCACTACACGCTGGACAAATCGACAAAGCGCGTATCATTCACGCTGGTCATGTACGTAATAGCGCGGACAAGTGCATGCTGAGCAAACGGGAAAGCGCGGACCGTGCCATGCTGGTCATAACGAGTTGGCACGTAATGTGCGCGCTAGGCATATCGAGATCTGACACCTCTTGGGTTTGTATCTACTTTCTCCCTCTTTCAAAGTTCGAACTTTTATAGTTCGATACTTTATATGTACCCGACGCTAGCCTTCCTTAGCGTTTTGTTAAAGTTTAAATCGTCCATCTGCGTGGATAAAGAGTTGAATGCATAAGGTCGTACAAGCATACACATAAGTGCATACGTGTCACCAACGTCACTTTTGGACGCTCACCACATAAGGGCCATTCGGTCTTAGACACCGACCCGTGGTAATGCTGTGTGGAGAAATCCGAAACGCAACACGGCAAGAACAGTCGAGACAGAATCTCGAGGAGCGGTGACTGCTTCTCAACCGAGGTCATAGAATAGCCACGCGCCCAACGCTGCTCCGACCGAGACGCTCGGACCGTCGCTCTCCCTTATAGATACCGAACGGCCGG
>CAWVQO010000384.1:0-69390 GCA_963932275.1 Andrena praecox | reverse complement strand
TGAACATTAAATATACCGAGTGTCCCCGCATTTGCTAACTTGGATTTTAGTAATTTAAACGCATTTTCTTGCTCTTTTCCCCATGTGAATGTGACACTCTTTCTTGTTAATCGCCTCAGCGGTTCGCTTATCGTTGCCAAATTCAAAATAAATGCCCCACAAAAATTTACCAGTCCCAGGAAGCTGCGTACTTCCTCCGCTGTTGTCGGCGCTCGAAATCTATTTACGGCTTCCACTTTTGATTCCAATGGTTTATACCCCTGACCCGAAATTCGGAATCCTAAGAATACAATTTCGTTTTTTCCGAAAACGCACTTCTTCTCATTCAACGTTAGTCCTTTCATTGATAACGTTTCCATCACACAATTCAACCTCCTATCGTGTTCCTCTTTCGTTCTCCCGCATACTATAATATCATCTATAAAATTCGTCACTCCTTCACAACCTACTAATATTGACCGCATTATCCTTTGGAACATTTCCGGCGCGCAACTAATTCCGAACATTAATCTTTTATACCGAAATAATCCGGCTTCCGTTACAAACGTTGTAATGTCCCTACATTCTTCATCTAGTTCGATCTGATGATACGCGGATTTTATATCTAGCGTACTAAACCATTTGCAATCGCGTGCGGTATCTAAAATTTCTTCCAATACCGGTAGCGGATACCTTTCGCGTACGATTGCTTTATTTGCCCTTCGCATGTCAAGGCACACCCTAACCTCCTCGTCGTTTTTCTCTACCGGAACCACTGCTGACACCCACTCCGTTGGACCGTCAACGGGTTCAATGATGTCTAATTCTATTAGCTTCTTTATTTCCCGATTTATTTGATCCCGTAGTTTGAACGGTAATCTCCGCACCGGTTGCGCGACTGGCGGGTATGATCTATCGATTGGCAACATCAACTTGAAATCTTTCAACTTCCCTATTCCACAAAAAATCTTAGCCTTTCCACTTTGTTCTTTTGCCTCGTTTACGCACAAACCGATTTTTAAAATTCCCAGTTCATTTGCCGTTTTATAACCTAGTATCGGTCGCCCCTTTCCTTTTAATACTATAAAACTCGCTCGCGACTTTTTATCCCTAACCTCAACGTCGCACCAAAACTGTCCTAATAGCTTGAGCGCAGTATTATGTCCGTAAGGGTATATGTTTTTGTCCACGTACCTACTTGTTTCGCAAACGATCCTATTATCTTTACACCACTTCCATGTTTCCTCATCGATAATATTACATTGCGCACCTGAATCTATTAGCATGCTTAATACGATACCACCTATTTTAATGTCCATACACTGTCCATCTTGCACTGCATTGATCCAGGAGCCCGCTCGCAATCCAAATGTATATCTCGATCCATCCACAGCGGCACCTTCCTCCAGTTCCCCGATCCCAGCTCTGCCACGTGGTGGTTCTCTCCTCTTTCCGTTGTTCGGTGTCGTCCCCGATTTACACACCTCCGCAAAATGGCCCCTTTTTCCACATTTATTGCATGTTTTCGATTTCGCCGGGCATTTTTCATCTTTGTACGAATGTCCCGTATACCCGCATCGAAAACATCGGCTGTCCTTCTTCTTCTCCGCCATCTTGTCGTGTCTCTTGTCTCTTTTCACGCTATGCGTGGCCGCAACCGTTGATCCCTCGATTTCTTTTGTTTGCAGCTCGATCGCCTCGACTGTTCGAGCAATTTCCATGGCGTCATGTAGCTTGAAGTCTCCCTTCTCCAGCAGCCGACGTCTTATTCTATTTGAAGCACATTTTTCCACGATTTGGCCACAGATTTCCACTTCTTCTACTTGAAATTCGCAGTTCTTAGCCTGTTGTCTCAACCTCGTGATGTACTGGTTCATTGTCTCGCCCTCGTTTTGTTTCAACTGCCGAAACACGTCTTGCAATTCGAGGCCTCCGTAGTGTAGTAACATTGCTTTCTTCCTGTTCTTGTCCGTGACGTTCTTGCTTGCAACGCACAATTCGAGAGCTCTGAGCCACCGCTTCCATCTCGCGTACACGTTGTTCTCGTCTTCGTTCGGATTGAACGTTGGGAAGTTTTCGTGGTCCATTTTTACACTTCCCTGTTTAATCCTCGTCGCCAATGTTATATTTCTCTTGGGTAGGGGTTTAAGCAAAACACACACACGCCCGGCTCGTAGCCTAATGAATACTTTATTCTAACCTCACTCTGCGGATCTCATGTGGTGCGTACCGCTAACGGTTCCCTACTCCCCGCTCGGCACCGCCTCTCGCTCGACGCGTATATACATATAACAGCCGCGCATCGATCGACCTATCGATCCGCTCGGCGCGTATACTACACCAACTTTGGCCCGGGGTCGTGGGGACGACCCTATAGTCGTTGGACATGACGGTGGCGGGCCAATCTAGTCCCGGGGTCGTAGGGACGACCCTATAGTCGTCGGACAAGACGGCGGCTGGATATCCTTGGCTCGCGGTCGTGGGGACGACCCTATAGTCGTCGGACATGTCGGCGATTGGCCAACATTGGCCCGGGGTCGTGGGGACGACCCTATAGTCGTCGGACATGTCGGCGGCTGGCCAAACTAGTCCCGAGGTCGTGGGGACGAGCCTATAGTCGTCGGACTTCACGGTGGCGGGCCAATCTAGTCCCGGGGTCGTGGGGACGACCCTACAGTCGTCGGACATTTCGGCGGCGTGCCAACTTTGGCCCGGGGTCGTGGGGACGACCCTATAGTCGTCGGACATTTCGGCGGCATGCCAACTTTGGCTCGGGGTCGTGGGGACGACCCTATTGTCGTTGGACATGACGGTGGCGGGCCAATCTAGTCCCGGGTATGTGGGGACGACCCTATAGTCGTCGGATATGTCGGCGGCATGCCAAATTTGCCCGGGGTCGTGGGGACGACCCTATAGTCGTCGGACTTGACGGTGGAGGGCCAATCTAGTCCCGGGGTCGTGGGGACGACCCAATAGTCGTTGGACATTACGGCGGCTGGCCAACTTTGGCCCATGGTCGTGGGGACGACCCTATAGTCGTTGGACATGACGGTGGCGGGCCAATCTAGTCCCGGGGTCGTAGGGACGACCCTATAGTCGTCGGACATGTCGGCGATTGGCCAACATTGGCCCGGGGTCGTGGGGACGACCCTATAGTCGTCGGACATGTCGGCGGCTGGCCAAACTAGTCCCGAGGTCGTGGGGACGAGCCTATAGTCGTCGGACTTCACGGTGGCGGGCCAATCTAGTCCCGGGGTCGTGGGGACGACCCTACAGTCGTCGGACATTTCGGCGGCGTGCCAACTTTGGCCCGGGGTCGTGGGGACGACCCTATAGTCGTCGGACATTTCGGCGGCATGCCAACTTTGGCTCGGGGTCGTGGGGACGACCCTGTTGTCGTTGGACATGACGGTGGCGGGCCAATCTAGTCCCGGGGTCGTAGGGACGACCGTATAGTCGTCGGACATGTCGGCGATTGGCCAACATTGGCCCGGGGTCGTGGGGACGACCCTATAGTCGTCGGACATGTCGGCGGCTGGCCAAACTAGTCCCGAGGTCGTGGGGACGACCCTATAGTCGTCGGACATGACGGTGGCGGACCAATCTAGCCCCGGGGTCGTGGGGGCGACCCTATAGTCGTCGGACATGTCGGCGACTATCCAACTTTGGCCCGTGGTCGTGGGGACGACCCTATAGTCGTTGGACATGTCAGCGGCTAGCCAACTTTGGCCCGGTGTCGTGGGGACGACTCTATAGTCGTCGGACATGTCGGCGGCTGGCCAACCTAGACCCGGGGTCGTGGGGACGACCCTATTGTCGTCGGACATGACGGTGGCGGGCCAATCTATTCCCGGGGTCGTAGGGACGACCCTATAGTCGTCGGACATGTCGGCGATTGGCCAACATTGGCCCGGGGTCGTGGGGACGACCCTATAGTCGTCGGACATGTCGGCGGCTGGCCAAACTAGTCCCGAGGTCGTGGGGACGAGCCTATAGTCGTCGGACTTCACGGTGGCGGGCCAATGTAGTCCCGGGGTCGTGGGGACGACCCTACAGTCGTCGGACATTTCGGCGGCGTGCCAACTTTGGCCCGGGGTCGTGGGGACGACCCTATAGTCGTCGGACATTTCGGCGGCATGCCAACTTTGGCTCGGGGTCGTGGGGACGACCCTATAGTCGTCGGACATTTCGGCGGCATGCCACCTTTGGCCCGGGTCCGTGGGTACGACCCTATAGTCGTCGGACAAGTCGGCGGCGGGCCAACCTTGTCCCGGGGTCGTGGGGACGACCCTATAATCGTCGGACATGACGGTGGCGGGCCAATCTAGTCCCGGGTTCGTGGGGACGACCCTATAGTCGTCGGACATTTCGGCGGCTTGTCAACCTAGTCCCGGGGTCGTGGGGACGACCCTATAGTCGTTGGACATGACGGTGGCGGGCCAATCTATTCCCGGGGTCGTACGGACGACCCTATAGTCGTCGGACATGTTGGCGATTGGCCAACATTGGCCCGGGGTCGTGGGGACGACCCTATAGTCGACGGACATGTCGGCGGCTGGCCAACTTTGGCCCGTGGTCGTGGAGACGATCCTATAGTCGTCGGACTTGACGGTGGCGGGCCAATCTAGACCCGGGGTCGTGGGTACGACCCTATAGTCGTCGGACAAGTCGGCGGCGGGCCAACCTTGTCCCGGGGTCGTGGGGACGACCCTATAATCGTCGGACATGACGGTGGCGGGCCAATCTAGTCCCGGGGTCGTGGGTACGAACCTATAGTCGTCGGACAAGTCGGCGGCGGGCCAACCTTGTCCCGGGCTCGTGGGGACGACCGTATATTCGTCGGACATGACGGTGGCGGGCCAATCTAGTCCCGGGGTCGTAGGGACGACCCTATAATCGTCGGACATGACGGTGGCGGACCAATCTAGTCCCGGGGTCGTGGGGACGACCCTATAGTCGTCGGACATTTCGGCGGCGTGCCAACTTTGGCCCGGGGTCGTGGGGACGATCCTATAGTCGTCGGACATTTCGGCGGCATGCCAACTTTGGCTCGGGGTCGTGGGGACGACCCTATTGTCGTTGGACATGACGGTGGCGGGCCAATCTAGTCCCGGGGTCGTAGGGACGACCCTATAGTCGTCGGACATGTCGGCGATTGGCCAACATTGGCCCGGGGTCGTGGGGACGACCCTATAGTCGTCGGACATGTCGGCGGCTGGCCAAACTAGTCCCGAGGTCGTGGGGACGACCCTATAGTCGTCGGACATGACGGTGGCGGACCAATCTAGCCCCGGGGTCGTGGGGGCGACCCTATAGTCGTCGGACATGTCGGCGGCTGGCCATCTTTGGCCCGTGGTCGTGGGGACGATCCAATAGTCGTCGGACATGTCGACGGCTGGCCAACTTTGGCCCGTGGTCGTGGGGACGACCCTATAGTCGTTGGACATGTCAGCGGCTGGCCAACTTTGGCCCGGTGTCGTGGGGACGACTCTATAGTCGTCGGATATGTCGGCGGCTGGCCAACCTAGACCCGGGGTCGTGGGGACGACCCTATTGTCTTCGGACATGACGGTGGCGGGCCAATCTATTCCCGGGGTCGTATGCACGACCCTATAGTCGTCGGACATGTTGGCGATTGGCCAACATTGGCCCGGGGTCGTGGGGTCGACTCTATAGTCGTCGGACATGTTGGCGGCTTGTCAGCCTAGTCCCGGGGTCGTGGGTACGACCCTATAGTCGTCGGACAAGTCGGCGGCGGGCCAACCTTGCCCCGGGGTCGTGGGGACGACCCTATAGTCGTCGGACAAGACGGCGGCTGGACATCCTTGGCTCGCGGTCGTGGGGACGACCCTATAGTCGTCGGACATGTCGGCAGCTGGCCAACTTTGGCCCGTGGTCGTGGGGACGATCCAATAGTCGTCGGACATGTCGGCGGCTGGCCAACTTTGGCCCGTGGTCGTGGGGACGATCCAATAGTCGTCGGACATGTCGGCGGCTGGCCAACTTTGGCCCGTGGTCGTGGGGACGATCCGATAGTCGTCGGACATGTCGGCGGCTGGCCAACCTAGACCCGGGGTCGTGGGGACGACCCTATAGTCGTCGGACATTGCGGCGGCATGCCGACATTGGCCCGGGGTCGTGGGGACGACCCTATAGTCGTCGGACATTTTGGCGGCTTGTCAACCTAGTCCCGAGGTCGTGGGGACGACCCTATAATCGTCGGACATGACGGTGGCGGGCCAATCTAGTCCCGGGATCGTAGGGACGACCCTATAGTCGTCAGACAAGTCGGCGGCGAGCCAACCTAGTCCGGGCGTCGTGGGGACGACCCTATTGTCGTCGGACATGACGGCGGCTGGACATCTTTGGCCCGGGGTCGTGGGGACGACCCTATAGTCGTCGGACATTTCGGCGGCATGCCAACTTTGGCCCGGGGTCGTGGGGACCACCCTATAGTCGTTGGACAAGACGGTGGCGGGACAATCTAGTCCCGGGGTCGTGGGGACGACCCTATAGTCGTCGGACATGTCGGCGGCTGGACAACTTTGGCCCGGTGTCGTGGGGACGACTCTATAGTCGTCGGAAATGTCGGCGGCTGGCCAACCTGGACCCGGGGTCGTGGGGACGACCCTATTGTCGTCGGACATGACGGCGGCTGGCCAACTTTGGCCCGGTGTCGTGGGGACGACTCTATAGTCGTCGGAAATGTCGGCGGCTGGCCAAGCTTGTCCCGGGGTCGTGGGGACGACCCTATAGTCGTCGGACATGTTGGCGGCTTGCCAACTTTGGCCCGGGGTCGTGGGGACGACCCTATAGTCGTCGGACATGTCGGGCCTGGCCAACTTTAGCGTGTGGACGTGGGGACGACCCTATAGTCGTTGGACATGTCAGCGGCTGGCCAACTTTGGCCCGGTGTCGTGGGGACGACTCTATAGTCGTCGGACATGTCGGCGGCTGGCCAACCTAGACCCGGGGTCGTGGGGACGACCCTATTGTCGTCGGACATGACGGTGGCGGGCCAATCTATTCCCGGGGTCGTACGGACGACCCTATAGTCGTCGGACAAGTCGGCGGCGGGCCAACCTTGTCCCGGGGTCGTGGGGACGACCTTATAGTCGTCGGACATGATGGTGGCGGGCCAATCTAGTCCCGGGGTCGTGGGGACGACCCTATAGTCGTCGGACATTTCGGCGGCTTGCCAACTTTGGCCCGGGGTCGTGGGGACGACCCTATAGTCGTCGGACAAGTCGGCGGCGGGCCAACCTTGTCCCGGGGTCGTGGGGACGACCTTATAGTCGTCGGACATGATGGTGGCGGGCCAATCTAGTCCCGGGGTCGTGGGGACGACCCTATAGTCGTCGGACATTTCGGCGGCTTGCCAACTTTGGCCCGGGGTCGTGGGGACGACCCTATAGTCGTCGGACATGTCGGCGGCTGGCCAACTTTGGCCCGTGGTCGTGGGGACGACCCAATAGTGGTCGGACATGTCGGCGGCCGGCCAACTTTGGCCCGGTGTCGTGGGGACGACTCTATAGTCGTCGGAAATGTCGGCGGCTGGCCAACCTGGACCCGGGGTCGTGGGGACGACCCTATTGTCGTCGGACATGACGGCGGCTGGCCAACTTTGGCCCGGTGTCGTGGGGACGACTCTATAGTCGTCGGAAATGTCGGCGGCTGGCCAAGCTTGTCCCGGGGTCGTGGGGACGACCCTATAGTCGTCGGACATGTTGGCGGCTTGCCAACTTTGGCCCGGGGTCGTGGGGACGACCCTATAGTCGTCGGACATGTCGGGCCTGGCCAACTTTAGCGCGTGGACGTGGGGACGACCCTATAGTCGTCGGACATGTCGGGCCTGGCCAACTTTAGCGCGTGGACGTGGGGACGACCCTATAGTCGTTGGACATGTCAGCGGCTGGCCAACTTTGGCCCGGTGTCGTGGGGACGACTCTATAGTCGTCGGATATGTCGGCGGCTGGCCAACCTAGACCCGGGGTCGTGGGGACGACCCTATTGTCGTCGGACATGACGGTGGCGGGCCAATCTATTCCCGGGGTCGTACGGACGACCCTATAGTCGTCGGACTTGACGGGGGCGGGCCAAACTAGTCCCGGGGTCGTGGGGACGACCCAATAGTCGTTGGACATATCGGCAGCTGGCCAACTTTGGCCCGGGGTCGTGGGGACGACCCTATACTCGTCGGACATTTCGGCGGCATGCCACCTTTGGCCCGGGTTCGTGGGTACGACCCTATAGTCGTCGGACAAGTCGGCGGCGGGCCAATCTAGTCCCGGGGTCGTGGGGACGACCCTATAGTCGTCGGACATTTCGGCGGCTTGTCAACCTAGTCCCGGGGTCGTGGGGACGACCCTATAGTCGTCGGACATGTTGGCGGCTTGCCAACTTTGGCCCGGGGTCGTGGGGACGACCCTATAGTCGTCGGACATGTCGGGCCTGGCCAACTTTAGCGCGTGGACGTGGGGACGACCCTATAGTCGTCGGACATGTCGGGCCTGGCCAACTTTAGCGCGTGGACGTGGGGACGACCCTATAGTCGTTGGACATGTCAGCGGCTGGCCAACTTTGGCCCGGTGTCGTGGGGACGACCCTATAGTCGTTGGACATGACGGTGGCGGGCCAATCTATTCCCGGGGTCGTACGGACGACCCTATAGTCGTCGGACATGTTGGCGATTGGCCAACATTGGCCCGGGGTCGTGGGGACGACCCTATAGTCGACGGACATGTCGGCGGCTGGCCAACTTTGGCCCGTGGTCGTGGAGACGATCCTATAGTCGTCGGACTTGACGGTGGCGGGCCAATCTAGTCCCGGGGTCGTGGGTACGACCCTATAGTCGTCGGACAAGTCGGCGGCGGGCCAACCTTGTCCCGGGGTCGTGGGGACGACCCTATAATCGTCGGACATGACGGTGGCGGGCCAATCTAGTCCCGGGGTCGTGGGTACGAACCTGTAGTCGTCGGACAAGTCGGCGGCGGGCCAACCTTGTCCCGGGCTCGTGGGGACGACCGTATAGTCGTCGGACATGACGGTGGCGGGCCAATCTAGTCCCGGGGTCGTGGGGACGACCCTATAGTCGTCGGACAAGACGGCGGCTGGACATCTTTGGCCCGCGGTCGTGGGGACGACCCTATAGTCGTCGGACATTTCGGCCGCTTGCCAACTTTGGCCCGGGGTCGTGGGGACGACCCTATAGTCGTCGGACATGACGGTGGCGGACCAATCTAGTCCCGGGGTCGTGGGGACGACCCTATAGTCGTCGGACATTTCGGCGGCGTGCCAACTTTGGCCCGGGGTCGTGGGGACGACCCTATAGTCGTCGGACATTTCGGCGGCATGCCAACTTTGGCTCGGGGTCGTGGGGACGACCCTATTGTCGTCGGACATGACGGTGGCGGGCCAATCTATTCCCGGGGTCGTACGGACGACCCTATAGTCGTCGGACTTGACGGGGGCGGGCCAAACTAGTCCCGGGGTCGTGGGGACGACCCAATAGTCGTTGGACATATCGGCAGCTGGCCAACTTTGGCCCGGGGTCGTGGGGACGACCCTATAGTCGTCGGACATTTCGGCGGCATGCCACCTTTGGCCCGGGTTCGTGGGTACGACCCTATAGTCGTCGGACAAGTCGGCGGCGGGCCAATCTAGTCCCGGGGTCGTGGGGACGACCCTATAGTCGTCGGACATTTCGGCGGCTTGTCAACCTAGTCCCGGGGTCGTGGGGACGACCCTATAGTCGTTGGACATGACGGTGGCGGGCCAATCTATTCCCGGGGTCGTACGGACGACCCTATAGTCGTCGGACATGTTGGCGATTGGCCAACATTGGCCCGGGGTCGTGGGGACGACCCTATAGTCGACGGACATGTCGGCGGCTGGCCAACTTTGGCCCGTGGTCGTGGAGACGATCCTATAGTCGTCGGACTTGACGGTGGCGGGCCAATCTAGTCCCGGGGTCGTGGGTACGACCCTATAGTCGTCGGACAAGACGGCGGCTGGACATCCTTGGCTCGCGGTCGTGGGGACGACCCTATAGTCGTCGGACATGTCGGCAGCTGGCCAACTTTGGCCCGTGGTCGTGGGGACGATCCAATAGTCGTCGGACATGTCGGCGGCTGGCCAACTTTGGCCCATGGTCGTGGGGACGACCCTATAGTCGTTGGACATGACGGTGGCGGGCCAATCTAGTCCCGGGGTCGTAGGGACGACCCTATAGTCGTCGGACATGTTGGCGATTGGCCAACATTGGCCCGGGGTCGTCGGGACGACCCTATAGTCGTCGGACAAGTCGGCGGCGGGCCAACCTTGTCCCGGGGTCGTGGGGACGACCTTATAGTCGTCGGACATGATGGTGGCGGGCCAATCTAGTCCCGGGGTCGTGGGGACGACCCTATAGTCGTCGGACATTTCGGCGGCTTGCCAACTTTGGCCCGGGGTCGTGGGGACGACCCTATAGTCGTCGGACATTTCGGCGGCATGCCACCTTTGGCACGGGTTCGTGGGTACGACCCTATAGTCGTCGGACAAGTCGGCGGCGGGCCAACCTTGTCCCGGGGTCGTGGGGACGACCCTATAATCGTCGGACATGACGGTGGCGGGCCAATCTAGTCCCGGGGTCGTGGGGACGACCCTATAGTCGTCGGACATTTCGGCGGCTTGTCAACCTAGTCCCGGGGTCGTGGGGACGACCCTATAGTCGTTGGACATGACGGTGGCGGGCCAATCTATTCCCGGGGTCGTACGGACGACCCTATAGTCGTCGGACATGTTGGCGATTGGCCAACATTGGCCCGGGGTCGTGGGGACGACCCTATAGTCGACGGACATGTCGGCGGCTGGCCAACTTTGGCCCGTGGTCGTGGAGACGATCCTATAGTCGTCGGACTTGACGGTGGCGGGCCAATCTAGTCCCGGGGTCGTGGGTACGACCCTATAGTCGTCGGACAAGTCGGCGGCGGGCCAACCTTGTCCCGGGGTCGTGGGGACGACCCTATAATCGTCGGACATGACGGTGGCGGGCCAATCTAGTCCCGGGGTCGTGGGTACGAACCTATAGTCGTCGGACAAGTCGGCGGCGGGCCAACCTTGTCCCGGGCTCGTGGGGACGACCGTATAGTCGTCGGACATGACGGTGGCGGGCCAATCTAGTCCCGGGGTCGTGGGGACGACCCTATAGTCGTCGGACAAGACGGCGGCTGGACATCTTTGGCCCGCGGTCGTGGGGACGACCCTATAGTCGTCGGACATTTCGGCCGCTTGCCAACTTTGGCCCGGGGTCGTGGGGACGACCCTATAGTCGTCGGACATGACGGTGGCGGACCAATCTAGTCCCGGGGTCGTGGGGACGACCCTATAGTCGTCGGACATTTCGGCGGCGTGCCAACTTTGGCCCGGGGTCGTGGGGACGACCCTATAGTCGTCGGACATTTCGGCGGCATGCCAACTTTGGCTCGGGGTCGTGGGGACGACCCTATTGTCGTCGGACATGACGGTGGCGGGCCAATCTAGTCCCGGGGTCGTGGGGACGACCCTATAGTCGTCGGACAAGACGGCGGCTGGACATCTTTGGCCCGCGGTCGTGGGGACGACCCTATAGTCGTCGGACATTTCGGCCGCTTGCCAACTTTGGCCCGGGGTCGTGGGGACGACCCTATAGTCGTCGGACATGACGGTGGCGGACCAATCTAGTCCCGGGGTCGTGGGGGCGACCCTATAGTCGTCGGACATGTCGGCGGCTGGCCATCTTTGGCCCGTGGTCGTGGGGACGATCCAATAGTCGTCGGACATGTCGACGGCTGGCCAACTTTGGCCCGCGGTCGTGGGGACGACCCTATAGTCGTTGGACATGTCAGCGGCTGGCCAACTTTGGCCCGGTGTCGTGGGGACGACTCTATAGTCGTCGGATATGTCGGCGGCTGGCCAACCTAGACCCGGGGTCGTGGGGACGACCCCATTGTCTTCGGACATGACGGTGGCGGGCCAATCTATTCCCGGGGTCGTATGGACGACCCTATAGTCGTCGGACATGTTGGCGATTGGCCAACATTGGCCCGGGGTCGTGGGGTCGACTCTATAGTCGTCGGACATGTTGGCGGCTTGTCAGCCTAGTCCCGGGGTCGTGGGTACGACCCTATAGTCGTCGGACAAGTCGGCGGCGGGCCAACCTTGCCCCGGGGTCGTGGGGACGACCCTATAGTCGTCGGACAAGACGGCGGCTGGACATCCTTGGCTCGCGGTCGTGGGGACGACCCTATAGTCGTCGGACATGTCGGCAGCTGGCCAACTTTGGCCCGTGGTCGTGGGGACGATCCAATAGTCGTCGGACATGTCGGCGGCTGGCCAACTTTGGCCCGTGGTCGTGGGGACGATCCGATAGTCGTCGGACATGTCGGCGGCTGGCCAACCTAGACCCGGGGTCGTGGGGACGACCCTATAGTCGTCGGACATTGCGGCGGCATGCCGACATTGGCCCGGGGTCGTGGGGACGACCCTATAGTCGTCGGACATTTTGGCGGCTTGTCAACCTAGTCCCGAGGTCGTGGGGACGACACTATAATCGTCGGACATGACGGTGGCGAGCCAATCTAGTCCCTGGATCGTAGGGACGACCCTATAGTCGTCGGACAAGTCGGCGGCGAGCCAACCTAGTCCGGGCGTCGTGGGGACGACCCTATTGTCGTCGGACATGACGGCGGCTGGACATCTTTGGCCCGGGGTCGTGGGGACGACCCTATAGTCGTCGGACATTTCGGCGGCATGCCAACTTTGGCCCGGGGTCGTGGGGACCACCCTATAGTCGTTGGACAAGACGGTGGCGGGACAATCTAGTCCCGGGGTCGTGGGGACGACCCTATAGTCGTCGGACATGTCGGCGGCTGGACAACTTTGGCCCGGTGTCGTGGGGACGACTCTATAGTCGTCGGAAATGTCGGCGGCTGGCCAACCTGGACCCGGGGTCGTGGGGACGACCCTATTGTCGTCGGACATGACGGTAGCGGGCCAATCTAGTCTCGGGGTCGTGGGGACGACCCTATAGTCGTCGGACATGTCGGCGGCTGGCCAACTTTGGCCCGGGGTCGTGGGGACGATCCAATAATCGTCGGACATGTCGGCGGCTGGCCAACTTTGGCCCGTGGCGGTGGGGACGACCCTATAGTCGTTGGACATGACGGTGGCGGGCCAATCTAGTCCCGGGGTCGTGGGGACGACCCTATAGGCGTCGGACAAGACGGCGGCTGGACATCTTTGGCCCGGGGTCGTGGGGACGACCCTATAGTCGTCGGACATGTCGGCGGCTGGCCAACTTTGGCCCGTGGTCGTGGGGACGACCCAATAGTGGTCGGACATGTCGGCGGCCGGCCAACTTTGGCCCGGTGTCGTGGGGACGACTCTATAGTCGTCGGAAATGTCGGCGGCTGGCCAACCTGGACCCGGGGTCGTGGGGACGACCCTATTGTCGTCGGACATGACGGCGGCTGGCCAACTTTGGCCCGGTGTCGTGGGGACGACTCTATAGTCGTCGGAAATGTCGGCGGCTGGCCAAGCTTGTCTCGGGGTCGTGGGGACGACCCTATAGTCGTCGGACATGTTGGCGGCTTGCCAACTTTGGCCCGGGGTCGTGGGGACGACCCTATAGTCGTCGGACATGTCGGGCCTGGCCAACTTTAGCGCGTGGACGTGGGGACGATCCGATTGTCGTCGGACATGTCGGCGGCTGGCCAACTTTGGCCCGTGGTCGTGGGGACGATCCAATAGTCGTCGGACATGTCGGCGGCTGGCCAACTGTGGCGCGTGGGCGTGGGGACGACCCTATAGTCGTCGGACATTTCGGCGGCATGCCAACTTTGGCCCGTGGTCGTGGGGACGACCCTATAGTCGTTGGACATGACGGTGGCGGGCTAATCTAGTCCCGGGGTCGTAGGGACGACCCTATAGTCGTTGGACATGTCGGCGATTGGCCAACATTGGCCCGGGGTCGTGGGGACGACCCTATAGTCGTCGGACATTTCGGCGGCTTGCCAACTTTGGCCCGGGGTCGTGGGTACGACCCTATAGTCGTCGGACAATTCGGCGGCTGGCCAACCTAGACCCGGGGTCGTGGGGACGACCCTATTGTCGTCGGACATGACGGCGGCGGGCCAATCTAGTCCCGGGGTCGTGGGGACGACCCTATAGTCGTCGGACATGTCGGCGGCTGGCCAACTTTGGCCCGGTGTCGTGGGGACGACTCTATAGTCTTCGGAAATGTCGGCGGCTGGCCAACCTGGACCCGGGGTCGTGGGGACGACCCTATTGTCATCGGACATGACGGTGGCGGGCCAATCTAGTCTCGGGGTTGTGGGGACGACCCTATAGTCGTCGGACATGTCGGCGTCTGGCCAACTTTGGCCCGGGGTCGTGGGGACGACTCTATAGTCGTCGGAAATGTCGGCGGCTGGCCAACCTGGACTCGGGGTCGTGGGGTCGACCCTATAGTCGTCGGACAAGACGGCGGCAGGACATCTTTGGCCCGGGGTCGTAGGGACGACCCTATAGTCGTTGGACATGTCGGCGATTGGCCAACATTGGCCCGGGGTCGTGGGGACGACCCTATAGTCGTCGGACATGTCGGCGGCTGGCCAACTTTGGCGCGTGGTCGTGGGGACGATCCGATTGTCGTCGGACCTGTCGGCGGCTGGCCAACTTTGGCCCGTGGTCGTGGGGACGATCCAATAGTCGTCGGACATGTCGGCGGCTGGCCAACTTTGGCGCGAGGGCGTGGGGACGATCCGATTGTCGTCGGACATGTCGGCGGCTGGCCAACCTAGACCCGGGGTCGTGGGGACGACCCTATTGTCGTCGGACATGGCGGTGGCGGGCCAATCTAGTCCCGGGGTCGTGGGGACGACCCTATAATCGTTGCACATGACGGTGGCGGGCCAATCTAGTCCCGGGGTCGTAGGGACGACCCTATAGTCGTCGGACAAGACGGCGGCTGGACATCTTTGGCCCGGGGTCGTGGGGACGACCCTATAGTCGTCGGACATTTTGGCGGCTTGTCAGCCTAGTCCCGGGGTGGTGGGTACGACCCTATAGTCGTCGGACAAGTCGGCGGCGGGCCAACCTTGTCCCGGGGTCGTGGGGACGACCCTATAATCGTCGGACATGACGGTGGCGGGCCAATCTAGTCCCGGGGTCGTGGGGACGACCCTATAGTGGTCGGACATGTCGGCGTCTGGCCAACTTTGGCCCGGGGTCGTGGGGACGACTCTATAGTCGTCGGAAATGTCGGCGGCTGGCCAACCTGGACTCGGGGTCGTGGGGTCGACCCTATAGTCGTCGGACAAGACGGCGGCTGGACATCTTTGGCCCGGGGTCGTAGGGACGACCCTATAGTCGTTGGACATGTCGGCGATTGGCCAACATTGGCCCGGGGTCGTGGGGACGACCCTATAGTCGTCGGACATGTCGGCGGCTGGTCAACTTTGGCGCGTGGTCGTGGGGACGATCCGATTGTCGTCGGACCTGTCGGCGGCTGGCCAACTTTGGCCCGTGGTCGTGGGGACGATCCAATAGTCGTCGGACATGTCGGCGGCTGGCCAACTTTGGCGCGAGGGCGTGGGGACGATCCGATTGTCGTCGGACATGTCGGCGGCTGGCCAACCTAGACCCGGGGTCGTGGGGACGACCCTATTGTCGTCGGACATGGCGGTGGCGGGCCAATCTAGTCCCGGGGTCGTGGGGACGACCCTATAATCGTTGCACATGACGGTGGCGGGCCAATCTAGTCCCGGGGTCGTAGGGACGACCCTATAGTCGTCGGACATGTTGGCGATTGGCCAACATTGGCCCGGGGTCGTCGGGACGACCCTATAGTCGTCGGACATGTCGGCGGCTGGCCAACCTAGTCCCGGGGTCGTGGGGACGACCCTATAGTCGTCGGACATTTCGGCGGCTTGCCAACTTTGGCCCGGGGTCGTGGGGACGACCCTATAGTCGTCGGAAATGTCGGCGGCTGGCCAACCTGGACCCGGGGTCGTGGGGACGACTCTATAGTCGTCGGAAATGTCGGCGGCTGGCCAACCTGGACCCGGAGTCGTGGGGCCGACCCTATTGTCGTCCGACATGACGGTGGCGGGCCAATCTAGTCTCGGGGTCGTGGGGACGACCCTATAGTCGTCGGACATGTCGGCGGCTGGCCAACTTTGGCCCGGGGTCGTGGGGACGACCCTATAGTCGTCGGACATGACGGTGGCGGGCCAATCTAGTCCCGGGGTCGTAGGGACGACCCTATAGTCGTCGGACAAGACGGCGGCTGGACATCTTTGGCCCGGGGTCGTGGGGACGACCCTATAGTCGTCGGACATTTTGGCGGCTTGTCAGCCTAGTCCCGGGGTGGTGGGTACGACCCTATAGTCGTCGGACAAGTCGGCGGCGGGCCAACCTTGTCCCGGGGTCGTGGGGACGACCCTATAATCGTCGGACATGACGGTGGCGGGCCAATCTAGTCCCGGGGTCGTGGGGACGACCCTATAGTGGTCGGACATGTCGGCGGCTGGCCAACATTGGCCCGGTGTCGTGGGGACGACTCTATAGTCGTCGGAAATGTCGGCGGCTGGCCAACCTGGACCCGGGGTCGTGGGGACGACCCTATTGTCGTCGGACATGACGGCGGTTGGCCAACTTTGGCCCGGTGTCGTGGGGACGACTCTATAGTCGTCGGAAATGTCGGCGGCTGGCCAACCTGGACCCGGGGGCGTGGGGACGACCCTATTGTCGTCGGACATGACGGTGGCGGGCCAATCTAGTCTCGGGGTCGTGGGGACGACCCTATAGTCGTCGGACATGTCGGCGGCTGGCCAACTTTGGCCCGGTGTCGTGGGGACGACTCTATAGTCGTCGGAAATGTCGGCGGCTGGCCAACCTGGACCCGGGGTCGTGGGGACGACCCTATTGTCGTCGGACATGACGGCGGCTGGCCAACTTTGGCCCGGTGTCGTGGGGACGACTCTATAGTCGTCGGAAATGTCGGCGGCTGGCCAAGCTTGTCCCGGGGTCGTGGGGACGACCCTATAATCGTCGGACATGACGGTGGCGGGCCAATCTAGTCCCGGGGTCGTGGGGACGACCCTATAGTCGGCGGACATGTCGGCGGCTGGCCAACTTTGGCCCGGTGTCGTCGGGACGACTCTATAGGCGTCGGAAATGTCGGCGGCTGGCCAACCTGGACCCGGGGTCGTGGGGACGACCCTATTGTCATCGGACATGACGGTGGCGGGCCAATCTAGTCTCGGGGTCGTGGGGACGACCCTATAGTCGTCGGACAAGACGGCGGCTGGACATCTTTGGCCCGGGGTCGTGGGGACGACCCTATAGTCGTCGGACATGTTGGCGGCTTGTCAGCCTAGTCCCGGGATCGTGGGTACGACCCTATAGTCGTCGGACAATTCGGCGGCTGGCCAACCTAGACCCGGGGTCGTGGGGACGACCCTATTGTCGTCGGACATGACGGCGGCGGGCCAATCTAGTCCCGGGGTCGTGGGGACGTCCCTATAGTCGTCGGACATGTCGGCGTCTGGCCAACTTTGGCCCGGGGTCGTGGGGACGACTCTATAGTCGTCGGAAATGTCGGCGGCTGGCCAACCTAGACTCGGGGTCGTGGGGTCGACTCTATAGTCGTCGGACAAGACGGCGGCTGGACATCTTTGGCCCGGGGTCGTAGGGACGACCCTATAGTCGTTGGACATGTCGGCGATTGGCCAACATTGGCCCGGGGTCGTGGGGACGACCCTATAGTCTTCGGACATGTCGGCGGCTGGCCAACTTTGGCGCGTGGTCGTGGGGACGATCCGATTGTCGTCGGACCTGTCGGCGGCTGGCCAACTTTGGCCCGTGGTCGTGGGGACGATCCAATAGTCGTCGGACATGTCGGCGGCTGGCCAACTTTGGCGCGTGGGCGTGGGGACGATCCGATTGTCGTCGGACATGTCGGCGGCTGGCCAACCTAGACCCGGGGTCGTGGGGACGACCCTATTGTCGTCGGACATGACGGCGGCGGGCCAATCTAGTCCCGGGGTCGTGGGGACGACCGTATAGTCGTCGGACATGTCGGCTGCTGGCCAACTTTGGCCCGGTGTCGTGGGGACGACTCTATAGTCGTCGGAAATGTCGGCGGCTGGCCAACCTGGACCCGGGGTCGTGGGGACGACCCTATTGTCATCGGACATGACGGTGGCGGGCCAATCTAGTCTCGGGGTTGTGGGGACGACCCTATAGTCGTCGGACATGTCGGCGTCTGGCCAACTTTGGCCCGGGGTCGTGGGGACGACTCTATAGTCGTCGGAAATGTCGGCGGCTGGCCAACCTGGACTCGGGGTCGTGGGGTCGACCCTATAGTCGTCGGACAAGACGGCGGCTGGACATCTTTGGCCCGGGGTCGTAGGGACGACCCTATAATCGTTGGACATGTCGGCGATTGGCCAACATTGGCCCGGGGTCGTGGGGACGACCCTATAGTCGTCGGACATGTCGGCGGCTGGCCAACATTGGCGCGTGGTCGTGGGGACGATCCGATTGTCGTCGGACCTGTCGGCGGCTGGCCAACTTTGGCCCGTGGTCGTGGGGACGATCCAATAGTCGTCGGACATGTCGGCGGCTGGCCAACTTTGGCGCGTGGGCGTGGGGACGATCCGATTGTCGTCGGACATATCGGCGGCTGGCCAACCTAGACCCGGGGTCGTGGGGACGACCCTATTGTCGTCGGACATGACGGCGGCGGGCCAATCTAGTCCCGGGGTCGTGGGGACGACCGTATAGTCGTCGGACATGTCGGCGGCTGGCCAACTTTGGCCCGGTGTCGTGGGGACGACTCTATAGTCGTCGGAAATGTCGGCGGCTGGCCAACCTGGACCCGGGGGCGTGGGGACGACCCTATTGTCATCGGACATGACGGTGGCGGGCCAATCTAGTCTCGGGGTTGTGGGGACGACCCTATAGTCGTCGGACATGTCGGCGTCTGGCCAACTTTGGCCCGGGGTCGTGGGGACGACTCTATAGTCGTCGGAAATGTCGGCGGCTGGCCAACCTGGACTCGGGGTCGTGGGGTCGACCCTATAGTCGTCGGACAAGACGGCGGCTGGACATCTTTGGCCCGGGGTCGTAGGGACGACCCTATAGTCGTTGGACATGTCGGCGATTGGCCAACATTGGCCCGGGGTCGTGGGGACGACCCTATAGTCGTCGGACATGTCGGCGGCTGGCCAACTTTGGCGCGTGGTCGTGGGGACGATCCGATTGTTGTCGGACCTGTCGGCGGCTGGCCAACTTTGGCCCGTGGTCGTGGGGACGATCCAATAGTCGTCGGACATGTCGGCGGCTGGCCAACTTTGGCGCGTGGGCGTGGGGACGACCCTATAATCGTTGGACATGACGGTGGCGGGCCAATCTAGTCCCGTGGTCGTAGGGACGACCCTATAGTCGTCGGACATGTTGGCGATTGGCCAACATTGGCCCGGGGTCGTCGGGACGACCCTATAGTCGTCGGACATGTCGGCGGCTGGCCAACCTAGTCCCGGGGTCGTGGGGACGACCCTATAGTCGTCGGACATTTCGGCGGCTTGCCAACTTTGGCCCGGGGTCGTGGGGACGACCCTATAGTCGTTGGACATGACGGTGGCGGGCCAATCTAGTCCCGGGGTCGTGGGGACGACCCTATAGTCGTCGGACATGTCGGCGGCTGGCCAACTTTGGACCGGTGTCGTGGGGACGACTCTATAGTCGTCGGAAATGTCGGCGGCTGGCCAACCTGGACCCGAGGTCGTGGGGACGACCCTATTGTCGTCGGACATGACGGTGGCGGGCCAATCTAGTCTCGGGGTCGTGGGGACGACCCTATAGTCGTTGGACATGTCGGCGGCTGGCCAACTTTGGCCCGGGGTCGTGGGGACGACTCTATAGTCGTCGGAAATGTCGGCGGCTGGCCAACCTGGACCCGGGGTCGTGGGGACGACCCTATAGTCGTCGGACATGACGGTGGCGGGCCAATCTAGTCCCGGGGTCGTGGGGACGACCCTATAGTCGTCGGACAAGACGGCGGCTGGACATCTTTGGCCCGCGGTCGTGGGGACGATCCAATAGTCGTCGGACATGTCGGCGGCTGGCCAACTTTGGCGCGAGGGCGTGGGGACGATCCGATTGTCGTCGGACATGTCGGCGGCTGGCCAACCTAGACCCGGGGTCGTGGGGACGACCCTATTGTCGTCGGACATGGCGGTGGCGGGCCAATCTAGTCCCGGGGTCGTGGGGACGACCCTACAATCGTTGCACATGACGGTGGCGGGCCAATCTAGTCCCGGGGTCGTAGGGACGACCCTATAGTCGTCGGACATGTTGGCGATTGGCCAACATTGGCCCGGTGTCGTCGGGACGACCCTATAGTCGTCGGACATGTCGGCGGCTGGCCAACCTAGTCCCGGGGTCGTGGGGACGACCCTATAGTCGTCGGACATTTCGGCGGCTTGCCAACTTTGGCCCGGGGTCGTGGGGACGACCCTATAGTCGTCGGAAATGTCGGCGGCTGGCCAACCTGGACCCGGGGTCGTGGGGACGACTCTATAGTCGTCGGAAATGTCGGCGGCTGGCCAACCTGGACCCGGAGTCGTGGGGCCGACCCTATTGTCGTCCGACATGACGGTGGCGGGCCAATCTAGTCTCGGGGTCGTGGGGACGACCCTATAGTCGTCGGACATGTCGGCGGCTGGCCAACTTTGGCCCGGGGTCGTGGGGACGACCCTATAGTCGTCGGACATGACGGTGGCGGGCCAATCTAGTCCCGGGGTCGTAGGGACGACCCTATAGTCGTCGGACAAGACGGCGGCTGGACATCTTTGGCCCGGGGTCGTGGGGACGACCCTATAGTCGTCGGACATTTTGGCGGCTTGTCAGCCTAGTCCCGGGGTGGTGGGTACGACCCTATAGTCGTCGGACAAGTCGGCGGCGGGCCAACCTTGTCCCGGGGTCGTGGGGACGACCCTATAATCGTCGGACATGACGGTGGCGGGCCAATCTAGTCCCGGGGTCGTGGGGACGACCCTATAGTGGTCGGACATGTCGGCGGCTGGCCAACATTGGCCCGGTGTCGTGGGGACGACTCTATAGTCGTCGGAAATGTCGGCGGCTGGCCAACCTGGACCCGGGGTCGTGGGGACGACCCTATTGTCGTCGGACATGACGGCGGTTGGCCAACTTTGGCCCGGTGTCGTGGGGACGACTCTATAGTCGTCGGAAATGTCGGCGGCTGGCCAACCTGGACCCGGGGGCGTGGGGACGACCCTATTGTCGTCGGACATGACGGTGGCGGGCCAATCTAGTCTCGGGGTCGTGGGGACGACCCTATAGTCGTCGGACATGTCGGCGGCTGGCCAACTTTGGCCCGGTGTCGTGGGGACGACTCTATAGTCGTCGGAAATGTCGGCGGCTGGCCAACCTGGACCCGGGGTCGTGGGGACGACCCTATTGTCGTCGGACATGACGGCGGCTGGCCAACTTTGGCCCGGTGTCGTGGGGACGACTCTATAGTCGTCGGAAATGTCGGCGGCTGGCCAAGCTTGTCCCGGGGTCGTGGGGACGACCCTATAATCGTCGGACATGACGGTGGCGGGCCAATCTAGTCCCGGGGTCGTGGGGACGACCCTATAGTCGGCGGACATGTCGGCGGCTGGCCAACTTTGGCCCGGTGTCGTCGGGACGACTCTATAGGCGTCGGAAATGTCGGCGGCTGGCCAACCTGGACCCGGGGTCGTGGGGACGACCCTATTGTCATCGGACATGACGGTGGCGGGCCAATCTAGTCTCGGGGTCGTGGGGACGACCCTATAGTCGTCGGACAAGACGGCGGCTGGACATCTTTGGCCCGGGGTCGTGGGGACGACCGTATAGTCGTCGGACATGTCGGCTGCTGGCCAACTTTGGCCCGGTGTCGTGGGGACGACTCTATAGTCGTCGGAAATGTCGGCGGCTGGCCAACCTGGACCCGGGGTCGTGGGGACGACCCTATTGTCATCGGACATGACGGTGGCGGGCCAATCTAGTCTCGGGGTTGTGGGGACGACCCTATAGTCGTCGGACATGTCGGCGTCTGGCCAACTTTGGCCCGGGGTCGTGGGGACGACTCTATAGTCGTCGGAAATGTCGGCGGCTGGCCAACCTGGACTCGGGGTCGTGGGGTCGACCCTATAGTCGTCGGACAAGACGGCGGCTGGACATCTTTGGCCCGGGGTCGTAGGGACGACCCTATAATCGTTGGACATGTCGGCGATTGGCCAACATTGGCCCGGGGTCGTGGGGACGACCCTATAGTCGTCGGACATGTCGGCGGCTGGCCAACTTTGGCGCGTGGTCGTGGGGACGATCCGATTGTCGTCGGACCTGTCGGCGGCTGGCCAACTTTGGCCCGTGGTCGTGGGGACGATCCAATAGTCGTCGGACATGTCGGCGGCTGGCCAACTTTGGCGCGTGGGCGTGGGGACGATCCGATTGTCGTCGGACATATCGGCGGCTGGCCAACCTAGACCCGGGGTCGTGGGGACGACCCTATTGTCGTCGGACATGACGGCGGCGGGCCAATCTAGTCCCGGGGTCGTGGGGACGACCGTATAGTCGTCGGACATGTCGGCGGCTGGCCAACTTTGGCCCGGTGTCGTGGGGACGACTCTATAGTCGTCGGAAATGTCGGCGGCTGGCCAACCTGGACCCGGGGGCGTGGGGACGACCCTATTGTCATCGGACATGACGGTGGCGGGCCAATCTAGTCTCGGGGTTGTGGGGACGACCCTATAGTCGTCGGACATGTCGGCGTCTGGCCAACTTTGGCCCGGGGTCGTGGGGACGACTCTATAGTCGTCGGAAATGTCGGCGGCTGGCCAACCTGGACTCGGGGTCGTGGGGTCGACCCTATAGTCGTCGGACAAGACGGCGGCTGGACATCTTTGGCCCGGGGTCGTAGGGACGACCCTATAGTCGTTGGACATGTCGGCGATTGGCCAACATTGGCCCGGGGTCGTGGGGACGACCCTATAGTCGTCGGACATGTCGGCGGCTGGCCAACTTTGGCGCGTGGTCGTGGGGACGATCCGATTGTTGTCGGACCTGTCGGCGGCTGGCCAACTTTGGCCCGTGGTCGTGGGGACGATCCAATAGTCGTCGGACATGTCGGCGGCTGGCCAACTTTGGCGCGTGGGCGTGGGGACGACCCTATAATCGTTGGACATGACGGTGGCGGGCCAATCTAGTCCCGTGGTCGTAGGGACGACCCTATAGTCGTCGGACATGTTGGCGATTGGCCAACATTGGCCCGGGGTCGTCGGGACGACCCTATAGTCGTCGGACATGTCGGCGGCTGGCCAACCTAGTCCCGGGGTCGTGGGGACGACCCTATAGTCGTCGGACATTTCGGCGGCTTGCCAACTTTGGCCCGGGGTCGTGGGGACGACCCTATAGTCGTTGGACATGACGGTGGCGGGCCAATCTAGTCCCGGGGTCGTGGGGACGACCCTATAGTCGTCGGACATGTCGGCGGCTGGCCAACTTTGGACCGGTGTCGTGGGGACGACTCTATAGTCGTCGGAAATGTCGGCGGCTGGCCAACCTGGACCCGAGGTCGTGGGGACGACCCTATTGTCGTCGGACATGACGGTGGCGGGCCAATCTAGTCTCGGGGTCGTGGGGACGACCCTATAGTCGTTGGACATGTCGGCGGCTGGCCAACTTTGGCCCGGGGTCGTGGGGACGACTCTATAGTCATCGGAAATGTCGGCGGCTGGCCAACCTGGACCCGGGGTCGTGGGGACGACCCTATAGTCGTCGGACATGACGGTGGCGGGCCAATCTAGTCCCGGGGTCGTGGGGACGACCCTATAGTCGTCGGACAAGACGGCGGCTGGACATCTTTGGCCCGCGGTCGTGGGGACGACCCTATAGTCGTCGGACATTTCGGCGGCTTGCCAACTTTGGCCCGGGGTCGTGGGGACGACCCTATAGTCGTCGGACACGTCGGCGGCTGGCTAACTTTGGCCCGCGGTCGTGGGGACGACCCAATAGTCGTTGGACATGTCGGCGGCTGGCCATCTTTGGGCCGTGGTCGTGGAGACGATCCTATAGTCGTCGGACTTGACGGTGGCGGGCCAATCTAGTCGCGGGGTCGTGGGGACGACCCTATAGTCGTCGGACATCACGGTGGCGGGCCAGTCTAGTCACGGGTCATGGGGACGACCCTATAGTCGTCGGACAAGTCGGCGGCAGGCCAACTTTGGCCCGTGGTCGTGGGGACGACCCTATAGTCGTCGGAAATGACGGTGGCGGGCCAATCTAGTCCCGGGGTCGTGGGGACGACCCTACAGTCGTCGGACAAGTCGGCGGCGAGCCAATCTAGTCCCGCGGTCGTGGGGACGACCCTATAGTCGTCGGACAAGTCAGCGGCTGGCCTACATTGGTCCGTGGTCGTGGGGACGACCATATAGTCGTCGGACATGACGGTGGCGGGCCACTCTAGTCCCGGGTCGGGGGACGACCCTATAGTCGTCGGACATGTCGGCGGCTGGCCAACTTTGGCCCGGGGTCGTGGGGACGACCCTATAGTCGTCGGACAATTCGGCGGCGGGCCAACCTAGTCCCGGGGTCGTGGGGACGACCCTATAATCGTCGGACAAGCCGGCGGCTGGCCGACTTTGGCCCGCGGTCGTGGGGACGACCCTATAGTCGTCGGACAAGTCGGCGGCTGTCCAACTTTGGCCCGGGGTCGTGGGGACGACCCTATAGTCGTCGGACTTGACGGTGGCGGGCCAATCTAGTCCCGGGGTCGTGGGGACGACCCTATAGTCGTCGGACAAGTCGGCGGCGGGCCAACCTTGACCCGGGGTCGTGGGGACGACCCTATAGTCGTCGCACATGACGGTGGCGGGCCAATCTAGTCCCGGGGTCGTGGGGACGACCCTATAGTCGTCGGACAAGACGGCGGCTGGATATCCTTGGCTCGCGGTCATGGGGACGACCCTATAGTCGTCGGACATTTCGGCGGCTTGCCAACTTTGGCCCGGGGTCGTGGGGACGACCCTATAGTCGTCGGACATTTCGGCGGCATGCCAACTTTGGCCCGGGGTCGTGGGGACGACCCTATAGTCGTTGGACATGACGGTGGCGGGTCAATCTAGTCCCGGGGTCGTGGGGTCGACCCTATAGTCGTCGGACAAGACGGCGGCAGGACATCTTTGGCCCGGGGTCGTAGGGACGACCCTATAGTCGTTGGACATGTCGGCGATTGGCCAACATTGGCCCGGGGTCGTGGGGACGACCCTATAGTCGTCGGACATGTCGGCGGCTGGCCAACTTTGGCGCGTGGTCGTGGGGACGATCCGATTGTCGTCGGACCTGTCGGCGGCTGGCCAACTTTGGCCCGTGGTCGTGGGGACGATCCAATAGTCGTCGGACATGTCGGCGGCTGGCCAACTTTGGCGCGTGGGCGTGGGGACGATCCGATTGTCGTCGGACATGTCGGCGGCTGGCCAACCCGGACCCGGGGGCGTGGGGACGACCCTATTGTCATCGGACATGACGGTGGCGGGCCAATCTAGTCTCGGGGTTGTGGGGACGACCCTATAGTCGTCGGACATGTCGGCGTCTGGCCAACTTTGGCCCGGGGTCGTGGGGACGACTCTATAGTCGTCGGAAATGTCGGCGGCTGGCCAACCTGGACTCGGGGTCGTGGGGTCGACCCTATAGTCGTCGGACAAGACGGCGGCTGGACATCTTTGGCCCGGGGTCGTAGGGACGACCCTATAGTCGTTGGACATGTCGGCGATTGGCCAACATTGGCCCGGGGTCGTGGGGACGACCCTATAGTCGTCGGACATGTCGGCGGCTGGCCAACTTT
Source organism: Andrena praecox (assembly GCA_963932275.1). NCBI lineage: Eukaryota > Metazoa > Arthropoda > Insecta > Hymenoptera > Andrenidae > Andrena > Andrena praecox. Next base: position 43,493 of record CAWVQO010000384.1, on the reverse strand, counting down.
GGCGCGTGGTCGTGGGGACGATCCGATTGTCGTCGGACCTGTCGGCGGCTGGCCAACTTTGGCCCGTGGTCGTGGGGACGATCCAATAGTCGTCGGACATGTCGGCGGCTGGCCAACTTTGGCGCGAGGGCGTGGGGACGATCCGATTGTCGTCGGACATGTCGGCGGCTGGCCAACCTAGACCCGGGGTCGTGGGGACGACCCTATTGTCGTCGGACATGGCGGTGGCGGGCCAATCTAGTCCCGTGGTCGTGGGGACGACCCTATAGTCTTCGGACATGACGGTAGCGGGCCAATCTAGACCCGAGGTCCTGGGGACGACCCTATAGTAGTCGGACATGTTGGCGATTGGCCAACATTGGCCCGGGGTCGTCGGGACGACCCTATAGTCGTCGGACATGTCGGCGGCTGTCCAACTTTGGCGCGGTGTCGTGGGGACGACTCTATAGTCGTCGGACATGTCGGCAGCTGTCCAACCTAGACCCGGGGTCGTGGGGACGACCCTATTGTCGTCGGACATGACGGTGGCGGGCCAATCTAGTCCCGGGGTCGTGGGGACGAGCCTATAGTCGTCGGACAAGTCGGCGGCGGGCCAAGCTTGTCCCGGGGTCGTGGGGACGTCCCTATATTCGTCGGACATGACGGTGGCGGGCCAATCTAGTCCCGGGGTCGTGGGGACGACCCTATAATCGTTGCACATGACGGTGGCGGGCCAATCTAGTCCCGGGGTCGTAGGGACGACCCTATAGTCGTCGGACATGTTGGCGATTGGCCATCATTGGCCCGGGGTCGTCGGGACGACCCTATAGTCGTCGGACATGTCGGCGGCTGGCCAACCTAGTCCCGGGGTCGTGGGGACGACCCTATAGTCGTCGGACATTTCGGCGGCTTGCCAACTTTGGCCCGGGGTCGTGGGGACGACCCTATAGTCGTCGGAAATGTCGGCGGCTGGCCAACCTGGACCCGGGGTCGTGGGGACGACTCTATAGTCGTCGGAAATGTCGGCGGCTGGCCAACCTGGACCCGGAGTCGTGGGGCCGACCCTATTGTCGTCCGACATGACGGTGGCGGGCCAATCTAGTCTCGGGGTCGTGGGGACGACCCTATAGTCGTCGGACATGTCGGCGGCTGGCCAACTTTGGCCCGGGGTCGTGGGGACGACCCTATAGTCGTCGGACATGACGGTGGCGGGCCAATCTAGTCCCGGGGTCGTAGGGACGACCCTATAGTCGTCGGACAAGACGGCGGCTGGACATCTTTGGCCCGGGGTCGTGGGGACGACCCTATAGTCGTCGGACATTTTGGCGGCTTGTCAGCCTAGTCCCGGGGTGGTGGGTACGACCCTATAGTCGTCGGACAAGTCGGCGGCGGGCCAACCTTGTCCCGGGGTCGTGGGGACGACCCTATAATCGTCGGACATGACGGTGGCGGGCCAATCTAGTCCCGGGGTCGTGGGGACGACCCTATAGTGGTCGGACATGTCGGCGGCTGGCCAACATTGGCCCGGTGTCGTGGGGACGACTCTATAGTCGTCGGAAATGTCGGCGGCTGGCCAACCTGGACCCGGGGTCGTGGGGACGACCCTATTGTCGTCGGACATGACGGCGGTTGGCCAACTTTGGCCCGGTGTCGTGGGGACGACTCTATAGTCGTCGGAAATGTCGGCGGCTGGCCAACCTGGACCCGGGGGCGTGGGGACGACCCTATTGTCGTCGGACATGACGGTGGCGGGCCAATCTAGTCTCGGGGTCGTGGGGACGACCCTATAGTCGTCGGACATGTCGGCGGCTGGCCAACTTTGGCCCGGTGTCGTGGGGACGACTCTATAGTCGTCGGAAATGTCGGCGGCTGGCCAACCTGGACCCGGGGTCGTGGGGACGACCCTATTGTCGTCGGACATGACGGCGGCTGGCCAACTTTGGCCCGGTGTCGTGGGGACGACTCTATAGTCGTCGGAAATGTCGGCGGCTGGCCAAGCTTGTCCCGGGGTCGTGGGGACGACCCTATAATCGTCGGACATGACGGTGGCGGGCCAATCTAGTCCCGGGGTCGTGGGGACGACCCTATAGTCGGCGGACCTGTCGGCGGCTGGCCAACTTTGGCCCGGTGTCGTCGGGACGACTCTATAGGCGTCGGAAATGTCGGCGGCGGGCCAACCTTGTCCCGGGGTCGTGGGGACGACCCTATAGTCGTCGCACATGACGGTGGCGGGCCAATCTAGTCCCGGGGTCGTGGGGACGACCCTATAGTCGTCGGACATGTCGGCGATTGGCCAACATTGGCCCGGGGTCGTGGGGACGACCCTATAGTCGTCGGACATGTCGGCGGCTGGCCAAACTAGTCCCGAGGTCGTGGGGACGAGCCTATAGTCGTCGGACTTCACGGTGGCGGGCCAATCTAGTCCCGGGGTCGTGGGGACGACCCTACAGTCGTCGGACATTTCGGCGGCTTGCCAACTTTGGCCCGGGGTCGTGGGGACGACCCTATAGTCGTCGGATATGACGGTGGCGGACCAATCTAGTCCCGGGGTCGTGGGGACGACCCTATAGTCGTCGGACATGTCGGCGGCTGGCCAACCTGGACTCGGGGTCGTGGGGACGACCCTATAGTCGTCGGACAAGACGGTGGCTGGACATCTTTGGCCCGGGGTCGTGGGGACGACCCTATATTCGTCGGACATGACGGTGGCGGACCAATCTAGTCCCGGGGTCGTGGGGACGACCCTATAGTCGTCGGACATGTCGGCGGCTGGCCAACTTTGGCCCGTGGTCGTGGGGACGATCCAATAGTCGACGGACATGTCGGCGGCTGGCCAACTTTGGCCCGTGGTTGTGGGAACGACACTATAGTCGTTGGACATGACGGCGGCGGGCCAATCTAGTCCCGGGGTCGTGGGGACGACCCTACAGTCTTCGGACATTTCGGCGGCTTGCCAACTTTGGCCCGTGGTCGTGGGGACGACCCTATAGTCGTCGGACATGTCGGCGGCTGGCCAACTTTGGCCCGGTGTCGTGGGGACGACTCTATAGTCGTCGGAAATGTCGGCGGCTGGCCAACCTGGACCCGGGGTCGTGGGGACGACCCTATTGTCGTCGGACATGACGGTGGCGGGCCAATCTAGTCTCGGGGTCGTGGGGACGACCCTATAGTCGTCGGATATGTCGGCGGCTTGCCAAATTTGCCCGGGGTCGTGGGGACGACCCTATAGTCGTCGGACTTGACGGTGGCGGGCCAATCTAGTCCCGGGGTCGTGGGGACGACCCAATAGTCGTTGGACATTACGGCGGCTGGGCAACTTTGGCCCATGGTCGTGGGGACGACCCTATAGTCGTTGGACATGACGGTGGCGGGCCAATCTAGTCCCGGGGTCGTGGGGACGACCCTATAGTCGTTGGACATGACGGTGGCCGGCCAATCTAGTGCCGGGGTCGTAGGGACGACCCTATAGTCGTCGGACATGTTGGCGATTGGCCAACATTGGCCCGGGGTCGTCGGGACGACCCTATAGTCGTCAGACAAGTCGGCGGCGGGCCAACCTTGTCCCGGGGTCGTGGGGACGACACTATAATCGTCGGACATGACGGTGGCGGGCCAATCTAGCCGCGGGGTCGTGGGGACGACCCTATAGTCGTCGGACAAGACGGCGGCTGGATATTCTTGGCTCGCGGTCGTGGGGACGACCCTATAGTCGTCGGACATTTCGGCGGCTTGCCAACTTTGGCCCGGGGTCGTGGGGACGACCCTATAGTCGTCGGACTTGACGGTGGCGGGCCAATCTAGTCCCGGGGTCGTGGGGACGACCCTATAGTCGTCGGACAAGACGGCGGCTGGACATCCTTGGCTCGCGGTCGTGGGGACGACCCTATAGTCGTCGGACATTTCGGCGGCTTGTCAACCTAGTCCCGGGGTCGTGGGGACGACCCTATAGTCGTTGTACATGACGGTGGCGGGCCAATCTAGTCCCGGGGTCGTGGGTACGACCCTATAGTCGTCGGACTAGACGGCGGCTGGACATCCTTGGCTCGCGGTCGTGGGGACGACCCTATAGTCGTCGGACATTTCGGCGGCTTGCCAACTTTGGCCCGGGGTCGTGGGGACGACCCTATAGTCGTCGGACATGTCGGCGGCTGGCTAACTTTGGCCCGTGGTCGTGGGGACGACCCAATAGTCGTTGGACATATCGGCAGCTGGCCAACTTTGGGCCGTGGTCGTGGAGACGATCCTATAGTCGTCGGACTGGACGGTGGCGGGCCAATCTAGTCCCGGGGTCGTGGGGACGACCCTATAGTCGTCGGACATGACGGTGGCGGACCAATCTAGTCCTGGGGTCGTGGGGACGACCCAATAGTCGTCGGACATGTCGGCGGCTTGCCAAATTTGCCCGGGGTCGTGGGGACGACCCTATAGTCGTCGGACTTGACGGTGGCGGGCCAATCTAGTCCCGGGGTCGTGGGGACGACCCAATAGTCGTTGGACATTACGGCGGCTGGCCAACTTTGGCCCATGGTCGTGGGGACGACCCTATAGTCGTTGGACATGACGGTGGCGGGCCAATCTAGTCCCGGGGTCGTAGGGACGACCCTATAGTCGTCGGACATGTCGGCGGCTTGTCAGCCTAGTCCCGGGGTCGTGGGGACGACCGTATAGTCGTCGGACATGACGGTGGCGGGCCAATCTAGTCCCGGGGTCGTGGGGACGACCCTATAGTCGTCGGACAAGACGGCGGCTGGACATCTTTGGCCCGCGGTCGTGGGGACGACCCTATAGTCGTCGGACATTTCGGCGGCTAGCCAACTTTGGCCCGGGGTCGTGGGGACGACCCTATGGTCGTCGGACATGTCAGCGGCTGGCTAACTTTGGCCCGCGGTCGTGGGGACGACCCAATAGTCGTCGGACAAGACGGCGGCTGGACATCTTTGGCCCGCGGTCGTGGGGACTACCCTATAGTCGTCGGACATTTCGGCGGCTTGCCAACTTTGGCCCGGGGTCGTGGGGACGACCCTATAGTCGTCGGACATGTCGGCGGCTGGCTAACTTTGGCCCGTGGTCGTGGGGACGACCCAATAGTCGTTGGACATGTCGGCGGCTGGCCAACTTTGGGCCGTGGTCGTGGAGACGATCCTATAGTCGTCGGACTGGACGGTGGCGGGCCAATCTAGTCCCGGGGTCGTGGGGACGACCCTATAGTCGTCGGACATGTCGGCGGCTTGTCAGCCTAGTCCCGGGGTCGTGGGGACGACCGTATAGTCGTCGGACATGACGGTGGCGGGCCAGTCTAGTCCCGGGACATGGGGACGACCCTATAGTCGTCGGACAAGTCGGCGGCTGGCCAACTTTGGCCCGTGGTCGTGGGGACGACCCTATAGTCGTCGGAAATGACGGTGGCGGGCCAATCTAGTCCCGGGGTCGTGGGGACGACCCTACAGTCGTCGGACAAGTCGGCGGCGAGCCAATCTAGTCCCGCGGTCGTGGGGACGACCCTATAGTCGTCGGACAAGTCAGCGGCTGGCCTACATTGGTCCGTGGTCGTGGGGACGACCATATAGTCGTCGGACATGACGGTGGCGGGCCGCTCTAGTCCCGGGTCGTGGGGACGACCCTATAGTCGTCGGACATGTCGGCGGCTGGCCAACTTTGGCCCGGGGTCGTGGGGACGACCCTATAGTCGTCGGATATGTCGGCGGCTGGCCAACTTTGGCCCGTGGTCGTGGGGACGATCCTATAGTCGTCGGACTGGACGGTGGCGGGCCAATCTAGTCCCGGGGTCGTGGGGACGACCCTATAGTCGTCGGACATGACGGTGGCGGACCAATCTAGTCCTGGGGTCGTGGGGACGACCCAATAGTCGTCGGACATGTCGGCGGCTTGCCAAATTTGCCCGGGGTCGTGGGGACGACCCTATAGTCGTCGGACTTGACGGTGGCGGGCCAATCTAGTCCCGGGGTCGTGGGGACGACCCAATAGTCGTTGGACATTACGGCGGCTGGCCAACTTTGGCCCATGGTCGTGGGGACGACCCTATAGTCGTTGGACATGACGGTGGCGGGCCAATCTAGTCCCGGGGTCGTAGGGACGACCCTATAGTCGTCGGACATGTCGGCGGCTTGTCAGCCTAGTCCCGGGGTCGTGGGGACGACCGTATAGTCGTCGGACATGACGGTGGCGGGCCAATCTAGTCCCGGGGTCGTGGGGACGACCCTATAGTCGTCGGACAAGACGGCGGCTGGACATCTTTGGCCCGCGGTCGTGGGGACGACCCTATAGTCGTCGGACATTTCGGCGGCTAGCCAACTTTGGCCCGGGGTCGTGGGGACGACCCTATGGTCGTCGGACATGTCGGCGGCTGGCTAACTTTGGCCCGCGGTCGTGGGGACGACCCAATAGTCGTCGGACAAGACGGCGGCTGGACATCTTTGGCCCGCGGTCGTGGGGACTACCCTATAGTCGTCGGACATTTCGGCGGCTTGCCAACTTTGGCCCGGGGTCGTGGGGACGACCCTATAGTCGTCGGACATGTCGGCGGCTGGCTAACTTTGGCCCGTGGTCGTGGGGACGACCCAATAGTCGTTGGACATGTCGGCGGCTGGCCAACTTTGGGCCGTGGTCGTGGAGACGATCCTATAGTCGTCGGACTTGACGGTGGCGGGCCAATCTAGACGCGGGGTCGTGGGGACGACCCTATAGTCGTCGGACATGACGGTGGCGGGCCAGTCTAGTCCCGGGACATGGGGACGACCCTATAGTCGTCGGACAAGTCGGCGGCTGGCCAACTTTGGCCCGTGGTCGTGGGGACGACCCTATAGTCGTCGGAAATGACGGTGGCGGGCCAATCTAGTCCCGGGGTCGTGGGGACGACCCTACAGTCGTCGGACAAGTCGGCGGCGAGCCAATCTAGTCCCGCGGTCGTGGGGACGACCCTATAGTCGTCGGACAAGTCAGCGGCTGGCCTACATTGGTCCGTGGTCGTGGGGACGACCATATAGTCGTCGGACATGACGGTGGCGGGCCGCTCTAGTCCCGGGTCGTGGGGACGACCCTATAGTCGTCGGACATGTCGGCGGCTGGCCAACCTAGTCCCGGGGTCGTGGGGACGACCCTATAATCGTCGGACAAGCCGGCGGCTGGCCAACTTTGGCCCGTGGTCGTGGGAACGACCCTATAGTCGTCGGACAAGTCGGCGGCTGTCCAACTTTGGCCCGGGGTCGTGGGGACGACCCTATAGTCGTCGGACTTGACGGTGGCGGGCCAATCTAGTCCCGGGGTCGTGGGGACGACCCTATAGTCGTCAGACATGTCGGTGGCGAGCCAACCTAGTCCCGGGTCGTGGGGACGACCCTATAGTCGTCGGACAAGTCGGCGGCGGGCCAACCTAGTCCCGGGGTCGTGGGGATGACCCTATAGTCGTCGGACATGACGGTGGCGGGCCAGTCTAGTCCCGGGTCGTGGGGACGACCCTATAGTCGTCGGACATGTCGGCGGCTGGCCAACTTTGGCCCGCGGTCGTGGGGACGACCCTATAGTCGTCAGACATGACGGTGGCGAGCCAACCTAGTCCCGGGGTCGTGGGGACGACCCTATAGTCGTCGGACATGTCGGCGATTGGCCAACCTAGTCCCGGGGTCGTGGGGATGACCCTATAGTCGTCGGACATGACGGTGGCGGGCCAGTCTAGTCCCGGGTCGTGGGGACGACCCTATAGTCGTCGGACAAGTCGGTGGCGGGCCAACCTAGTCCCGGGGTCGTGGGGATGACCCTATAGTCGTCGGACATGACGGCGGCGGGCCAATCTAGTCCCGGGGTCGTGGGGATGACCCTATAGTCGTCGGACATGACGGTGGCGGGCCAGTCTAGTCCCGGGTCGTGGGGACGACCCTATAGTCGTCGGACATGTCGGCGGCTGGCTAACTTTGGCCCGTGGTCGTGGGGATGACCCAATAGTCGTTGGACATGTCGGCGGCTGGCCAACTTTGGGCCGTGGTCGTGGAGACGATCCTATAGTCGTCGGACTTGACGGTGGCGGGCCAATCTAGTCCCGGGGTTGTGGGGACGACCCTATAGTCGTCGGATATGTCGGCGGCTAGCCAAATTTGCCCGGGGTCGTGGGGACGACCCTATAGTCGTCGGACTTGACGGTGGCGGGCCAATCTAGTCCCGGGGTCGTGGGGACGACCCAATAGTCGTTGGACATATCGGCGGCTGGCCAACTTTGGCCCGGTGTCGTCGGGACGACTCTATAGTCGTCGGACATGTCGGCGGCTGGCCAACCTAGACCCGGGTTCGTGGGGACGACCCTATTGTCGTCGGACATGACGGTGGCGGGCCAATCTATTCCCGGGGTCGTACGGACGACCCTATAGTCGTCGGACATGTTGGCGATTGGCCAACTTTGGCCCGGGGACGTGGGGACGACCCTATAGTCGTCGGACATTTCGGCGGCGTACCAACTTTGGCCCGGGGTCGTGGGGACGACCCTATAGTCGTCGGACATTTCGGCGGCATGCCAACTTGGCTCGGGGTCGTGGGGACGACCCTATAGTCGTTGGACATGACGGTGGCGGGCCAATCTAGTCCCGGGGTCGTAGGGACGACCCTATAGTCGTCGGACATGTCGGCGATTGGCCAACATTGGCCCGGGGTCGTGGGGACGACCCTATAGTCGTCAGACATGTCGGCGGCTGGCCAAACTAGTCCCGAGGTCGTGGGGACGACCCTATAGTCGTCGGACTTCACGGTGGCGGGCCAATCTAGTCCCGGGGTCGTGGGGACGACCCTACAGTCGTCGGACATTTCGGCGGCTTGCCAACTTTGGCCCGGGGTCGTGGGGACGACCCTATAGTCGTCGGACATGACGGTGGCGGACCAATCTAGTCCCGGGGTCGTGGGGACGACCCTACAGTCGTCGGACATTTCGGCGCCTTGCCAACTTTGGCCCGGGGTCGTGGGGACGACCCTATAGTCGTCGGACATGACGGTGGCGGACCAATCTAGTCCCGGGGTCGTGGGGACGACCCTATAATCGTCGGGCATGTCGGCGGCTGGCCAACTTTGGCCCGTGGTCGTGGGGACGATCCAATAGTCGTCGGACATGTCGGCGGCTGGCTAACTTTGGCCCGGTGTCGTGGGGACGACCCTATAGTCGTCGGACATTTTGGCGATTGGCCAACATTGGCCCGGGGTCGTGGGGACTACTCTATAGTCGTCGGACATGTTGGCGGCTTGTCAGCCTAGTCCCGGGGTCGTGGGTACGACCCTATAGTCGTCGGACAAGTCGGCGGCGGGCCAACCTTGTCCCGGGTTCGTGGGGACGACCCTATAGTCGTCGGACATGACGGTGGCGGGCCAATCTAGTCCCGGGGTCGTGGGGACGACCCTATAGTCGTCGGACAAGACGGCGGCTGGACATCCTTGGCTCGCGGTCGTGGGGACGACCCTATAGTCGTCGGACATTTCGGCGGCTTGTCAACCTAGTCCCGGGGTCGTGGGGACGACCCTATTGTCGTCGGACATGTCGGCGGCTGGCCAAACTAGTCCCGAGGTCGTGGGGACGACCCTATAGTCGTCGGACTTCACGGTGGCGGGCCAATCTAGTCCCGGGGTCGTGGGGACGACCCTACAGTCGTCGGACATTTCGGCGGCTTGCCAACTTTGGCCCGGGGTCGTGGGGACGACCCTATAGTCGTCGGACTTCACGGTGGCGGGCCAATCTAGTCCCGGGGTCGTGGGGACGACCCTACAGTCGTCGGACATTTCGGCGGCTTGCCAACTTTGGCCCGGGGTCGTGGGGACGACCCTATAGTCGTCGGATATGACGGTGGCGGACCAATCTAGTCCCGGGGTCGTGGGGACGACCCTATAGTCGTCGGACATGTCGGCGGCTGGCCAAACTAGTCCCGAGGTCGTGGGGACGAGCCTATAGTCGTCGGACTTCACGGTGGCGGGCCAATCTAGTCCCGGGGTCGTGGGGACGACCCTACAGTCGTCGGACATTTCGGCGGCTTGCCAACTTTGGCCCGGGGTCGTGGGGACGACCCTATAGTCGTCGGATATGACGGTGGCGGACCAATCTAGTCCCGGGGTCGTGGGGACGACCCTATAGTCGTCGGACATGTCGGCGGCTGGCCAACCTGGACTCGGGGTCGTGGGGACGACCCTATAGTCGTCGGACAAGACGGTGGCTGGACATCTTTGGCCCGGGGTCGTGGGGACGACCCTATATTCGTCGGACATGACGGTGGCGGACCAATCTAGTCCCGGGGTCGTGGGGACGACCCTATAGTCGTCGGACATGTCGGCGGCTGGCCAACTTTGGCCCGTGGTCGTGGGGACGATCCAATAGTCGACGGACATGTCGGCGGCTGGCCAACTTTGGCCCGTGGTTGTGGGAACGACACTATAGTCGTTGGACATGACGGCGGCGGGCCAATCTAGTCCCGGGGTCGTGGGGACGACCCTACAGTCTTCGGACATTTCGGCGGCTTGCCAACTTTGGCCCGGGGTCGTGGGGACGACCCTATAATCGTCGGACATTTCGGCGGCATGCCAACTTTGGCCCGTGGTCGTGGGGACGACCCTATAGTCGTTGGACATGACGGTGGCGGGCCAATCTAGTCCCGGGGTCGTGGGGACGACCCTATAGTCGTCGGACATGTCGGCGGCTGGCCAACTTTGGCCCGGTGTCGTGGGGACGACTCTATAGTCGTCGGAAATGTCGGCGGCTGGCCAACCTGGACCCGGGGTCGTGGGGACGACCCTATTGTCGTCGGACATGACGGTGGCGGGCCAATCTAGTCTCGGGGTCGTGGGGACGACCCTATAGTCGTCGGATATGTCGGCGGCTTGCCAAATTTGCCCGGGGTCGTGGGGACGACCCTATAGTCGTCGGACTTGACGGTGGCGGGCCAATCTAGTCCCGGGGTCGTGGGGACGACCCAATAGTCGTTGGACATTACGGCGGCTGGGCAACTTTGGCCCATGGTCGTGGGGACGACCCTATAGTCGTTGGACATGACGGTGGCGGGCCAATCTAGTCCCGGGGTCGTGGGGACGACCCTATAGTCGTTGGACATGACGGTGGCCGGCCAATCTAGTGCCGGGGTCGTAGGGACGACCCTATAGTCGTCGGACATGTTGGCGATTGGCCAACATTGGCCCGGGGTCGTCGGGACGACCCTATAGTCGTCAGACAAGTCGGCGGCGGGCCAACCTTGTCCCGGGGTCGTGGGGACGACACTATAATCGTCGGACATGACGGTGGCGGGCCAATCTAGTCGCGGGGTCGTGGGGACGACCCTATAGTCGTCGGACAAGACGGCGGCTGGATATTCTTGGCTCGCGGTCGTGGGGACGACCCTATAGTCGTCGGACATTTCGGCGGCTTGCCAACTTTGGCCCGGGGTCGTGGGGACGACCCTATAGTCGTCGGACTTGACGGTGGCGGGCCAATCTAGTCCCGGGGTCGTGGGGACGACCCTATAGTCGTCGGACAAGACGGCGGCTGGACATCCTTGGCTCGCGGTCGTGGGGACGACCCTATAGTCGTCGGACATTTCGGCGGCTTGTCAACCTAGTCCCGGGGTCGTGGGGACGACCCTATAGTCGTTGGACATGACGGTGGCGGGCCAATCTAGTCCCGGGGTCGTGGGTACGACCCTATAGTCGTCGGACTAGACGGCGGCTGGACATCCTTGGCTCGCGGTCGTGGGGACGACCCTATAGTCGTCGGACATTTCGGCGGCTTGCCAACTTTGGCCCGGGGTCGTGGGGACGACCCTATAGTCGTCGGACATGTCGGCGGCTGGCTAACTTTGGCCCGTGGTCGTGGGGACGACCCAATAGTCGTTGGACATATCGGCAGCTGGCCAACTTTGGGCCGTGGTCGTGGAGACGATCCTATAGTCGTCGGACTGGACGGTGGCGGGCCAATCTAGTCCCGGGGTCGTGGGGACGACCCTATAGTCGTCGGACATGACGGTGGCGGACCAATCTAGTCCTGGGGTCGTGGGGACGACCCAATAGTCGTCGGACATGTCGGCGGCTTGCCAAATTTGCCCGGGGTCGTGGGGACGACCCTATAGTCGTCGGACTTGACGGTGGCGGGCCAATCTAGTCCCGGGGTCGTGGGGACGACCCAATAGTCGTTGGACATTACGGCGGCTGGCCAACTTTGGCCCATGGTCGTGGGGACGACCCTATAGTCGTTGGACATGACGGTGGCGGGCCAATCTAGTCCCGGGGTCGTAGGGACGACCCTATAGTCGTCGGACATGTCGGCGGCTTGTCAGCCTAGTCCCGGGGTCGTGGGGACGACCGTATAGTCGTCGGACATGACGGTGGCGGGCCAATCTAGTCCCGGGGTCGTGGGGACGACCCTATAGTCGTCGGACAAGACGGCGGCTGGACATCTTTGGCCCGCGGTCGTGGGGACGACCCTATAGTCGTCGGACATTTCGGCGGCTAGCCAACTTTGGCCCGGGGTCGTGGGGACGACCCTATGGTCGTCGGACATGTCGGCGGCTGGCTAACTTTGGCCCGCGGTCGTGGGGACGACCCAATAGTCGTCGGACAAGACGGCGGCTGGACATCTTTGGCCCGCGGTCGTGGGGACTACCCTATAGTCGTCGGACATTTCGGCGGCTTGCCAACTTTGGCCCGGGGTCGTGGGGACGACCCTATAGTCGTCGGACATGTCGGCGGCTGGCTAACTTTGGCCCGTGGTCGTGGGGACGACCCAATAGTCGTTGGACATGTCGGCGGCTGGCCAACTTTGGGCCGTGGTCGTGGAGACGATCCTATAGTCGTCGGACTGGACGGTGGCGGGCCAATCTAGTCCCGGGGTCGTGGGGACGACCCTATAGTCGTCGGACATGTCGGCGGCTTGTCAGCCTAGTCCCGGGGTCGTGGGGACGACCGTATAGTCGTCGGACATGACGGTGGCGGGCCAGTCTAGTCCCGGGACATGGGGACGACCCTATAGTCGTCGGACAAGTCGGCGGCTGGCCAACTTTGGCCCGTGGTCGTGGGGACGACCCTATAGTCGTCGGAAATGACGGTGGCGGGCCAATCTAGTCCCGGGGTCGTGGGGACGACCCTACAGTCGTCGGACAAGTCGGCGGCGAGCCAATCTAGTCCCGCGGTCGTGGGGACGACCCTATAGTCGTCGGACAAGTCAGCGGCTGGCCTACATTGGTCCGTGGTCGTGGGGACGACCATATAGTCGTCGGACATGACGGTGGCGGGCCGCTCTAGTCCCGGGTCGTGGGGACGACCCTATAGTCGTCGGACATGTCGGCGGCTGGCCAACTTTGGCCCGGGGTCGTGGGGACGACCCTATAGTCGTCGGATATGTCGGCGGCTGGCCAACTTTGGCCCGTGGTCGTGGGGACGATCCTATAGTCGTCGGACTGGACGGTGGCGGGCCAATCTAGTCCCGGGGTCGTGGGGACGACCCTATAGTCGTCGGACATGACGGTGGCGGACCAATCTAGTCCTGGGGTCGTGGGGACGACCCAATAGTCGTCGGACATGTCGGCGGCTTGCCAAATTTGCCCGGGGTCGTGGGGACGACCCTATAGTCGTCGGACTTGACGGTGGCGGGCCAATCTAGACCCGGGGTCGTGGGGACGACCCAATAGTCGTTGGACATTACGGCGGCTGGCCAACTTTGGCCCATGGTCGTGGGGACGACCCTATAGTCGTTGGACATGACGGTGGCGGGCCAATCTAGTCCCGGGGTCGTAGGGACGACCCTATAGTCGTCGGACATGTCGGCGGCTTGTCAGCCTAGTCCCGGGGTCGTGGGGACGACCGTATAGTCGTCGGACATGACGGTGGCGGGCCAATCTAGTCCCGGGGTCGTGGGGACGACCCTATAGTCGTCGGACAAGACGGCGGCTGGACATCTTTGGCCCGCGGTCGTGGGGACGACCCTATAGTCGTCGGACATTTCGGCGGCTAGCCAACTTTGGCCCGGGGTCGTGGGGACGACCCTATGGTCGTCGGACATGTCGGCGGCTGGCTAACTTTGGCCCGCGGTCGTGGGGACGACCCAATAGTCGTCGGACAAGACGGCGGCTGGACATCTTTGGCCCGCGGTCGTGGGGACTACCCTATAGTCGTCGGACATTTCGGCGGCTTGCCAACTTTGGCCCGGGGTCGTGGGGACGACCCTATAGTCGTCGGACATGTCGGCGGCTGGCTAACTTTGGCCCGTGGTCGTGGGGACGACCCAATAGTCGTCGGACATTTCGGCGCCTTGCCAACTTTGGCCCGGGGTCGTGGGGACGACCCTATAGTCGTCGGACATGACGGTGGCGGACCAATCTAGTCCCGGGGTCGTGGGGACGACCCTATAGTCGTCGGACATGTCGGCGGCTGGCTAACTTTGGCCCGTGGTCGTGGGGACGACCCAATAGTCGTTGGACATGTCGGCGGCTGGCCAACTTTGGGCCGTGGTCGTGGAGACGATCCTATAGTCGTCGGACTGGACGGTGGCGGGCCAATCTAGTCCCGGGGTCGTGGGGACGACCCTATAGTCGTCGGACATGTCGGCGGCTTGTCAGCCTAGTCCCGGGGTCGTGGGGACGACCGTATAGTCGTCGGACATGACGGTGGCGGGCCAGTCTAGTCCCGGGACATGGGGACGACCCTATAGTCGTCGGACAAGTCGGCGGCTGGCCAACTTTGGCCCGTGGTCGTGGGGACGACCCTATAGTCGTCGGAAATGACGGTGGCGGGCCAATCTAGTCCCGGGGTCGTGGGGACGACCCTACAGTCGTCGGACAAGTCGGCGGCGAGCCAATCTAGTCCCGCGGTCGTGGGGACGACCCTATAGTCGTCGGACAAGTCAGCGGCTGGCCTACATTGGTCCGTGGTCGTGGGGACGACCATATAGTCGTCGGACATGACGGTGGCGGGCCGCTCTAGTCCCGGGTCGTGGGGACGACCCTATAGTCGTCGGACATGTCGGCGGCTGGCCAACTTTGGCCCGGGGTCGTGGGGACGACCCTATAGTCGTCGGATATGTCGGCGGCTGGCCAACTTTGGCCCGTGGTCGTGGGGACGATCCTATAGTCGTCGGACTGGACGGTGGCGGGCCAATCTAGTCCCGGGGTCGTGGGGACGACCCTATAGTCGTCGGACAAGACGGCGGCTGGACATCTTTGGCCCGCGGTCGTGGGGACGACCCTATAGTCGTCGGACATTTCGGCGGCTAGCCAACTTTGGCCCGGGGTCGTGGGGACGACCCTATGGTCGTCGGACATGTCGGCGGCTGGCTAACTTTGGCCCGCGGTCGTGGGGACGACCCAATAGTCGTCGGACAAGACGGCGGCTGGACATCTTTGGCCCGCGGTCGTGGGGACTACCCTATAGTCGTCGGACATTTCGGCGGCTTGCCAACTTTGGCCCGGGGTCGTGGGGACGACCCTATAGTCGTCGGACATGTCGGCGGCTGGCTAACTTTGGCCCGTGGTCGTGGGGACGACCCAATAGTCGTTGGACATGTCGGCGGCTGGCCAACTTTGGGCCGTGGTCGTGGAGACGATCCTATAGTCGTCGGACTTGACGGTGGCGGGCCAATCTAGACGCGGGGTCGTGGGGACGACCCTATAGTCGTCGGACATGACGGTGGCGGGCCAGTCTAGTCCCGGGACATGGGGACGACCCTATAGTCGTCGGACAAGTCGGCGGCTGGCCAACTTTGGCCCGTGGTCGTGGGGACGACCCTATAGTCGTCGGAAATGACGGTGGCGGGCCAATCTAGTCCCGGGGTCGTGGGGACGACCCTACAGTCGTCGGACAAGTCGGCGGCGAGCCAATCTAGTCCCGCGGTCGTGGGGACGACCCTATAGTCGTCGGACAAGTCAGCGGCTGGCCTACATTGGTCCGTGGTCGTGGGGACGACCATATAGTCGTCGGACATGACGGTGGCGGGCCGCTCTAGTCCCGGGTCGTGGGGACGACCCTATAGTCGTCGGACATGTCGGCGGCTGGCCAACCTAGTCCCGGGGTCGTGGGGACGACCCTATAATCGTCGGACAAGCCGGCGGCTGGCCAACTTTGGCCCGTGGTCGTGGGAACGACCCTATAGTCGTCGGACAAGTCGGCGGCTGTCCAACTTTGGCCCGGGGTCGTGGGGACGACCCTATAGTCGTCGGACTTGACGGTGGCGGGCCAATCTAGTCCCGGGGTCGTGGGGACGACCCTATAGTCGTCAGACATGTCGGTGGCGAGCCAACCTAGTCCCGGGTCGTGGGGACGACCCTATAGTCGTCGGACAAGTCGGCGGCGGGCCAACCTAGTCCCGGGGTCGTGGGGATGACCCTATAGTCGTCGGACATGACGGTGGCGGGCCAGTCTAGTCCCGGGTCGTGGGGACGACCCTATAGTCGTCGGACATGTCGGCGGCTGGCCAACTTTGGCCCGCGGTCGTGGGGACGACCCTATAGTCGTCAGACATGACGGTGGCGAGCCAACCTAGTCCCGGGGTCGTGGGGACGACCCTATAGTCGTCGGACATGTCGGCGATTGGCCAACCTAGTCCCGGGGTCGTGGGGATGACCCTATAGTCGTCGGACATGACGGTGGCGGGCCAGTCTAGTCCCGGGTCGTGGGGACGACCCTATAGTCGTCGGACAAGTCGGTGGCGGGCCAACCTAGTCCCGGGGTCGTGGGGATGACCCTATAGTCGTCGGACATGACGGCGGCGGGCCAATCTAGTCCCGGGGTCGTGGGGATGACCCTATAGTCGTCGGACATGACGGTGGCGGGCCAGTCTAGTCCCGGGTCGTGGGGACGACCCTATAGTCGTCGGACATGTCGGCGGCTGGCTAACTTTGGCCCGTGGTCGTGGGGATGACCCAATAGTCGTTGGACATGTCGGCGGCTGGCCAACTTTGGGCCGTGGTCGTGGAGACGATCCTATAGTCGTCGGACTTGACGGTGGCGGGCCAATCTAGTCCCGGGGTTGTGGGGACGACCCTATAGTCGTCGGATATGTCGGCGGCTAGCCAAATTTGCCCGGGGTCGTGGGGACGACCCTATAGTCGTCGGACTTGACGGTGGCGGGCCAATCTAGTCCCGGGGTCGTGGGGACGACCCAATAGTCGTTGGACATATCGGCGGCTGGCCAACTTTGGCCCGGTGTCGTCGGGACGACTCTATAGTCGTCGGACATGTCGGCGGCTGGCCAACCTAGACCCGGGTTCGTGGGGACGACCCTATTGTCGTCGGACATGACGGTGGCGGGCCAATCTATTCCCGGGGTCGTACGGACGACCCTATAGTCGTCGGACATGTTGGCGATTGGCCAACTTTGGCCCGGGGTCGTGGGGACGACCCTATAGTCGTCGGACATTTCGGCGGCGTACCAACTTTGGCCCGGGGTCGTGGGGACGACCCTATAGTCGTCGGACATTTCGGCGGCATGCCAACTTTGGCTCGGGGTCGTGGGGACGACCCTATAGTCGTTGGACATGACGGTGGCGGGCCAATCTAGTCCCGGGGTCGTAGGGACGACCCTATAGTCGTCGGACATGTCGGCGATTGGCCAACATTGGCCCGGGGTCGTGGGGACGACCCTATAGTCGTCAGACATGTCGGCGGCTGGCCAAACTAGTCCCGAGGTCGTGGGGACGACCCTATAGTCGTCGGACTTCACGGTGGCGGGCCAATCTAGTCCCGGGGTCGTGGGGACGACCCTACAGTCGTCGGACATTTCGGCGGCTTGCCAACTTTGGCCCGGGGTCGTGGGGACGACCCTATAGTCGTCGGACATGACGGTGGCGGACCAATCTAGTCCCGGGGTCGTGGGGACGACCCTACAGTCGTCGGACATTTCGGCGCCTTGCCAACTTTGGCCCGGGGTCGTGGGGACGACCCTATAGTCGTCGGACATGACGGTGGCGGACCAATCTAGTCCCGGGGTCGTGGGGACGACCCTATAATCGTCGGGCATGTCGGCGGCTGGCCAACTTTGGCCCGTGGTCGTGGGGACGATCCAATAGTCGTCGGACATGTCGGCGGCTGGCTAACTTTGGCCCGGTGTCGTGGGGACGACCCTATAGTCGTCGGACATTTTGGCGATTGGCCAACATTGGCCCGGGGTCGTGGGGACTACTCTATAGTCGTCGGACATGTTGGCGGCTTGTCAGCCTAGTCCCGGGGTCGTGGGTACGACCCTATAGTCGTCGGACAAGTCGGCGGCGGGCCAACCTTGTCCCGGGTTCGTGGGGACGACCCTATAGTCGTCGGACATGACGGTGGCGGGCCAATCTAGTCCCGGGGTCGTGGGGACGACCCTATAGTCGTCGGACAAGACGGCGGCTGGACATCCTTGGCTCGCGGTCGTGGGGACGACCCTATAGTCGTCGGACATTTCGGCGGCTTGTCAACCTAGTCCCGGGGTCGTGGGGACGACCCTATTGTCGTCGGACATGTCGGCGGCTGGCCAAACTAGTCCCGAGGTCGTGGGGACGACCCTATAGTCGTCGGACTTCACGGTGGCGGGCCAATCTAGTCCCGGGGTCGTGGGGACGACCCTACAGTCGTCGGACATTTCGGCGGCTTGCCAACTTTGGCCCGGGGTCGTGGGGACGACCCTATAGTCGTCGGACTTCACGGTGGCGGGCCAATCTAGTCCCGGGGTCGTGGGGACGACCCTACAGTCGTCGGACATTTCGGCGGCTTGCCAACTTTGGCCCGGGGTCGTGGGGACGACCCTATAGTCGTCGGATATGACGGTGGCGGACCAATCTAGTCCCGGGGTCGTGGGGACGACCCTATAGTCGTCGGACATGTCGGCGGCTGGCCAAACTAGTCCCGAGGTCGTGGGGACGAGCCTATAGTCGTCGGACTTCACGGTGGCGGGCCAATCTAGTCCCGGGGTCGTGGGGACGACCCTACAGTCGTCGGACATTTCGGCGGCTTGCCAACTTTGGCCCGGGGTCGTGGGGACGACCCTATAGTCGTCGGATATGACGGTGGCGGACCAATCTAGTCCCGGGGTCGTGGGGACGACCCTATAGTCGTCGGACATGTCGGCGGCTGGCCAACCTGGACTCGGGGTCGTGGGGACGACCCTATAGTCGTCGGACAAGACGGTGGCTGGACATCTTTGGCCCGGGGTCGTGGGGACGACCCTATATTCGTCGGACATGACGGTGGCGGACCAATCTAGTCCCGGGGTCGTGGGGACGACCCTATAGTCGTCGGACATGTCGGCGGCTGGCCAACTTTGGCCCGTGGTCGTGGGGACGATCCAATAGTCGACGGACATGTCGGCGGCTGGCCAACTTTGGCCCGTGGTTGTGGGAACGACACTATAGTCGTTGGACATGACGGCGGCGGGCCAATCTAGTCCCGGGGTCGTGGGGACGACCCTACAGTCTTCGGACATTTCGGCGGCTTGCCAACTTTGGCCCGGGGTCGTGGGGACGACCCTATAATCGTCGGACATTTCGGCGGCATGCCAACTTTGGCCCGTGGTCGTGGGGACGACCCTATAGTCGTTGGACATGACGGTGGCGGGCCAATCTAGTCCCGGGGTCGTGGGGACGACCCTATAGTCGTCGGACATGTCGGCGGCTGGCCAACTTTGGCCCGGTGTCGTGGGGACGACTCTATAGTCGTCGGAAATGTCGGCGGCTGGCCAACCTGGACCCGGGGTCGTGGGGACGACCCTATTGTCGTCGGACATGACGGTGGCGGGCCAATCTAGTCTCGGGGTCGTGGGGACGACCCTATAGTCGTCGGATATGTCGGCGGCTTGCCAAATTTGCCCGGGGTCGTGGGGACGACCCTATAGTCGTCGGACTTGACGGTGGCGGGCCAATCTAGTCCCGGGGTCGTGGGGACGACCCAATAGTCGTTGGACATTACGGCGGCTGGGCAACTTTGGCCCATGGTCGTGGGGACGACCCTATAGTCGTTGGACATGACGGTGGCGGGCCAATCTAGTCCCGGGGTCGTGGGGACGACCCTATAGTCGTTGGACATGACGGTGGCCGGCCAATCTAGTGCCGGGGTCGTAGGGACGACCCTATAGTCGTCGGACATGTTGGCGATTGGCCAACATTGGCCCGGGGTCGTCGGGACGACCCTATAGTCGTCAGACAAGTCGGCGGCGGGCCAACCTTGTCCCGGGGTCGTGGGGACGACACTATAATCGTCGGACATGACGGTGGCGGGCCAATCTAGTCGCGGGGTCGTGGGGACGACCCTATAGTCGTCGGACAAGACGGCGGCTGGATATTCTTGGCTCGCGGTCGTGGGGACGACCCTATAGTCGTCGGACATTTCGGCGGCTTGCCAACTTTGGCCCGGGGTCGTGGGGACGACCCTATAGTCGTCGGACTTGACGGTGGCGGGCCAATCTAGTCCCGGGGTCGTGGGGACGACCCTATAGTCGTCGGACAAGACGGCGGCTGGACATCCTTGGCTCGCGGTCGTGGGGACGACCCTATAGTCGTCGGACATTTCGGCGGCTTGTCAACCTAGTCCCGGGGTCGTGGGGACGACCCTATAGTCGTTGGACATGACGGTGGCGGGCCAATCTAGTCCCGGGGTCGTGGGTACGACCCTATAGTCGTCGGACTAGACGGCGGCTGGACATCCTTGGCTCGCGGTCGTGGGGACGACCCTATAGTCGTCGGACATTTCGGCGGCTTGCCAACTTTGGCCCGGGGTCGTGGGGACGACCCTATAGTCGTCGGACATGTCGGCGGCTGGCTAACTTTGGCCCGTGGTCGTGGGGACGACCCAATAGTCGTTGGACATATCGGCAGCTGGCCAACTTTGGGCCGTGGTCGTGGAGACGATCCTATAGTCGTCGGACTGGACGGTGGCGGGCCAATCTAGTCCCGGGGTCGTGGGGACGACCCTATAGTCGTCGGACATGACGGTGGCGGACCAATCTAGTCCTGGGGTCGTGGGGACGACCCAATAGTCGTCGGACATGTCGGCGGCTTGCCAAATTTGCCCGGGGTCGTGGGGACGACCCTATAGTCGTCGGACTTGACGGTGGCGGGCCAATCTAGTCCCGGGGTCGTGGGGACGACCCAATAGTCGTTGGACATTACGGCGGCTGGCCAACTTTGGCCCATGGTCGTGGGGACGACCCTATAGTCGTTGGACATGACGGTGGCGGGCCAATCTAGTCCCGGGGTCGTAGGGACGACCCTATAGTCGTCGGACATGTCGGCGGCTTGTCAGCCTAGTCCCGGGGTCGTGGGGACGACCGTATAGTCGTCGGACATGACGGTGGCGGGCCAATCTAGTCCCGGGGTCGTGGGGACGACCCTATAGTCGTCGGACAAGACGGCGGCTGGACATCTTTGGCCCGCGGTCGTGGGGACGACCCTATAGTCGTCGGACATTTCGGCGGCTAGCCAACTTTGGCCCGGGGTCGTGGGGACGACCCTATGGTCGTCGGACATGTCGGCGGCTGGCTAACTTTGGCCCGCGGTCGTGGGGACGACCCAATAGTCGTCGGACAAGACGGCGGCTGGACATCTTTGGCCCGCGGTCGTGGGGACTACCCTATAGTCGTCGGACATTTCGGCGGCTTGCCAACTTTGGCCCGGGGTCGTGGGGACGACCCTATAGTCGTCGGACATGTCGGCGGCTGGCTAACTTTGGCCCGTGGTCGTGGGGACGACCCAATAGTCGTTGGACATGTCGGCGGCTGGCCAACTTTGGGCCGTGGTCGTGGAGACGATCCTATAGTCGTCGGACTGGACGGTGGCGGGCCAATCTAGTCCCGGGGTCGTGGGGACGACCCTATAGTCGTCGGACATGTCGGCGGCTTGTCAGCCTAGTCCCGGGGTCGTGGGGACGACCGTATAGTCGTCGGACATGACGGTGGCGGGCCAGTCTAGTCCCGGGACATGGGGACGACCCTATAGTCGTCGGACAAGTCGGCGGCTGGCCAACTTTGGCCCGTGGTCGTGGGGACGACCCTATAGTCGTCGGAAATGACGGTGGCGGGCCAATCTAGTCCCGGGGTCGTGGGGACGACCCTACAGTCGTCGGACAAGTCGGCGGCGAGCCAATCTAGTCCCGCGGTCGTGGGGACGACCCTATAGTCGTCGGACAAGTCAGCGGCTGGCCTACATTGGTCCGTGGTCGTGGGGACGACCATATAGTCGTCGGACATGACGGTGGCGGGCCGCTCTAGTCCCGGGTCGTGGGGACGACCCTATAGTCGTCGGACATGTCGGCGGCTGGCCAACTTTGGCCCGGGGTCGTGGGGACGACCCTATAGTCGTCGGATATGTCGGCGGCTGGCCAACTTTGGCCCGTGGTCGTGGGGACGATCCTATAGTCGTCGGACTGGACGGTGGCGGGCCAATCTAGTCCCGGGGTCGTGGGGACGACCCTATAGTCGTCGGACATGACGGTGGCGGACCAATCTAGTCCTGGGGTCGTGGGGACGACCCAATAGTCGTCGGACATGTCGGCGGCTTGCCAAATTTGCCCGGGGTCGTGGGGACGACCCTATAGTCGTCGGACTTGACGGTGGCGGGCCAATCTAGACCCGGGGTCGTGGGGACGACCCAATAGTCGTTGGACATTACGGCGGCTGGCCAACTTTGGCCCATGGTCGTGGGGACGACCCTATAGTCGTTGGACATGACGGTGGCGGGCCAATCTAGTCCCGGGGTCGTAGGGACGACCCTATAGTCGTCGGACATGTCGGCGGCTTGTCAGCCTAGTCCCGGGGTCGTGGGGACGACCGTATAGTCGTCGGACATGACGGTGGCGGGCCAATCTAGTCCCGGGGTCGTGGGGACGACCCTATAGTCGTCGGACAAGACGGCGGCTGGACATCTTTGGCCCGCGGTCGTGGGGACGACCCTATAGTCGTCGGACATTTCGGCGGCTAGCCAACTTTGGCCCGGGGTCGTGGGGACGACCCTATGGTCGTCGGACATGTCGGCGGCTGGCTAACTTTGGCCCGCGGTCGTGGGGACGACCCAATAGTCGTCGGACAAGACGGCGGCTGGACATCTTTGGCCCGCGGTCGTGGGGACTACCCTATAGTCGTCGGACATTTCGGCGGCTTGCCAACTTTGGCCCGGGGTCGTGGGGACGACCCTATAGTCGTCGGACATGTCGGCGGCTGGCTAACTTTGGCCCGTGGTCGTGGGGACGACCCAATAGTCGTCGGACATTTCGGCGCCTTGCCAACTTTGGCCCGGGGTCGTGGGGACGACCCTATAGTCGTCGGACATGACGGTGGCGGACCAATCTAGTCCCGGGGTCGTGGGGACGACCCTATAGTCGTCGGACATGTCGGCGGCTGGCTAACTTTGGCCCGTGGTCGTGGGGACGACCCAATAGTCGTTGGACATGTCGGCGGCTGGCCAACTTTGGGCCGTGGTCGTGGAGACGATCCTATAGTCGTCGGACTGGACGGTGGCGGGCCAATCTAGTCCCGGGGTCGTGGGGACGACCCTATAGTCGTCGGACATGTCGGCGGCTTGTCAGCCTAGTCCCGGGGTCGTGGGGACGACCGTATAGTCGTCGGACATGACGGTGGCGGGCCAGTCTAGTCCCGGGACATGGGGACGACCCTATAGTCGTCGGACAAGTCGGCGGCTGGCCAACTTTGGCCCGTGGTCGTGGGGACGACCCTATAGTCGTCGGAAATGACGGTGGCGGGCCAATCTCGTCCCGGGGTCGTGGGGACGACCCTACAGTCGTCGGACAAGTCGGCGGCGAGCCAATCTAGTCCCGCGGTCGTGGGGACGACCCTATAGTCGTCGGACAAGTCAGCGGCTGGCCTACATTGGTCCGTGGTCGTGGGGACGACCATATAGTCGTCGGACATGACGGTGGCGGGCCGCTCTAGTCCCGGGTCGTGGGGACGACCCTATAGTCGTCGGACATGTCGGCGGCTGGCCAACTTTGGCCCGGGGTCGTGGGGACGACCCTATAGTCGTCGGATATGTCGGCGGCTGGCCAACTTTGGCCCGTGGTCGTGGCGACGATCCTATAGTCGTCGGACTGGACGGTGGCGGGCCAATCTAGTCCCGGGGTCGTGGGGACGACCCTATAGTCGTCGGACATGACGGTGGCGGACCAATCTAGTCCTGGGGTCGTGGGGACGACCCAATAGTCGTCGGACATGTCGGCGGCTTGCCAAATTTGCCCGGGGTCGTGGGGACGACCCTATAGTCGTCGGACTTGACGGTGGCGGGCCAATCTAGTCCCGGGGTCGTGGGGACGACCCAATAGTCGTTGGACATTACGGCGGCTGGCCAACTTTGGCCCATGGTCGTGGGGACGACCCTATAGTCGTTGGACATGACGGTGGCGGGCCAATCTAGTCCCGGGGTCGTAGGGACGACCCTATAGTCGTCGGACATGTCGGCGGCTTGTCAGCCTAGTCCCGGGGTCGTGGGGACGACCGTATAGTCGTCGGACATGACGGTGGCGGGCCAATCTAGTCCCGGGGTCGTGGGGACGACCCTATAGTCGTCGGACAAGACGGCGGCTGGACATCTTTGGCCCGCGGTCGTGGGGACGACCCTATAGTCGTCGGACATTTCGGCGGCTAGCCAACTTTGGCCCGGGGTCGTGGGGACGACCCTATGGTCGTCGGACATGTCGGCGGCTGGCTAACTTTGGCCCGCGGTCGTGGGGACGACCCAATAGTCGTCGGACAAGACGGCGGCTGGACATCTTTGGCCCGCGGTCGTGGGGACTACCCTATAGTCGTCGGACATTTCGGCGGCTTGCCAACTTTGGCCCGGGGTCGTGGGGTCGACCCTATAGTCGTCGGACATGTCGGCGGCTGGCTAACTTTGGCCCGTGGTCGTGGGGACGACCCAATAGTCGTTGGACATGTCGGCGGCTGGCCAACTTTGGGCCGTGGTCGTGGAGACGATCCTATAGTCGTCGGACTTGACGGTGGCGGGCCAATCTAGACGCGGGGTCGTGGGGACGACCCTATAGTCGTCGGACATGACGGTGGCGGGCCAGTCTAGTCCCGGGACATGGGGACGACCCTATAGTCGTCGGACAAGTCGGCGGCTGGCCAACTTTGGCCCGTGGTCGTGGGGACGACCCTATAGTCGTCGGAAATGACGGTGGCGGGCCAATCTAGTCCCGGGGTCGTGGGGACCACCCTACAGTCGTCGGACAAGTCGGCGGCGAGCCAATCTAGTCCCGCGGTCGTGGGGACGACCCTATAGTCGTCGGACAAGTCAGCGGCTGGCCTACATTGGTCCGTGGTCGTGGGGACGACCATATAGTCGTCGGACATGACGGTGGCGGGCCGCTCTAGTCCCGGGTCGTGGGGACGACCCTATAGTCGTCGGACATGTCGGCGGCTGGCCAACCTAGTCCCGGGGTCGTGGGGACGACCCTATAATCGTCGGACAAGCCGGCGGCTGGCCAACTTTGGCCCGTGGTCGTGGGAACGACCCTATAGTCGTCGGACAAGTCGGCGGCTGTCCAACTTTGGCCCGGGGTCGTGGGGACGACCCTATAGTCGTCGGACTTGACGGTGGCGGGCCAATCTAGTCCCGGGGTCGTGGGGACGACCCTATAGTCGTCAGACATGTCGGTGGCGAGCCAACCTAGTCCCGGGGTCGTGGGGACGACCCTATAGTCGTCGGACAAGTCGGCGGCGGGCCAACCTAGTCCCGGGGTCGTGGGGATGACCCTATAGTCGTCGGACATGACGGTGGCGGGCCAGTCTAGTCCCGGGTCGTGGGGACGACCCTATAGTCGTCGGACATGTCGGCGGCTGGCCAACTTTGGCCCGCGGTCGTGGGGACGACCCTATAGTCGTCAGACATGACGGTGGCGAGCCAACCTAGTCCCGGGGTCGTGGGGACGACCCTATAGTCGTCGGACATGTCGGCGATTGGCCAACCTAGTCCCGGGGTCGTGGGGATGACCCTATAGTCGTCGGACATGACGGTGGCGGGCCAGTCTAGTCCCGGGTCGTGGGGACGACCCTATAGTCGTCGGACAAGTCGGTGGCGGGCCAACCTAGTCCCGGGGTCGTGGGGATGACCCTATAGTCGTCGGACATGACGGCGGCGGGCCAATCTAGTCCCGGGGTCGTGGGGATGACCCTATAGTCGTCGGACATGACGGTGGCGGGCCAGTCTAGTCCCGGGTCGTGGGGACGACCCTATAGTCGTCGGACATGTCGGCGGCTGGCTAACTTTGGCCCGTGGTCGTGGGGATGACCCAATAGTCGTTGGACATGTCGGCGGCTGGCCAACTTTGGGCCGTGGTCGTGGAGACGATCCTATAGTCGTCGGACTTGACGGTGGCGGGCCAATCTAGTCCCGGGGTTGTGGGGACGACCCTATAGTCGTCGGATATGTCGGCGGCTAGCCAAATTTGCCCGGGGTCGTGGGGACGACCCTATAGTCGTCGGACTTGACGGTGGCGGGCCAATCTAGTCCCGGGGTCGTGGGGACGACCCTATAGTCGTCGGACAAGTCGGCGGCGGGCCAACCTTGTCCCGGGTTCGTGGGGACGACCCTATAGTCGTCGGACATGACGGTGGCGGGCCAATCTAGTCCCGGGGTCGTGGGGACGACCCTATAGTCGTCGGACAAGACGGCGGCTGGACATCCTTGGCTCGCGGTCGTGGGGACGACCCTATAGTCGTCGGACATTTCGGCGGCTTGTCAACCTAGTCCCGGGGTCGTGGGGACGACCCTATAGTCGTCGGACATGTCGGCGGCTGGCCAAACTAGTCCCGAGGTCGTGGGGACGACCCTATAGTCGTCGGACTTCACGGTGGCGGGCCAATCTAGTCCCGGGGTCGTGGGGACGACCCTACAGTCGTCGGACATTTCGGCGGCTTGCCAACTTTGGCCCGGGGTCGTGGGGACGACCCTATAGTCGTCGGACTTCACGGTGGCGGGCCAATCTAGTCCCGGGGTCGTGGGGACGACCCTACAGTCGTCGGACATTTCGGCGGCTTGTCAACCTAGTCCCGGGGTCGTGGAGACGATCCTATAGTCGTCGGACTTGAAGGTGGCGGGCCAATCTAGTCCCGGGGTTGTGGGGACGACCCTATAGTCGTCGGATATGTCGGCGGCTTGCCAAATTTGCTCGGGGTCGTGGGGACGACCCTATAGTCGTCGGACTTGACGGTGGCGGGCCAATCTAGTCCCGGGGTCGTGGGGACGACCCAATAGTCGTTGGACATTACGGCGGCTGGCCAACTTTGGCCCATGGTCGTGGGGACGACCCTATAGTCGTTGGACATGACGGTGGCGGGCCAATCTAGTCCCGGGGTCGTAGGGAAGACCCTATAGTCGTCGGACATGTCGGCGATTGGCCAACATTGGCCCGGGGTCGTGGGGACGACCCTATAGTCGACGGACATGTCGGCGGCTGGCCAACTTTGGCCCGTGGTCGTGGAGACGAACCTATAGTCGTCGGACTTGACGGTGGCGGGCCAATCTAGTCCCGGGGTTGTGGGGACGACCCTATAGTCGTCGGACATTTCGGCGGCTTGCCAACTTTGGCCCGGGGTCGTGGGGACGACCCTATAGTCGTCGGACATGACGGCGGCTGGCCGACCTAGTCCCGAGGTCGTGGGGACGACCGTATAGTCGTCGGATATGTTGGCGGCTTGTCAACCTAGTCCCGGGGTCGCGGGGACGCCCCTATAGTCGTTGGACATGACGGTGGCCGGCCAATCTAGTGCCGGGGTCGTAGGGACGACCCTATAGTCGTCGGACATGTTGGCGGCTTGTCAGCCTAGTCCCGGGGTCGTGGGTACGACCCTATAGTCGTCGGA
The DNA here is from genome assembly GCA_963932275.1 of Andrena praecox. Classification (NCBI taxonomy): domain Eukaryota; kingdom Metazoa; phylum Arthropoda; class Insecta; order Hymenoptera; family Andrenidae; genus Andrena; species Andrena praecox. Next base: position 15,718 of record CAWVQO010000384.1, on the reverse strand, counting down.
CAAGTCGGCGGAGGGCCAACCTTGTCCCGGGGTCGTGGGGACGACACTATAGTCGTCGGACATGACGGTGGCGGGCCAATCTAGTCCCGGGGTCGTGGGGACGACCCTACAGTCGTCGGACATTTCGGCGGCTTGCCAACTTTGGCCCGGGGTCATGGGGACTACCCTATAGTCGTCGGACATGACGGTGGCATGCCAACTTTGGCCCGTGGTCGTGGGGACGATCCAATAGTCGTCGGACATGTCGACGGCTGGCCAACTTTGGCCCGTGGTCGTGGGGACGACCCTATAGTCGTTGGACATGTCAGCGGCTGGCCAACTTTGGCCCGTGGTCGTGGGGACGACCCTATAGTCGTTGGACATGTCAGCGGCTGGCCAACTTTGGCCCGGTGTCGTGGGGACGACTCTATAGTCGTCGGATATGTCGGCGGCTGGCCAACCTAGACCCGGGGTCGTGGGGACGACCCTATTGTCTTCGGACATGACGGTGGCGGGCCAATCTATTCCCGGGGTCGTACGGACGACCCTATAGTCGTCGGACATTTTGGCGATTGGCCAACATTGGCCCGGGGTCGTGGGGACGACTCTATAGTCGTCGGACATGTTGGCGGCTTGTCAGCCTAGTCCCGGGGTCGTGGGGACGACCCTATAGTCGTCGGACATTTCGGCGGCATGCCAACTTTGGCCCGGGGTCGTGGGGACGACCCTATAGTCGACGGACATGTCGGCGGCTGGCCAACTTTGGCCCGTGGTCGTGGAGACGATCCTATACTCGTCGGACTTGACGGTGGCGGGCCAATCTAGTCCGGGGTTGTGGGGACGACCCTATAGTCGTCGGACATTTCGGCGGCTTGCCAACTTTGGCCCGGGGTCGTGGGGACGACCCTATAGTCGTCGGACATGTCGGCGGCTGGCCGACCTAGTCCCGAGGTCGTGGGGACGACCGTATAGTCGTCGGATATGTTGGCGGCTTGTCAACCTAGTCCCGGGGTCGTGGGGACGACCCTATAGTCGTTGGACATGACGGTGGCGGCCAATCAAGTGCCGGGGTCGTAGGGACGACCCTATAGTCGTCGGACATGTTGGTGATTGGCCAACATTGGCCCGGGGTCGTCGGGACGACCCTATAGTCGTCGGACATGTTGGCGGTTTGTCAGCCTAGTCCCGGGGTCGTGGGTACGACCCTATAGTCGTCGGACAAGTCGGCGGCGGGCCAACCTTGTCCCGGGGTCGTGGGGACGACCCTATAGTCGTCGGACATGACGGTGGCGGGCCAATCTAGTCCCGGGGTCGTGGGGACGACCCTATAGTCGTCGGACAAGACGGCGGCTGGATATTCTTGGCTCGCGGTCGTGGGGACGACCCTATAGTCGTCGGACATTTCGGCGGCTTGCCAACTTTGGCCCGGGGTCGTGGGGACGACCCTATAGTCGTCGGACATTTCGGCGGCATGCCAACTTTGGCCCGGGGTCGTGGGGACGACCCTATAGTCGTTGGACATGACGGTGGCGGGCCAATCTAGTCCCGGGGTCGTAGGGACGACCCTATAGTCGTCGGACATGTCGGCGATTGGCCAACATTGGCCCGGGGTCGTGGGGACGACCCTATAGTCGTCGGACATGTCGGCGGCTGGCCAACCTAGTCACGAGGTCGTGGGGACGACCCTATAATCGTCGGGCATGTCGGCGGCTGGCCAACTTTGGCCCGTGGTCGTGGGGACGATCCAATAGTCGTCGGACATGTCGGCGGCTGGCTAACTTTGGCCCGGTGTCGTGGGGACGACCCTATAGTCGTCGGACATGTTGGCGATTGGCCAACATTGGCCCGGGGTCGTGGGGACTACTCTATAGTCGTCGGACATGTTGGCGGCTTGTCAGCCTAGTCCCGGGGTCGTGGGTACGACCCTATAGTCGTCGGACAAGTCGGCGGCGGGCCAACCTTGTCCCGGGTTCGTGGGGACGACCCTATAGTCGTCGGTCATGACGGTGGCGGGCCAATCTAGTCCCGGGGTCGTGGGGACGACCCTATAGTCGTCGGACAAGACGGCGGCTGGACATCCTTGGCTCGCGGTCGTGGGGACGACCCTATAGTCGTCGGACATTTCGGCGGCTTGTCAACCTAGTCCCGGGGTCGTGGGGACGACCCTATAGTCGTCGGACATGTCGGCGGCTGGCCAAACTAGTCCCGAGGTCGTGGGGACGACCCTATAGTCGTCGGACTTCACGGTGGCGGGCCAATCTAGTCCCGGGGTCGTGGGGACGACCCTACAGTCGTCGGACATTTCGGCGGCTTGCCAACTTTGGCCCGGGGTCGTGGGGACGACCCTATAGTCGTCGGACATGACGGTGGCGGACCAATCTAGTCCCGGGGTCGTGGGGACGACCCTATAGTCGCCGGACATGTCGGCGGCTGGCCAACTTTGGCCCGTGGTCGTGGGGACGATCCAATAGTCACCGGACATGTCGGCGGCTGGCCAACTTTGGCCCGTGGTCGTGGGGACGATCCAATATTCACCGGACATGTCGGCGGCTGGCCAACTTTGGCCCGTGGTCGTGGGGACGACCCTATAGTCGTTGGACATGTCAGCGGCTGGCCAACTTTGGCCCGGTGTCGTGGGGACGACTCTATAGTCGTCGGACATGTCGGCGGCTGGCCAACCTAGACCCGGGGTCGTGGGGACGACCCTATAGTCGTCGGACATTCCGGCGGCTTGTCAACCTAGTCCCGGGGACGTGGGGACGACCCTATAGTCGTTGGACATGACGGTGGCGGGCCAATCTAGTCCCGGGGTCGTGGGAACGACCCTATAGTCGTCGGACAAGACGGCGGCTGGACATCTTTGGCCCGCGGTCGTGGGGACGACCCTATAGTCGTCGGACATTTCGGCGGCTTGCCAACTTTGGCCCGGGGTCGTGGGGACGACCCTATAGTCGTCGGACATGTCGGCGGATGGCTAACTTTGGCCCGCGGTCGTGGGGACGACCCAATAGTCGTTGGACATGTCGGCGGCTGGCCAACTTTGGGCCGTGGTCATGGAGACGATCCTATAGTCGTCGGACTTGACGGTGGCGGGCCAATCTAGTCCCGGGTATGTGGGGACGACCCTATAGTCGTCGGATATGTCGGCGGCTTGCCAAATTTGCCCGGGGTCGTGGGGACGACCCTATAGTCGTCGGACTTGACGGTGGAGGGCCAATCTAGTCCCGGGGTCGTGGGGACGACCCAATAGTCGTTGGACATTACGGCGGCTGGCCAACTTTGGCCCATGGTCGTGGGGACGACCCTATAGTCGTTGGACATGACGGTGGCGGGCCAATCTAGTCCCGGGGTCGTAGGGACGACCCTATAGTCGTCGGACATGTCGGCGATTGGCCAACATTGGCCCGGGGTCGTGGGGACGACCCTATAGTCGACGAACATGTCGGCGGCAGGCCAACTTTGGCCCGGGGTCGTGGGGACGACCCTATAGTCGTTGGACATGACGGTGGCGGGACAATCTAGTCCCGGGGTCGTGGGTACGAGCCTATAGTCGTCGGACAAGTCGGCGGCGGGCCAACCTTGTCCCGGGGTCGTGGGGACGACCCTATAGTCGTCGCACATGACGGTGGCGGGCCAATCTAGTCCCGGGGTCGTGGGGACGACCCTATAGTCGTTGGACATGACGGTGCCGGGCCAATCTAGTCCCGGGGTCGTAGGGACGACCCTATAGTCGTCGGACAAGACGGCGGCTGGATATCCTTGGCTCGCGGTCGTGGGGACGACCCTACAGTCGTCGGACATTTCGGCGGCTTGCCAACTTTGGCCCGGGGTCGTGGGGACGACCCTATAGTCGTCGGATATGACGGTGGCGGACCAATCTAGTCCCGGGGTCGTGGGGACGACCCTATAGTCGTCGGACATGTCGGCGGCTGGCCAACTTTGGCCCGTGGTCGTGGGGACGATCCAATAGTCGTCGGACATGTCGGCGGCTGGCCAACTTTGGCCCGTGGTCGTGGGGACGACCCTATAGTCGTTGGACATGTCAGCGGCTGGCCAACTTTGGCCCGGTGTCGTGGGGACGACTCTATAGTCGTCGGACATGTCGGCGGCTGGCCAACCTAGACCCGGGGTCGTGGGGACGACCCTATTGTCGTCGCACATGACGGTGGCGGGCCAATCTATTCCCGGGGTCGTACGGACGACCCTATAGTCGTCGGACATGTTGGCGATTGGCCAACTTTGGCCCGGGGTCGTGGGGACGACCCTATAGTCGTCGGACATTTGGGCGGCGTGCCAACTTTGGCCCGGGGTCGTGGGGACGACCCTATAGTCGTCGGACATTTCGGCGGCATGCCAACTTTGGCTCGGGGTCGTGGGGACGACCCTATAGTCGTTGGACATGACGGTGGCGGGCCAATCTAGTCCCGGGGTCGTAGGGACGACCCTATAGTCGTCGGACATGTCGGCGATTAGCCAACATTGGCCCGGGGTCGTGGGGACGACCCTATAGTCGTCGGACATGTCGGCGGCTGGCCAAACTAGTCCCGAGGTCGTGGGGACGACCCTATAATCGTCGGACTTCACGGTGGCGGGCCAATCTAGTCCCGGGGTCGTGGGGACGACCCTACAGTCGTCGGACATTTGGGCGGCGTGCCAACTTTGGCCCGGGGTCGTGGGGACGACCCTATAGTCGTCGGACATTTCGGCGGCATGCCAACTTTGGCTCGGGGTCGTGGGGACGACTCTATAGTCGTCGGACATGTCGGCGGCTGGCCAACCTAGACCCGGGGTCGTGGGGACGACCCTATTGTCGTCGCACATGACGGTGGCGGGCCAATCTATTCCCGGGGTCGTACGGACGACCCTATAGTCGTCGGACATGTTGGCGATTGGCCAACTTTGGCCCGGGGTCGTGGGGACGACCCTATAGTCGTCGGACATTTGGGCGGCGTGCCAACTTTGGCCCGGGGTCGTGGGGACGACCCTATAGTCGTCGGACATTTCGGCGGCATGCCAACTTTGGCTCGGGGTCGTGGGGACGACCCTATAGTCGTTGGACATGACGGTGGCGGGCCAATCTAGTCCCGGGGTCGTAGGGACGACCCTATAGTCGTCGGACATGTCGGCGATTGGCCAACATTGGCCCGGGGTCGTGGGGATGACCCTATAGTCGTCGGACATGTCGGCGGCTGGCCAACTTTGGCCCGTGGTCGTGGGGACGATCCAATAGTCGTCGGACATGACGGTGGCGGGCCAACCTAGTCCCGGGGTCGTGGGGACGACCCTATAGTCGTCGGACATGTCGGCGGCTGGCCAACATTGGCCCGTGGTTGTGGGGACGACCCTATAGTCGTTGGACATGTCGGCGGCTGGCCAACATTGGCCCGTGGTTGTGGGGACGACCCTATAGTCGTTGGACATGACGGTGGCGGGCCAATCTAGTCCCGGGGTCGTGGGGACGACCCTATAGTCGTTGGACATGACGGTGGCCGGCCAATCTAGTGCCGGGGTCGTAGGGACGACTCTATAGTCGTCGGACATGTTGGCGATTGGCCAACATTGGCCCGGGGTCGTCGGGACGACCCTATAGTCGTCGGACATGTTGGCGGCTTGTCAGCCTAGTCCCGGGGTCGTGGGGACGACCGCATAGTCGTCGGATATGTTGGCGGCTTGTCAACCTAGTCCCGGGGTCGTGGGGACGACCCTATAGTCGTTGAACATGACGGTGGCGGGCCAATCTAGTCCCGGGGTCGTAGGGACGACCCTATAGTCGTCGGACAAGTCGGCGGCGGGCCAACCTTGTCCCGGGGTCGTGGGGACGACCGTATAGTCGTTGGACATGACGGTGGCGGGCCAATCTAGTCCCGGGGTCGTAGGGACGACCCTATAGTCGTCGGACATGTCGGCGATTGGCTAACATTGGCCCGGGATCGTGGGGACGACCCTATAGTCGACGGACATGTCGGCGGCTGGCCAACTTTGGCCCGTGGTCGTGGAGACGATCCTATTGTCGTCGGACTTGACGGTGGCGGGCCAATCTAGTCCCGGGGTTGTGGGGACGACCCTATAGTCGTCGGACATTTCGGCGGCTTGCCAACTTTGGCCCGGGGTCGTGGGGACGACCCTATAGTTGTCGGACATGACGGCGGCTGGCCGACCTAGTCCCGAGGTCGTGGGGACGACCGTATAGTCGTCGGATATGTTGGCGGCTTGTCAACCTAGTCCCGGGGTCGTGGGGACGACCCTATAGTCGTTGGACATGACGGTGGCCGGCCAATCTAGTGCCGGGGTCGTAGGGACGACTCTATAGTCGTCGGACATGTTGGCGATTGGCCAACATTGGCCCGGGGTCGTCGGGACGACCCTATAGTCGTCGGACATGTTGGCGGCTTGTCAGCCTAGTCCCGGGGTCGTGGGCACGACCGTATAGTCGTCGGATATGTTGGCGGCTTGTCAACCTAGTCCCGGGGTCGTGGGGACGACCCTATAGTCGTCGGACATGTCGGCGGCTGGCCAACCTAGACCCGGGGTCGTGGGGACGACCCTATTGTCGTCGGACATGACGGTGGCGGGCCAATCTATTCCCGGGGTCGTACGGACGACCCTATAGTCGTCGGACATGTTGGCGATTGGCCAACTTTGGCCCGGGGTCGTGGGGACGACCCTATAGTCGTCGGACATTTGGGCGGCGTGCCAACTTTGGCCCGGGGTCGTGGGGACGACCCTATAGTCGTCGGACATTTCGGCGGCATGCCAACTTTGGCTCGGGGTCGTGGGGACGACCCTATAGTCGTTGGACATGACGGTGGCGGGCCAATCTAGTCCCGGGGTCGTAGGGACGACCCTATAGTCGTCGGACATGTCGGCGATTGGCCAACATTGGCCCGGGGTCGTGGGGACGACCCTATAGTCGTCGGACATGTCGGCGGCTGGCCAAACTAGTCCCGAGGTCGTGGGGACGACCCTATAGTCGTCGGACTTCACGGTGGCGGGCCAATCTAGTCCCGGGGTCGTGGGGACGACCCTACAGTCGTCGGACATTTCGGCGGCTTGCCAACTTTGGCCCGGGGTCGTGGGGACGACCCTATAGTCGTCGGACATGACGGTGGCGGACCAATCTAGTCCCGGGGTCGTGGGGACGACCCTATAGTCGTCGGACATGTCGGCGGCTGGCCAACTTTGGCCCGTGGTCGTGGGGACGATCCAATAGTCGTCGGACATGACGGTGGCGGGCCACTCTAGTCCCGGGTCGTGGGGACGACCCTATAGTCGTCGGACATGTCGGCGGCTGGCCAACTTTGGCCCGTGGTCGTGGGGACGATCCAATAGTCGTCGGACATGACGGTGGCGGGCCACTCTAGTCCCGGGTCGTGGGGACGACCCTATAGTCGTCGGACATTTCGGCGGCTTGCCAACTTTGGCCCGGGGTCGTGGGGACGACCCTATAGTTGTCGGACATGACGGCGGCTGGCCGACCTAGTCCCGAGGTCGTGGGGACGACCGTATAGTCGTCGGATATGTTGGCGGCTTGTCAACCTAGTCCCGGGGTCGTGGGGACGACCCTATAGTCGTTGGACATGACGGTGGCCGGCCAATCTAGTGCCGGGGTCGTAGGGACGACTCTATAGTCGTCGGACATGTTGGCGATTGGCCAACATTGGCCCGGGGTCGACGGGACGACCCTATAGTCGTCGGACATGTTGGCGGCTTGTCAGCCTAGTCCCGGGGTCGTGGGGACGACCGTATAGTCGTCGGATATGTTGGCGGCTTGTCAACCTAGTCCCGGGGTCGTGGGGACGACCCTATAGTCGTTGAACATGACGGTGGCGGGCCAATCTAGTCCCGGGGTCGTAGGGACGACCCTATAGTCGTCGGACAAGTCGGCGGCGGGCCAACCTTGTCCCGGGGTCGTGGGGACGACCGTATAGTCGTTGGACATGACGGTGGCGGGCCAATCTAGTCCCGGGGTCGTAGGGACGACCCTATAGTCGTCGGACATGTCGGCGATTGGCCAACATTGGCCCGGGGTCGTGGGGACGACCCTATAGTCGTTGGACATGACGGTGGCCGGTCAATCTAGTGCCGGGGTCGTAGGGACGACTCTATAGTCGTCGGACATGTTGGCGATTGGCCAACATTGGCCCGGGGTCGACGGGACGACCCTATAGTCGTCGGACATGTTGGCGGCTTGTCAGCCTAGTCCCGGGGTCGTGGGGACGACCGTATAGTCGTCGGATATGTTGGCGACTTGTCAACCTAGTCCCGGGGTCGTGGGGACGACCCTATAGTCGTTGAACATGACGGTGGCGGGCCAATCTAGTCCCGGGGTCGTAGGGACGACCCTATAGTCGTCGGACATATCGGCAGCTGGCCAACTTTGGGCCGTGGTCGTGGAGACGATCCTATAGTCGTCGGACTGGACGGTGGCGGGCCAATCTAGTCCCGGGGTCGTGGGGACGACCCTATAGTCGTCGGACATGACGGTGGCGGACCAATCTAGTCCCGGGGTCGTGGGGACGACCCAATTGTCGTCGGACATGTCGGCGGCTTGCCAAATTTGCCCGGGGTCGTGGGGACGACCCTATAGTCGTCGGACTTGACGGTGGCGGGCCAATCTAGTCCCGGGGTCGTGGGGACGACCCAATAGTCGTTGGACATTACGGCGGCTGGCCAACTTTGGCCCATGGTCGTGGGGACGACCCTATAGTCGTTGGACATGACGGTGGCGGGCCAATCTAGTCCCGGGGTCGTAGGGACGACCCTATAGTCGTCGGACATGTCGGCGATTGGCCAACATTGGCCCGGGGTCGTGGGGACGACCCTACAGTCGTCGGACATTTCGGCGGCTTGCCAACTTTGGCCCGGGGTCGTGGGGACGACCCTATAGTCGTCGGACATGACGGTGGCGGACCAATCTAGTCCCGGGGTCGTGGGGACGACCCTACAGTCGTCGGACATGTCGGCGGCTTGCCAAATTTGCCCGGGGTCGTGGGGACGACCCTATAGTCGTCGGACTTGACGGTGGCGGGCCAATCTAGTCCCGGGGTCGTGGGGACGACCCAATAGTCGTTGGACATTACGGCGGCTGGCCAACTTTGGCCCATGGTCGTGGGGACGACCCTATAGTCGTTGGACATGACGGTGGCGGGCCAACCTAGTCCCGGGGTCGTAGGGACGACCCTATAGTCGTCGGACATGTCGGCGATTGGCCAACATTGGCCCGGGGTCGTGGGGACGACCCTACAGTCGTCGGACATTTCGGCGGCTTGCCAACTTTGGCCCGGGGTCGTGGGGACGACCCTATAGTCGTCGGACATGACGGTGGCGGACCAATCTAGTCCCGGGGTCGTGGGGACGACCCTACAGTCGTCGGACATTTTGGCGCCTTGCCAACTTTGGCCCGGGGTCGTGGGGACGACCCTATAGTCGTCGGACATGACGGTGGCGGACCAATCTTGTCCCGGGGTCGTGGGGACGACCCTATAGTCGTCGGGCATGTCGGCGGCTGGCCAACTTTGGCCCGTGGTCGTGGGGACGATCCAATAGTCGTCGGACATGTCGGCGGCTGGCTAACTTTGGCCCGGTGTCGTGGGGACGACCCTATAGTCGTCGGACATGTTGGCGATTGGCCAACATTGGCCCGGGGTCGTGGGGACGACCCTATAGTCGTCGGACAAGACGGCGGCTGGACATCCTTGGCTCGCGGTCGTGGGGACGACCCTATAGTCGTCGGACATTCCGGCGGCTTGTCAACCTAGTCCCGGGGACGTGGGGACGACCCTATAGTCGTTGGACATGACGGTGGCGGGCCAATCTAGTCCCGGGGTCGTGGGAACGACCCTATAGTCGTCGGACAAGACGGCGGCTGGACATCTTTGGCCCGCGGTCGTGGGGACGACCCTATAGTCGTCGGACATTTCGGCGGCTTGCCAACTTTGGCCCGGCGTCGTGGGGACGACCCTATAGTCGTCGGACATGTCGGCGGCTGGCTAACTTTGGCCCGCGGTCGTGGGGACGACCCAATAGTCGTTGGACATGTCGGCGGCTGGCCAACTTTGGGCCGTGGTCGTGGAGACGATCCTATAGTCGTCGGACTTGACGGTGGCGGGCCAATCTAGTCCCGGGTATGTGGGGACGACCCTATAGTCGTCGGATATGTCGGCGGCATGCCAAATTTGCCCGGGGTCGTGGGGACGACCCTATAGTCGTCGGACTTGACGGTGGAGGGCCAATCTAGTCCCGGGGTCGTGGGGACGACCCAATAGTCGTTGGACATTACGGCGGCTGGCCAACTTTGGCCCATGGTCGTGGGGACGACCCTATAGTCGTTGGACATGACGGTGGCGGGCCAATCTAGTCCCGGGGTCGTAGGGACGACCCTATAGTCGTCGGACATGTCGGCGATTGGCCAACATTGGCCCGGGGTCGTGGGGACGACCCTATAGTCGACGAACATGTCGGCGGCAGGCCAACTTTGGCCCGTTGTCGTGGTGACGATCCTATAGTCGTCGGACTTGACGGTGGCGGGCCAATCTAGTCCCGGGGTTGTGGGGACGACCCTATAGTCGTCGGACATTTCGGCGGCGTGCCAACTTTGGCCCGGGGTCGTGGGGACGACCCTATAGTTGTCGGACATGACGGCGGCTGGCCGACCTAGTCCCGAGGTCGTGGGGACGACCGTATAGTCGTCGGATATGTTAGCGGCTTGTCAACCTAGTCCCGGGGTCGTGGGGACGACCCTATAGTCGTTGGACATGACGGTGGCCGGCCAATCTAGTGCCGGGGTCGTAGGGACGACCCTATAGTCGTCGGACATGTTGGCGATTGGCCAACATTGGCCCGGCGTCGTCGGGACGGCCCTATAGTCGTCGGACATGTTGGCGGCTTGTCAGCCTAGTCCCGGGGTCGTGGGTACGACCCTATAGTCGTCGGACAAGTCGGCGGCGGGCCAACCTAGTCCCGAGGTCGTGGGGACGACCCTATAATCGTCGGACAAGCCGGCGGCTGGCCAACTTTGGCCCGTGGTCGTGGGGACGACCCTATAGTCGTCGGACAAGTCGGCGGCTGTCCAACTTTGGCCCGGGGTCGTGGGGACGACCCTATAGACGTCGGACTTGACGGTGGCGGGCCAATCTAGTCCCGGGGTCGTGGGGACGACCCTATAGTCGTCAGACATGTCGGTGGCGAGCCAACCTAGTCCCGGGGTCGTGGGGACGACCCTATAGTCGTCGGACAAGTCGGCGGCGGGCCAACCTAGTTCTGGGGTCGTGGGGATGACCCTATAGTCGTCGGACATGACGGTGGCGGGCCAGTCTAGTCCCGGGTCGTGGGGACGACCCTATAGTCGTCGGACATGTCGGCGGCTGGCCAACTTTGGCCCGCGGTCGTGGGGACGACCCTATAGTCGTCAGACATGACGGTGGCGAGCCAACCTAGTCCCGGGGTCGTGGGGACGACCCTATAGTCGTCGGACATGTCGGCGATTGGCCAACATTGGCCCGGGGTCGTGGGGACGACCCTATAGTCGTCGGACATGTCTGCGGCTGGCCAACCTAGTCCCGAGGTCGTGGGGACGACCCTATAGTCGTCGGACTTGTCGCTGGCGGGCCAATCTAGTCCCGGGGTCGTGGGGACGACCCTATAGTCGTCGGACATGTCGGCGGCTGGCTAACTTTGGCCCGTGGTCGTGGGGACGACCCAATAGTCGTTGGACATGTCGGCGGCTGGCCAACTTTGGGCCGTGGTCGTGGAGACGATGCTATAGTCGTCGGACTTGACGGTGGCGGGCCAATCTAGTCCCGGGGTTGTGGGGACGACCCTATAGTCGTCGGATATGTCGGCGGCTTGCCAAATTTGCCCGGGGTCGTGGGGACGACCCTATAGTCGTCGGACTTGACGGTGGCGGGCCAATCTAGTCCCGGGGTCGTGGGGACGACCCAATAGTCGTTGGACATATCGGCGGCTGGCCAACTTTGGCCCATGGTCGTGGGGACGACCCTATAGTCGTTGGACATGACGGTGGCGGGCCAATCTAGTCCCGGGGTCGTAGGGACGACCCTATAGTCGTCGGACATGTTGGCGATTGGCCAAAATTGGCCCGGGATCGTCGGGACGACCCTATAGTCGTCGGACATGTAGGCGGCTTGTCAGCCTAGTCCCGGGGTCGTGGGTTCGACCCTATAGTCGTCGGACAAGTCGGCGGCGGGCCAACCTTGTCCGGGGGTCGTGGGGACGACCTTATAGTCGTCGGACATGATGGTGGCGGGCCAATCTAGTCCCGGGGTCGTGGGGACGACCCTATAGTCGTCGGACATTTCGGCGGCTTGCCAACTTTGGCCCGGGGTCGTGGGGACGACCCTATAGTCGTCGGTCATTTCGGCGGCATGCCAACTTTGGCCCGGGGTCGTGGGGACGACCCTATAGTCGTTGGACATGACGGTGGCGGGACAATCTAGTCCCGGGGTCGTGGGTACGACCCTATAGTCGTCGGACAAGTCGGCGGCGGGCCAACCTTGTCCCGGGGTCGTGGGGACGACCCTATAGTCGTCGCACATGACGGTGGCGGGCCAATCTAGTCCCGGGGTCGTGGGGACGACCCTATAGTCGTCGGACAAGACGGCGGCTGGATATCCTTGGCTCGCGGTCGTGGGGACGACCCTATAGTCGTCGGACATTTCGGCGGCTTGCCAACTTTGGCCCGGGGTCGTGGGGACGACCCTATAGTCGTCGGACATTTCGGCGGCATGCCAACTGTTATATTTCTCTTGGGTAGGGGTTTAAGCAAAACACACACACGCCCGGCTCGTAGCCTAATGAATACTTTATTCTAACCTCACTCTGCGGATCTCATGTGGTGCGTACCGCTAACGGTTCCCTACTCCCCGCTCGGCACCGCCTCTCGCTCGACGCGTATATACATATAACAGCCGCGCATCGATCGACCTATCGATCCGCTCGGCGCGTATACTACATCTCTTTCTTCCTTAATGTTTTACAGACTTAAGCTAGGTACACACACATACCAATACAAACTATAATACTGTACATTTTCTTAAGTCTACCTAATCCTATGAACTCTGTATTCGCCATATCGGTCCGGTGCCTTTCTGTTTCGTTTCGGCCTACCTGAACCGCTTACATCTATCGCTTCAGTTCCTCTTTCGCTTTCGCTTCGCTTCTGTACATCCGTTTCATCTCTTTCTTCAGTCGTACCTGGTTCCTCCTCTATTACCTCTTCCTCTTCGTCAGAATCTACTATTTTCCTCACCTCTGTCAAATTTCTTTTATACTGCTTTCCTTCTTTCGATTCTACCGTTACCGTATTCCCTTTTCTATCTGTAACTGTAAATTTCCCGGTTCCAAAATTCGTACTTAACTTATTTTCCTTTGGTTTCTTAACTAATACTGTATCCCCCCGCTTTACCGTACTCTCTTTGGCATGATGTACTTTATCATAGTACTCCTTCCCTTTTTGTTTCTTCCACGCGTCCTGCTCTCTTACCTCTTCTGCTACGAATTTACTCGTCCCTAATTCAGGTAGTTTTGTTCTTAACTTCCTATTGAACATCAGTTCCGCTGGCGAAACTCCTGTTACCGTATGCGGTGTCGACCGATACATCAACAGGAATTTTAATAATTCCTCTCGCCAATTTCTTTTTTCCGCATGCGCTATTTTGAGCCTTTTTAGAATACTCCTATTCTGTCTTTCGACTTCGCCATTTGCCTGTGGCCAATATGGCGCGGTATGTGAAATCTTCACATTATTTTCACTCAGCCACGTTTTTAATCCCGTATCTGTAAACTGGCGTCCATTATCGCATACCACTATTTTCGGAAGTCCGAATCTCGCAAATATTTCAAACAGCTGTTTCTTTATAATTTCTGCACTTGTATTTCTTAAAACTACTACTTCGAAATATCGACTAAAATAATCCGTAACAACTAAAATACTTTCCCCGCTGGGAAGTGGTCCCATTAGGTCCATTGCTATTGATTCCCACGGCCCTTGTGGCAACGGGTTGGGTTTCAACGGTGAAGGTTCTACTGTCTTTTGTACCAGTTGACACCCCCTACAAGATTTTACCGCTTTTTCCGCGTCCTTGTCTATCCCGTCCCACCAAACCTTGCTCCTCAATCTATGTTTCATAGAGACAATTCCGGGATGGCCTTCGTGGGCTAAATCTAGTGTTTTCTTTTTCAATGCTTCTGGGATCACTATTCGCGTCCCTCTCAAAATTATATTGTCGTTAACGCATAATTCCTCTTTTAATATTTTAAAACGCGAGTTCCCTAATGCCTTCCAATCGCCTGTTTTAATCGCTTTTCTCACTTCCGTTAACGTTTTATCTTTCCCGGATTCAATATTTATTTCATCCGTTTTTAACGCGCACGGTGTTGCTGATTCTACTACCCACGCGATATATCTACTGTCTTTCTCGCTGGCTGCCCTCTCTCCGTTTTTAATACTTAACCGAGATAACACATCTGCAATGTTTGACTTTCCTTTTTCGTATACAACTTTATATTTAAACGATTGCAGTCGTAACACCCATCTCTCGATTCTCGCGTTTGGCTTTGATCTCGGCGTAAATATGTACTCTAACGCTTTGTGATCTGTCACTAGCTCAAATTCGGTGCCATAAATCCAATTGTAAAATCGTTCACACGCATACACTAATGCTAACGCCTCCTTTTCCGTTTGGGAGTATCTTCTTTCGCAGTCTGACAAACTTCTACTCGCATAACTTATTACTCGCCACCGCTGTTGCTTATCCAACTGTGTTAATACACATCCTAACCCTACTGGACTTGCATCAGCTATCACCCTCGTTCTTGCATGAACATTAAATATACCGAGTGTCCCCGCATTTGCTAACTTGGATTTTAGTAATTTAAACGCATTTTCTTGCTCTTTTCCCCATGTGAATGTGACACTCTTTCTTGTTAATCGCCTCAGCGGTTCGCTTATCGTTGCCAAATTCAAAATAAATGCCCCACAAAAATTTACCAGTCCCAGGAAGCTGCGTACTTCCTCCGCTGTTGTCGGCGCTCGAAATCTATTTACGGCTTCCACTTTTGATTCCAATGGTTTATACCCCTGACCCGAAATTCGGAATCCTAAGAATACAATTTCGTTTTTTCCGAAAACGCACTTCTTCTCATTCAACGTTAGTCCTTTCATTGATAACGTTTCCATCACACAATTCAACCTCCTATCGTGTTCCTCTTTCGTTCTCCCGCATACTATAATATCATCTATAAAATTCGTCACTCCTTCACAACCTACTAATATTGACCGCATTATCCTTTGGAACATTTCCGGCGCGCAACTAATTCCGAACATTAATCTTTTATACCGAAATAATCCGGCTTCCGTTACAAACGTTGTAATGTCCCTACATTCTTCATCTAGTTCGATCTGATGATACGCGGATTTTATATCTAGCGTACTAAACCATTTGCAATCGCGTGCGGTATCTAAAATTTCTTCCAATACCGGTAGCGGATACCTTTCGCGTACGATTGCTTTATTTGCCCTTCGCATGTCAAGGCACACCCTAACCTCCTCGTCGTTTTTCTCTACCGGAACCACTGCTGACACCCACTCCGTTGGACCGTCAACGGGTTCAATGATGTCTAATTCTATTAGCTTCTTTATTTCCCGATTTATTTGATCCCGTAGTTTGAACGGTAATCTCCGCACCGGTTGCGCGACTGGCGGGTATGATCTATCGATTGG